>CM021107.1:172532667-172555566 GCA_007115665.2 Sequoiadendron giganteum | reverse complement strand
GGGGGTTTCTTAAAGTTTTCCCTATTCATGACCCTTTAATTTATCATTAATAGGCCCCTAAGACCCTTTATTTCAGATCCCAAGGCTTATTTAAGTTGAAATCCCAAAAAAATCAACAAAGGCATTCAATTTTCTAACAACTTGACATTTACTCACCCCGAAAAGCTAGGGTGGGACTCATACACCACCTTGGGCATATGAGTCCCCCTAGGTGGGACCCATATGCCACAAGTAGCGTATGAGTCCTGTGTGGCCCCTTTTTAGGGTTTGAGCGAGAGATTAAGGTTTTTGATTCAAAGTTTTGGTTGATATCAACATTTGGGATCTAATAAATAGTAAATTAGATGAAGTGCCTATAAAAAAAAGGTTTCAAATCATTATTTTCATCTAGAGAGATTGATTGTAGATCTAAGCATTCACAAGTACTCAAGCATACTTTCACAAGAGCATTCAAGAGCAAGTGGCAAGAAGAGTTGAATTCTTGGAGCAGCATTATAGTTTTTTTGCAGGTCTTCAAGCTCACTTTCATTCAAGATCTAGCATTGTTAAGGATTGATGATGGTTGCCTATGGTGAATCATGATGGATTCTAGGTTAGGGAGATGCAACTAGCCATCAAGCCAAGCCTAATGACTTGTTTCCTAAGTGATTTCATCCTCTATTATCATTCTAATTTCTGCCTAAAGGAAGGTACATGCATTATTATGGCTTATTAGGGTGATTAGAGATATCCCAAAGTGAGTCATCATCTCTATATTTCACTCTTGCATCTTATTCTAGAACATTAGAATAGGGTTTTATGAAATTTTGGATCTCCTAGTCTTAGATGCACTTAAGATTAGGGCTTGCACTCATATTTCCTTTCAAGATCCATTTTTTTCATCAAGGTTTAACTACCAAACTAGGGGTTTGACTGAGGCAAACCCCCCAAAAGAAAATCCAAACAATATTCTATTTTGCAGGCCTTTTTAGCAGGTTCAGATTTGAAAATCAGGTTTGGAAGGAATAATAGAGATATCAGAACAGATTCAGATCTCGACTTTCTGAAAAGTAGAACGAGACTAATATTCCACTTGTAGCATGTATGAGTCCTAGTATAGCAGATTTTTTGAGTTTTAGAGGACTTAAAATTGTTGCTAACAAATTCCAGTTTCTACCCAGAAAGCCTAATCTAGGACTAAATTTCCCCTACTAGCATACGAGTCCTAGTGTGCATTAAAATTTGGCATTTCTAGGATTTCAGACCTCCATTCAAGCCTCTTCAGCTTCCAGGTTCACCTCTATTTTTTCTCAGTTTATTATTTTAATTTTCAATTTCATAATCTAGGTTATATAGTTAGGTTTTGCATATCATTTATATTCCTAGTCTTTCAAAGCCCTAGCTTGGTGGTGAACCCTCTTTTATCCTTTAATCAAACCCTAGGAAACCTTATTGCAGATCTCTAAATCCCTTATTCCATCCTTGGAGTGAGATCTCTAAGGTTTCCTTCAGTGAGACTTGTAGGAAATGAGTTGTTGTCAGTCCTAAAACATACAACCAACTATTTTCTAGGTTTCAATACTAAAGAGGATTTCCACCCTAAAAGTGTTCCGAATCTAGGTATACTTAGTGGAGAGTTAGGGATAATCTCTCAGCAACACCATATGCCAAGAGAAAGGCTCCAGCCATAAGGGTCCAAAGAAATCATGAATCTAATTCCACAACTATTGAGCTCTGGTGCAAAACCAAAAGAGGTGCTTATAAGACTCAGAATTCCCACAGAAATGGCATTGAGGGTCCTGAACTCCTAGATGGGAAAGTTGAGACTCCATTGGTAAGCCTTGGAAAATAATACACCAAGCGAAGTGGGAAAGCTTGGACTCAATAATGACGAACCGCATAGAAGAAAACCTTCGGTGCCAAACAATAATTGGGGAATGAAGATGCCACCTCTATTTCAAACTGTTAATCATCGAATAATGAGGTGAAAGCCACTGGTAACCAAGTCTAGGCTTGTAGTTTTTGAACGGGGTGTTAGGAACCCACTTTCAATCTTTCCATCAAGGCTTGGTAGAGTAGATACCAACTTTTTGAAGCATATCAACCAGAATGACACTAACCATACCATCAAAAGTTTCCTGGTCATGGTTCTGTAAAACAAACTGAGCTTTAAAATCTCCCCACATCATAATGCTCATCATGGGTCTAGAAAACAAGTCTTGAGGAGACTAGATACCCTTTTTTTTGAATTTAAAAGCCTTAAGCCAAGGTAGCTTGGCTAGAGGCTGACCCCGATTGAAAAAAAAGGAGACCGCCAGATATTTTGTTGATTGAAACAAATCCCATGTCTGAATCTAGTGTCATTCCATCGAAGCCAAGGCTTGATAGCCTCCCAAAATCTGAACATGCTCCTTCATAATGAGAAGTGTGTGAAATCTAATACCTTTCCAAGAAGGTATGTGAGTAGGATATCTCGATGAAATGCAATGACTGAGAATAATTTTCCAAGTCTCATTACCGATGAGAGTACGAATGATCCATTTCACACACAAAGTCGTTCCTTTCCTTTAAAATTTAGATAAATGACTCATTTTAAAAATAAAATCCTTTAAAAAATGTCTCTTGGCGTTACTTTTCCAAACTTGAAATACTTTATTTAGTGTCTTTCAAATTTTTAGTATAAATGTGAGAGTTTGATCATTAATATGAAGAATCAGTTTTCCATATTAATTATAAGTAATTGTTTAAATAAAGTGTGATTATTTTTTAATCATAAAAGATAAAATGTAAGAATATATTCTTCATTTATGAGAAATATATACTATTATTATTTACTAATATACATTAAAAATTGAATCTCTTTATAATTACTTCATAAAAAGCTAAAAGTTGGATAATTAATTTTATTTTGAAAAATAAAAAAATAAAAATTATTGTTATAAAATCACATCTATGATAAAATTAAGTATTACAAATATGTTATATTTATTTTAATAGAATTAACAAAACAAATTATGATTTCCCTTTCATTTTAAAAGCATTTCTTTAGGTCAATGTAACAAAATGATAGTGGAATAGTTATGAAAATATATTGGGATCATTCTTAAAGATTAATAGTAAATGCTTTTAGCAATATAATAGTGGAAGCATCTCACTTTATATGTAAGGTTTACTAAACAAACTATACAATAATGTTTTTTCAATTACATAATTTTTGAGGCAATATAGTTGATCTATATTTCATTGGAAATGCAATCAACATTTTATTCATATGAGCATCACTTAAATGTACTAAGTGTTAAGCGGACCATTCATGTTCATGAGAGATGGGTTCTTGTGAACTACTAATCATGAACTATGAATCTATAAGAGTGACTTATGTATACAACGCAATTGAGTTAAGATATAATATTACATAATTTAACATTATAGAAAACATCACCTACTTGATCTTAAATTTACTATTATTCCAAAGTATAAATAAGAAGTGGGATTATCTAGGATCCAAATCTGTTATTGTTACATCATTAATAGATGGGAATATCAAATAAGTGGCAATTGAAGTAGGTGAAGTTGAGCTTGCAGTTCTAGGTATTGATGTAGATATATGTGATGGAACATCTCTTTGTGCAACACCAACATAGGTGGGCTTTATGGGATTTTGTATGTTGGTCAGTGAAGAGTTTGAAAGCATTGCGTATACACTAGTCATTGGTGGGCGAACAAATGCATCTACTTGTGTACACAAAAGGCCCACGTGAATGCATCTTAAAACTTGGTCGCTAGAGAAATTTTCTATTATTGCTTTATCAATCACATCCACAATATTTCCCCCCTCGTAAGATCTCCAAACCTGCATTAGAATGATGCATACTCCTCTTCATAAGAAACATAACTTTGGAAAATAAACTATATAAACATTTCTTAATTTTATCTTACCCATTCTATTAGGCTTTGAAATTCGGGGAACAATCTATTATCAGTATTTTTTCTTCCACATATAATTTCTAAAATAACAACCCCAAAGCTATACACATCAGCTTTGCATGATAGTTGACCTAACATAGCATATTCTGGGGCCATATAACCACTGCATAACCATTGAAAAATTCATTAGACAAGAAACAAAAGAAAAATACTAAACATAAAAAATTCAAACCTTAAATTCTATTTAATATTTTCTCTTCTAAAACGTAGTTAAAATATTAAAAGTCAAACTACCAATAGGCGTTCACCCAGCAAGCCATTGCATTATTTTAATTTTTAAAATATTATAAACTTATGTGACTTAGAAATAAATCTGTGTGAGCAGTAGGTGGATTCTTACTATGTTCCTGCAAGCCTTGTTTCTACATGACTCTCATCTTGACGAATCAATCGTGCTAAGCCAAAATCTGATATCTTCGCCTCCATTTTCTCATCGAGTAAAATATTGCTTGCTTTGATATCTCGATGAATGATCCGCAAATAAGAGTCCTCATGTAGATATAAAAGCCCACGGGCTACTCCAAGTATGATCTTCAAACGCTTAGACCAGTCAAGATTCTTGCTCTGCTGCGGATCTATATCCATGCATTCCAGTACATTACTCTATATATTAAAACAAATGTTTTATGGCATTCACTTGATTTGCTTAGACACTTGATTTGCTTAGAGAAGAACAAATATTATATGACATCTTAAATTTAGGTGGAAGAAACTCACGAAATAGTATTTTGTCAAGGCTCTTATTAGCCAAGAGCTCGTAAACAAGCAGCCGTTCCAATCCCTCTGCGCAACATCCAAGTAGCTTCACAAGGTTACGATGTTGAATTTTAGCCACCAGCTTAACCTCGTTTAGAAACTGCTCTTTTCCTTGTAATGATTGCATGGAGAGTTTCTTTACTGCGATTTGTATTCCATTTGGCATTGTCCCCTGAAATAAAGGAAAACACATAAATCTTATGTTTATATCAGATTTCAAATATGTAACGAATTCCAGAACTCTAAATTGAGTAAAATACTGCTTCAAACTTGTTTTTGATACATTAATCCAGGGAAAAGGGCTCATGCCCGATTATAAGATAATCATGAAGATCAAGCTAGAGACTGCTAGCACGCAGGAAATCAAATGACAGAGAAAAGCTCCAGTGAGAAGAAAGAGAAGAAGCAGCCAGCATGAAGTAGAGACCAAAGAGCTGAATAAGAAGCGCCAAACAACCAGCATAAGTGGAAGGAAAAGGAACCGTCGAACAATAGACAAATAAATGATCCTGAAGCCATTTATGGCTATGCTCGAACAAAGACAGGACAAGGACCAATCATGAGAAGTAGAAGCTGGAAAGCAAATGATCCCAGAAGCATGAAATAACCAGAGAGAATCAAGAGTGGGGATCGGGAGAAAAGGGCTCTCGCCCGATTATAAGTAGGTAATGATGAAGATCAGGTAGAGACTGTTACTGTTGGGTATATGAAGCCTAAGGGACATCTGTGTCCCTTCGTCTTCTCTTAAGACTATTGTATATATATATGGGAAAACTCTAGTATGATGCTGTATTGAATAAAAAGATAATTGTCCTGCTTTCTTGTGGATGTAGTCAAATTGACACCACGTTAAATTTTTGTATCTATTGTGTAATTTTATGAATTCTAAATTTGTCTAATTGCTTAACAATTGGTATCAGAGCCTCGGTGAGAGGCAAGACCCACGCCAAGCATAGGGAGAGCAGGGGTGGCCAGCATGAGGGGAGTTTGAAGGAGGTTGAAGGGGGGTGCGCAGAATATGAATATGGAGAATCACCCCTCACTCCCCCGCGCCATGAAGAAGACAGAAATTGAGGCAAGTAAAGAAGCCACGGTATAGGCTTTGCACAGCAGAGATTGTGAAAGGCCACGATGGGGCCAAAGTGAATAGATTTTGTTGAATTTATCTGCATCAAGATGGCAGTGCGTAGGAACCTCATAAGGCGGCAAGGAAAGGTTAAATTCTCTAAGTTTGAAATAATGTGATATGGGGCGTCTAAAATCTGAAAGCATATTGAGAACAATGTTTTTATTAGAGCAGAGAAGAGAACGTGCCAGAAAGACACCATAGGCAGCGAACCTTTCCATGATTGTGCACTTAACAAAATCCAGGCAGGATAATGGTGTGTAGGCAGATTTGCGCCAGATTTTGGGCAGCGAGGAAAGTCTGAAAGAGCATGTTTAGTAAACAAATTTAAAACACAAGATTCAGACAGAGTCCACGCCTTGAAAGGAATCGGGTTAAGAGTAGATTTGGACCTCAAGAATTGGAAGAAGTAAAAGATGCTGAATGTTGTGACTTTGAGTTTGGTGCTATTATAGTTGGTGACTGCTGGAGTATGGTCGCCCGAGCCTATTCATCAGGCAGCAGAGCAGAAGAACAGTGCACATTCCCAGTGGAGCAGAGAGTTACAGCTGTTGAGTGGGTTATTGGTTTTGTAGATTTTTCGTTTAAAATCTATGTTTTGCATGTATGTTTTGTGCATGGTTTGAGGAGGCATTTTGCAGCCTTCTTAGTGTGGAGTTGTTGGTATCTTTCTATAGCATTTGCTTATGGTATCATTTTACAAGATGTTTGTTATTGTGCCATGGTGGACTCCTGATTCTAGATTTGAGTGTTTGGCATGATAGAGGTTCTCTTGATACAGGGTATGTTCTTTGGAGCATGTGGTCTTCCTTTGTGGAAACGTTAGATCACGGTGTCATGTTGTGTTCCCAAGTTATGCAGACGTGCAGTGGGAGTTTTGATAGTGGTCTTGTTGGTGCTCTTGGTATTGAGTACTTTGGTCTTTTGCTTGGAGAGCTTCATGATGGTGCAGTGTTCATTGGTAGACTTGAGCTGTTTTTTGTTGACATTGCTCATGCAATATTAGTTTAAGGATATATGTGTGTTTTTCATTGGACTGCAGTATAAGGATCTTCAAATTTTTTTGCACATCAATGGTTTTTTGGTGTGTTTTGCTATCCTAGAAGATGGTAATTTTTGTGCAGAACAATGGATTATATAGTGATAAGAATTGTTGTATGGGCTGGATACGTTGTTGTGGCCTATGGTAGAGTCACCTTTGTTAGAGAAGTTTGGGGTGCCACATGTGATGGTGCCTTGTTGGCTGGAATGTTAACGAAGCGACGCGAGTGATGCGCTCATTCCATGTATGCATTCATCTGGACATTGTTCATGCAATGGGAGTATTGAGCAATCCAACGAATGCATTGATGAAGAAAGTATAATGGGAGAAGTTCGAGCATGTGTGCAGCTGGAATGTTAATGAAGCGACGCGGTGAATGTGCTCATTCTAGTTCTGATGGAGGTCTTGGTGTTTGGCTTTCAAGATGAAGTTGGATTTCTCGGTATTGTCAAGATGTGACAATGGGAGAGAAGTAGGGGAATGTCTGATATGTTGCAGCAGCCATTGGACTTCAGGCGGGAGATTGTTGGGTAAATGAAGCCCAATGGACATTTGTGTCCCTTCATCTTCTCTTGAAGACTATTGTATATATATGTGGGAAAACTCTATGTATGATGCTGCATTGAATAAAAAGAGAATTGCCCTGCTTTCTTGTGATGTAGCCAAATTGGTGAACCATGTTAAATTCCTGTGTCTGTGTGTAATTTTATGAGTTCTAAATTTGTCTAATTGCTTATCAGTTACCACGCAGCTGGAAGTTAAGAAAAGCTCCAGTAACAAGAGAGAAGAAGTAGCCAGCATTAAGCAATAGACAGAGCTGCATGAGAAGAACCAAGCAAATAGCATAATCGGAAGCAGAAGGAACCATAACACTCAGCAAATAAATGATCCTGAAGCAAATTGATGCTGGAACAGAGACAGGATGAGGGCCAATTACGACAGGTAGAGGCTGCAAAGCAAATGATCCCACAAGCATAAAATAAACAGGGAGAATGAAGAGTGAAGATCCCCATCTGAAACAAAAGTAGTGTTGGCCACCAAGGCACCAAATTTTAAGGTACCAGCAAACCCTAAACCACAGAGAAAGCCCTGATAGTGAGCAGCAGCATGAAACAAAAATGAATCCCCATTTGTTATGGCATGAGACCTAGTCATTAATCAACAGATCAATGAACCCTTCCCACTGAAGAGAATTATCAGAGATAGGTTCATCCCATTAACCAGAGAATTGGCTTCGTCATTAGCAAGAAGATCAGCAGAGCCGTTTATCTCTCAGTAAAAGTAACATATTAGAGAAGATATCTGGCAGACTAAATAATCTTTAGTAAGTTTTACTAGATAACACATGAGTAAATATTTGAACAATTATATATAAAACAATGAGAATGTTGATAAGTATTTTCTATTATGTGTGAAAATACAGAACTGTGGACAGATCAGTCCCCAAAATCAAAATAAAATTTAATAAAATGTCCGAGTTGTATGGCCCTTATAGCATTCTTTCAGATAATTATTGTGAGATATTATATAAACCTATTTACTAAAAAATCAAAACTAAAAACTAGAACAGTCGAAAGACTGCATGTTCAATTTAATAGTAAATTTAATATTCCTGTTCAAAGCAAGAAAACACAGTCGGTTGGGGTCATGTTACCTTGTATACAGAGCCAAATCCTCCCTCTCCAAGCTTGTTATCTTCATGGAAATTTCTAGTTGCAGTCTTGATATTTTCCAAATTAAAGATTATCTCCAGCTTCTGGCCGATCGCCGAGTCTATCTCTTTATCAAGATTCTCTGAATAAGTAATACAACAGGTGAAAAAAAATTACAATTTTGAGTGTAACTAAAAGTTTCTTTCTGTGACCACAGTTTGATGATCGTGAAGAGAACAACTTTTGATTTTGTTATAATACCCCCACTAGCAAGGAATTTTGTTGATACAAATGCAGGACAAATTCAATTAAATTTCGCCGCAAAAATACCTTTCCTTAAGAGTGTAGATTTGAATTTTCTTTGGATCGTGAACAGGCATAACAGTAACATGATCGACAAGCCGCCGACAATACCCAAAACTATACCTATTTTGTTTGGAAATTTCTCTGCAGATGAGATTTAAAGGATATCAAGGAACAATTAAAATGAACTTCAAACAGCAGCCACAATGTTTTTATGTCATACTTCATGCTGATAAATTCTTTATTAAATATTGTCACATCACATTCCTCTTCTATGGAATTTGTCAGCATACGAGAATAATTAAAATTAGCTTAAAAGGAAATTGATATGCATACTACTCGGTGTTGGAGACGATAGCGGTGGCTGCTGAATCAGTGGTGGAGAAAGCAATTGGAGGGGAGACGGAGACGGTGGAGTGGCAAAATTAAAGAATGCGAACGTTTCGTAACGAGCAATGCAACTTACGCCGTCGGTATGTCCTCCCTGAAAAGTTTCATTTGACGTAAAGGTCGCAGACAACAGATTTTCAATTGCATTTGTTAAGCATTTTTGACAGTCCTCGACAGAAGCTATATCCCTCCAACATTGAAGCAGACTGTATATTGGATAGGATGTAGAGTTATTTGTTGATCCAGAAGAATATCGAGTTGGGGATTGAAGGGCTTCATATAACAGATTTTTGAAAAGCTTCCGAACTGCCTCCCTAAACACATCAGGCTTATTTGTGACCTTCCCTGTATTGTAAAAAATGCGTGTACCGTTGGTATCTAGTTCTCCGATAAAGGAATAATTCTCGTAGTGTATGGAGCACTTGTCCATTAAAGTTCTACCGCCTGTGGCATTACCACAAAGTTCAAGAATTCCGTCAGTTATTTCTTGTGAACAGCTGGTGCATTCCTCCGCCGTTGCGTCTCCACTGCATTCGAGGAGACCATAAACTGTGTCTGGACTTTGGCCGGAGAAATAGGTAGCGAAACCATTTGATGGTGACGCAAGAGCTTTAAGAACTATTTTCAAATTATTCTGGAATTTAGCGCTTGTAGAGTTAATGCTGTTGCATTGTTGTGCTGCGTTGCGAACAATACATAATAAGAGCACAACACAGAACAACTGTGAATATTTTGTATTGCATGCGATCTGCATGTTGTTTTCCCTTTCAGAATCCTTTCAGAAACATGGTTTATAAAGTACCTAATGGGAAGGTAATTTTTCATTGATTTATTCAATTCAATTTTTAAGATGGAGATGTTCGGTGTGAGACCACGCGGACCAAAAACATGACGATACGCGTGGAATTTATTCTGTCCGCACATTTGCCATTTCAAAATTCAATTTAAAAAAAATTAAAAAAATTATCTGCATTAAAAGTATGCATGTCTGGTAAAGTAGGCTTAGTCGGTCGGGTTTAACCATCACACACTAAGCTTTGACCGTCTATTGTGGCTGGTGTGGATCCACTCAAACCTTCCGTTTCCGTTTTGTTTTCCGTAGCGCTCCTTGGACCCTTCACATTGACGGTGACTGTCAACGGTTAAATTTGAATTTAGATTTTAAATCTGCATCTCCCGCCGACAAGGAGGAGTTATTACATCTGCCCAGCCGGCTTAGTCAAGGCTGAGAATCATTCAATGCGTAGAAAGTAGCATTTGGTAGTGGAATATGGATGGTCCGTCCAGCCGGCATTATTGAGTGGAAATGTCATGGACGTAGAGCAATTAGAGTGGAAGACTCTTATGATATGTAGCCTTTCTTAGTCTTCTCCTACTTTATTTTGTCTACATAGTAGAAGCGATAAGGAAAAGTTAAAAAAATGAGAGAAAGAAAAAATATTAAGAGTGACTATATTGAGAGAAGACTATTTAGTTCTTAGAGTTTTTTATTTTATTTTATTTTTATAAATGATGTAATCTTGGAATTGATATATTTTTTTAATATTACATTTAAATATTATAGTTAAAATAAATTATGAGAAATTTATTTATAAATAGTATAGATATTTTAAATAGTATCATTTTAAAAATAATGAGAGATATCAATTTAGAGTCATTTTATTTACTTAGAAGTTATTTTATTTTATTTTTAAAAGTATTTTATATACTAGACAATAGACATAAATTTTATGTGTTGTTTATTTTAGAAATATTATGTTTATTATCAAATATTAAATTTTGATATGTAAATAGCTATAAACTTAAGATAAAAGGTACAAGTCTCATACCATCACACTCCACCCCTTTCTATCATTGTAGAATTTCTCTAAGGAGGTTCTATGGAACTACTTCTTAAAATAAACGTAAATGTTGCTTGAGTTAGACAAGGGTTTAAGTCAAATCCTTTCTAGTGGAAAGCCACAACAGGTTCTTTTATCCATAAAATTATATATATATAAATATATATATATGTATGTATGTATGTATGTATGTATGTATGTATGTATTTTTTATTTTAGAAATATTATGTTTATAATTAAGTATTAATATTTTGACATGTAAATGGCTATCAAATTTAAGATGAAAGGTGAGAGTTTTTGTTAACATAGTCACACCATTGCACACCACTCCTTGTTTCCATTGTAAAATGTCTCTCCGTATTAATTTTCTTTAATTATTACTAAATAATTTAGTTGTATAATTTTATATTTAATTTTTATTAACTTATATAATAGATAAGTGCTTATAATACTAATATATTTAAGAGTGTGAATGATTGACTTAATGTGTTATTATAAAAAAAATTAAAGACACAATTTAGATTAATTTAATAACATGCATATGTAAGTATAATTGACTAAGATCGTTATCTATGTGATAATTTATGAGTAATTATTATTTAAAAAATAACAATGATTAAAGTACATAAATAAATATGAAGAACAATGGTATTTAAATATAATAAAAATACTAGAGTCCAAGATGCTCGTTGAGATTAGAAAGATAATATGGTAGTCTACTATTTTCATTGGGTTTAGAATATTACTTTTTCTATGGAGTAAATGTTGGATGTTGTGGTCGAGTTGCTGATATGTGGTTGTCATTAATGTCAACACTATTAGCATTAATGTCTTTAAGATTGTATATGTCGAGGATATTGAGAAAATTGTAATAAAACATGTTACAGGTTGTTTGTGAAGCAGTAGAGATTAGTATGGTAGAATGTTTAGTATGTTGATAGTGATATATTGCGGATTAAAGGGTTTGTTTTCAAGCCTATCTATTTTCTACTCTAAAAGTTTCAGAGGTGCGTATGAAGATTTGAGGAAGTTATAAGTTTCTATGTTCTGACAACTATTTTGTTACTGCAAATGGTGTTCATGGAAGAAGATAATGTTTATCTGATAATTTGAGTTGTTGCGTATGTTACTATGGTGTTCATGGACATTTCTAGATCATGTTCTATCTATGTTGCATGTCCACATTGATCATTGTGCTCGTGATATGAGATTTTCTCTTGCATGTTCATGTTTTTCATGTTCATGGCCGACAAGGTGTTTGAAGCGTGTTGTGGATCTTCGAGGAAGAATATTTGAAGGTTTTTTTTGTTCGAGAACATTGTTTTGGGTCTCTATTATGTTGTGGCCGACCTTAGTTTATGCGCATTGATAATCTTTATTGTTTTGGGTCAACAGTTTGCATTCATTCTATTATTTTGTTGAAGCTGACATGAAGCAATATAATTTCTTGTTGCAGATATATATAAGTGATTGTTTCTTCATTTGAGAAGCATGTGAAGTGTGTGTAATGCGAAATGTGTGAGTGCTATGTGCAAAAAAGGTTTAAATCATTCAAAGGTAGAGTAGAGTGTGAAGAAGAGTGAAAGACAGTGAAGAAGTGTTCATGTGCTTAATCTGAACATACTCAAGCATTAGCAGATGCTACTTTCTCAGTTGAAATTCTTCAAATGGATTTAATCTGAATATTTTCTATAAGATAGTGAGTCTTCCTTTGAGCAGTGAGCTCTAGATAGTGTGCCTAAATGCACACGCATTCCTCATATACTTCTCTTTTACATTTAACAGGGTATAACTTGTGGATTAACCTCCATCGTGGTTTTTCCCCTAACAGGGTTTCCACACAAAAATCTTGGTGTTATGTGTGTTTCTGATGTGTCGTTGATTCATGCTTTCACTGTTATTAATCAGATATGAGAATAAAGGTTAATAAGTTTAATAAGTTTGAAATTTTGTGACAATTAATTCACCCCTCCCCTCTCAATTGTTTGCCCTTTTGTTGCCAACAATTGGTATTAGAGAAAGTTCCTTGGAAGAAGTTTAACAACTTGAGGTGATCCAGGATGACGACATACAAGAAGGATAGTTTGAGATTTGATGGAACAGATTATTCTCTGTGGAAGACTCAAATGGAGTGTCATCTGAGATGCATTGGTGAATCCTACTGTAACATTACATGTAATACCTGTATGTTATTCCTCCAAGTGGTCCTACTACTACTACTGAGATTAGGGATGTTGAATATAACATCAAGGCTAAGGAAGCATTGTTGAGTGCTTTGATTGATTCTAAGATGATGAATGTTATGGATATGAGAACTGCTTATGAGATCTGGAAAAAGTTGGAAACTGTTTATGAAGGTGATTCTAATGTGAAGATGGCTAAGCTACAGAGTCTGCACGGAAAATATGAACTGTTGAAGATGGGTAATGTTCAAAATATTGCTACTTTCATGCAAAGAGTGAATGAACTTGTGTGTGGTATCAGATGTGTCAGTGAAAAGGTGGATGAATCAAAGATCATTGCTAAAGTGTTTAGATCCTTGTTTGATGCATACAAAATAAAATTTGCAGCCATTGAGGAGCTTTGAACTATGACAAATATAACCAAAGATATGTTGGTTGGCAAACTTACTGCTTTTGAGTTGAGCGAATTCGGTGATGCCCCTCCGAACATAGAATCTGCATTTAAAGCTAGCACTTTTGGGAGAGACAAGCAGAGATATTATCTGGGTGAAATTTCTTCTAGAAAGGTATTCCGATATGAGGAAGAAATGAGATAGATTGAAGAAGAAGAGAGAGAATTGAACGAGCTTGAAGCACTTATTATCAAAAGGGAAGCCAAAGGAGAAGGTAAGTACAAAGGAAAGTGCCTATTAAATGTTTCTCTTGCAATAAGTCATTTTGCATCAAGGTGTCTAGAAAGAGTTCCTAAGCCAAGACCTTACAAGCCTAAATTTCAAAAGAAGTGTTATTATGTTATTGATGAAGGTGTGGCAGATGATGAATCTGACAAATGGAATTCAAGTGAAGATGAGTTTGTGTTTATTTCTATCAAGGAAAATATACCCGTGTCTATTGAATCTGCTAGTTGTACAAATGTGGAGAAAGCTCTAGTTGCTCGAGTTTAAGAAAAAGATGAATGGGTAATTGACAATGGATGTTCACATGACATGCCATGTGATAAAAGTAAATTTGTAAGTCTGGAGAAGTATGATGGTGGTGTTGTAAGATTTGGTGATAACAATGGTGGTATAATCTATGGTAGAGGATGTATTTCTTTTGATGGTAAGCATAATACTGATGATGTTCTTTATGTTGAAGGTTTGAAGCATAATCTTCTGAGTGTTGGACAAATGGTTGATAAGGGATACAATCTTCAATTCAAAGATGGAAAATTTAGCATACTAGGAAGTTCAGGAAATGTGATTGCTTCAGGTACTAGAACAAAAGGTAACATATTTCATCTAAATGCTGCTAGTAAAAGTTGTCTGATTGCTCAAGTTGATGAAAGATGGTTCTGGCATAGAAGAATGTGTCATGTAAACTTTGACAATATTATCAAGATAAGTTCCTCACAGGCTGTGAGAGATCCTCCTAAGTTGGTGAAGCCTACTAATAACATATGCAAGGAATGTCAGTTGGGAAAACAAACTAGAATTTCATTTCGGAGCAAACAATATTGTTTAAATGAATTTTTGGAGCTTGTGCATACTAACTTATGTGGTCCTGCTAGAATCAAAAGTCTACAAGGTTACAGGTACTTCATGTTTCTTATTGATGATTACTCTAGGATGATGTGGGTTACTTTCTTAAGGGAGAAATCTAAAGCTCTAGAAAAGTTCAAGATCTTTAAGGCTATGGTTGAGATAGAGACAAGTCTAAAGATTAAGTGTCTGAGATCAGATAGAGGTGGTGAATTTACTTTTGGTGAGTTTAATTCTTTTTGTAAAGAATATGGGATAAAGAGATAATTATCTGCATCACGGACCCCTCAACAGAATGGAGTTGTGGAAACTTAAAACAAGATAGTTCAAGATTCTGCTAGAACTATGATGTTAGAAGGAAATGTCCCTCATATCCATTGGAGAGAAGGTGTGAGTACTATTGTTTATATCCTTGATCAGGTACAAATCAAAGGTAATACTGGTAAGACTCCTTTTGAGCTATGGTTTGGTCATAAGCCTACTGTTAGATATTTCAAAATCTTTGGGAGTAAATGCTATATCAGGAGAGATTAAGATATAGGAAAGTTTGATGCTAGAAGTGATGAAGGAATCTTTCTTGGTTATTCTACTAAGAGTAAGGCCTACCGGTGCTACAACATGAGATTGAAGAAAATGGTTGAAAGTGCAAATTTTAAGGTTGATGAAGATATTGCCAAACCCTCCAGAACCTATGGATATGATTCTGATAATCAGAATGACAGTACAAACAAGAGTCAGACTTCAAATCAAGTTCAGATCGTTTCGGTGAATCAAGAAGATCAAGAAGGAGAGACTAGTGAAAGTATAGAAGAGAGATCACAAGAGCCTAAAATTCAAGAACACTCTAAGACTCCAAGGTATGTGAGATTAAATCATTCAGAAAATTAGATTATAGGAGATAAGAACAAAGGTGTCTAGACTAGGAGAAGAATTGCAGAAGAATATTGTTTAATTTCAAAGGCCGAGCCAAGTAATGTAAATAAAGCATGCAAAGATGAACATTGGATTGAAGCAATGAAAGAAGAACTACAACAAGAATAATACATGGATTCTTGCTCCTAGACCTAAAGACAAAAATGTAATTGGAACTAAATGGGTCTTTAGAAACAAACTGAATGAACAAGGTGAAGTTATCAGAAATAAAGCAAGACTAGTATGCAAATGATACTCTCAAATGGAAGGAATTGACTTTGAAGAAAATTTTTCTCCTATTGCTAGAATTGAAGTTGTGAGATTGTTTCTTGCTTATGCTACTTACAAAAACTACAAATTTTATCGGATGGATGTTAAGTCAACATTTCTAAATGGTGAATTAGCCTAAAGAGGTGTATATTGAGCAACCTAATGAATTTCAATTGACTGATCAAGGATATATGGTTTGTTGGTTGAAGAAAGCATTATATGGACTCAAGCAAGCCCCTAGAGCTTGGTATGCCAGATTGGATAAGTACTTGATGAAACTTGGATTTAACAAAGGTACTGCTGATAGTAATCTATATTTCAAGATTGATAATGATAAAGATTTTTTTGTGGAAGTCTTTGTTGATGATATCAATTTTGGAGGAGATGATGGTTTGTGCATGAAGTTTTCTAATGAGATGTAGAATGAGTTTGAGATGTCAATGATTAGAGAGTTGAAATTATTTTTGGGATTGCAAATTACTCAAGTGGATAAAGTGGTCTTTATATCTCAGTCCAAGTATGTGAGAGAACTGCTAAAGAAATTTGGTATGGAAGATTCAAAACCAGTCAGTACACCCATGGTGACTGGATGTAAGTTGACACAAGATGATGATTCTCCGAAGGAAAATCGGACTAGATACATCTCAATGATTGGTGGATTGCTTTATTTGACTCAAACTAGACCTAATATCATGAATTTTGTATGCATTGTTGCTAGATTTCAAGTCAATCCTAAGGAATCTCATGTGACTGCTATGAAGAGAATTTTCAGATACTTGAAGGGAACAATTTTTTTTCTTGTGGTATCCTAAAGATGATGATCTTACTTTAAGTGCCTTTTACTAATGTTGATTGGGCAGGAGATGTGAATGACAAGAAAATTACTAGTGGTGGCACATTTTTCTTGGGAAAGAAACTAATTTGATGGTTAAGCAAAAAGTAGAATGTCATTTCTTTGTCTATTGCAGTAGCAAAATATATTGTTGCTACTAACAATTGTACTCAATTATTGTGGATGAAGCAGATGTTGGAAGATATCAGATTTGTGTATGATGAACCTATTTCCATATTCTATGATAATTCAAGTGCTATAAACATTTCTAAGAATCCGATGTTTCGTTCAAAGACAAAGCATATATCTATCAAGTACTACTTTTTGAGAGATAAAGTGAGTGATAAGGAAGTCAGACTAGAGTATGTGCCTACTAAGGAACAAATTGCAGAAATCTTTACTAATATTTTTCCCAAGAATACTTTTGAGTATCTCAGAGGGAAGTTAGAGGTAATTACCCCTCCTAATTAGAACTAAGATGCATAGTATTTGCATCAGTCCATGCATTCACAATCATATGTTGATTTAGATTGATGTTGTGGTGGCTACTACTCAGGGGGAGTTGTCAGATGATTCAGATATGTGGTTTAGAGCTTGTGTACCTTTGAAATTGATGTCAAAGGGGGAGAAGAGTAATGTGAAAAACTCTTGGAGAACTAAGGGGGAGAAGAGCAATGTGTAAAGGGAAGATTGTTGGAAGAAGAGTTAGCTGCGTTGATGGTGTGTTTTTCACATCATGTGTTGCCATCAATGCCAAAGGGGGAGATTGTTGGATGTTGTGATCGAATTTTTGATATGTGGTTTTCATTGATGTCAACACTATTAGCATTAATGTCTTTAATACTGTATATGTCGAGGATATTGA
Source organism: Sequoiadendron giganteum (assembly GCA_007115665.2). Lineage (NCBI taxonomy): Eukaryota > Viridiplantae > Streptophyta > Pinopsida > Cupressales > Cupressaceae > Sequoiadendron > Sequoiadendron giganteum. The sequence goes on along the minus strand of CM021107.1, from coordinate 172,537,908 downwards.
GAAAATTGTAATAAAACATGTTATAGGATGTCTATGAAGCAGTGGAGATTAGTATGGTAGAAATTTTAGTATGTTAATAGTGAGATGTTGTGGATTAAAGGGTTTGTTTCCAAGCCTATCTTGTTTCTACTCCAAAATTTTTAGAGGTGTGCATGAATATTTGATGAAGTTATAAGTTTATGTGTTCTGACAACTATTCAATTACTGCAAATGGTGTTCATGGAAGAAGATAATGTGTATCTGACAATCTGAGTTGTTGCATATGTTACTGTGGTGTTCATGGATGTTTCTAGATCATGTTCTATCTCTATTTCATGTCTGCATTGATCATTGTGCTCATGATCCCATATTTTCTTTTGCATGTTCATGTTTTTCATGTTCATGGCCAACAAGGTGTTTGAAGCATGTTGTGGATCTTCAAGGAAGAATATTTGAAGGTGTTTTGTGTTCGAGAACATTATTTTGGGTCTCTACTATGTTGTGGCTGACCTTGGTTGATGCACATTGATAATATTTATTGTTTTGGGCTAACAATTTGCATTCATTCTATTATTTTATTGAAGCCGACATGAAGCAATATAATTTCTTGTTGCGGATATATATAAGTGATTGTTTCTTCATTTGAGAAGCATGTGAAATGTGTCAGTGCTATGTGCAAAAAAGGTTCATATCATTCGAAGGAAGATCAGAGTGTGAAGAAGAGTGAAAGATAGTGAAGAAGTGTTCATGTGCTTAACCAAAACTATACTCAAGCATTAGTAGATGCTACTTTCTCAGTTCAAATTCTTCAGATGGATTTAATCTGAATATTTTTTGTAAGACAGCGAGTCTTCCTTTGAGCAATGAGCTCTAGGTAGTGTGCCTGAATGCATGTGTATTCCTCATATATTTCTCTTATACTTTTAACAGGGTATAACTTGTGGATTAACCTCCACCATGTTTTTTCCCCTAACAGGGTTTCCACGCAAAAATCTTGGTGTTATGTGTGTTTCTGATGTGTTTTTAATTCATGCTTTCACTGTTATTAATCATATCTGACAATAAAGGTTAATAAATTTGAAATTTTGTGACAACTGATTCACCCCCCCTCTCAGTTGTCTGCCTTTGTGTTGCTAATAGTAAATTCATGAAGTTGGGTCCACTTAGCATTGAAGTTTTAGACTTAGGAAAAAATACTTAATTAGGTGAGCGAAACAGGATCTTGTTTTTTATGAAACAAGATCTTGTTTTGCTTTGGGACCCCAAGCTGAAAAATAAAATGAGATCTCATTTCATGGTAGGATCTCAAGCCAAGGACTGCAAAACAAGATCTTGTTTTATACTAAAAAAGACTAAACGGGATCCTATTTCCAAAAAAGTTTTTTTTTTAGAAAATGATTGTGAGGTCCTTTTATTCCAATAGCAACTGAGAAAGAAAAGGGGATCCCAATCTGTAGTGCTCACCTCTAACCACGAACCCCTCTAGGTTATTTTTCTTTCCTTTTCTTCCTATTCTTTCTATTTTCTATTTTCTATTTTAGTTTAAACCAAAAAAATAGAGTTTTATAGTTTAGTTTTTTTAAATATTTTGATTTTAGATTTTAATGATAGTTTATATTTGTTGGAAGAATAGGGGCTTTATCATTGATGCATTTTTTGGCAACATGAGCATGTGGGATGAGTACAAGTTGCATAGTATGCAGCTCAGTGTTGTCATTGATACATCAACATTGTATTCCGGTATGAAGACCATTGTGAAGATTAGTTTGGATAGCTTGAGCATGTTTTGAGATGGTAATCTAGTGGGAATTTTCAATAATTTTTTATTTGATGAAGATATATGAAGGGAAAATTGACTAAGTGACAATACAATTAATTATATGAATAGGACATCCTATTTTGGGTCCGCATTGGTCCATTGTATAAGATCTTGCTCTACGGTTTTGGGATAATTTTGATGGTTGTTAGAAGAGTAAATCCAAAATTTTATATTGTTTGGGCTCCCAGTGTTGAAGTTATGAGTGACAATGTATCATCCTGATAATAATAGGTGTTTTCTAGTTCAGCGCATATGTTTTGTTGAATCCACATATCTCCGTGGATTGGAATTTGGGTTTACAGTTTTGTGAAGTTGTTGATAGGTTTCAATAGAGTGTGTATTCTATATGGAATAATGTTTGGAGGTATGTTTGTCTGTATGTGGTTGCACAATTGGAAAATTTCAGTATTAGGTCATTACTGGTGCCAACCTAATGAGTATTTATATTTTGTAGAGATTGAATAAGTGTTGATTTGTTATGTAGGAGCTAGTTTGGGTCCATGCCGACCTATTTCAAATTGTTATGAGTTTTGAATCTTGGTGCAAAGAATGTATGTATGTATATTGAGTCAAAAAGTTACATTTTGTATATTACATCCAATTAGGCCAACCTAATTGATGTTTGTGGATAACTTGCATATATATATGTAAGATATTTTTTATGTTTTGAAGGTGTGCAAGTGTATGATGAATATCATTTGATGTGAGTTGTATGAATATAAGGTGAATGCAGAGCAGAAAATAATACTAATTCAGATTAGTATGAAGTGTGTGAAGTCAGTATATTGAGCTTCAATGGAACTATACTCCAACATGTTGTAGATGCATTTTATAATAGTTCAAATTTGGATGTGTGTCACCACTCTCTTTTATCTTTTCTTTTCTCAGTGGGTAGTGAGTCCACTTACAATGAGCACTTCTATAATATACTTTAACTGGTTATAATATATTGTGAGCTAATCCTCACCATGGCTTTCCCATTTTGGGTTTTCCACATAAAAATCTGGTGTTCATGTGTTATGTGATGTTGTTGGTTATTTTCATGCTTTCATTCATTACTACAAATTAAATATGATATGAGAATTGAATGTTTAGATACTTAGCGGTTTAAAAGAATACTAATTCACTCCCCCTCTTAGTATTTTGGGTGTTCGACAATTGGTATTAGAACCTGGTTCCTTGGAAGGAGCTTAGCAACTTGGGGAAGATCTTGGAGGTTGAACACATGGCTATTAGAAGACCACCTATTCCTCCAGAAGAGATTCCTATAGTTGGAATTATAGAAGAAGATTGTATATTTGACATAAATGGAGAACTCAAAGTTTCTCTTGAAGATTTGGAAAGAACTAAAGGTGAAAAAAAAGATCTAAAAGAACTAAATGTGAAAACAAAGATTTGAAATAAAATATCAAAGAAGTAAATGAGTGCATTAGAAAATTGAGAGAGAAAATCAAGAAATTCAGAGAAAGACATAAGGAGGTCAATGAACAGTTGAAGAAAGCAAATGAAACAATTAATGGTCTGAGGGTGCACGTTGAAGAAAGAAAAAGAATTGAAGAATGTCTAAAAGAAATGGTGAAAATAAACTATGAAGAATGCACAAGGCTTGAACAAGAAGTTGTGAATCTAAGATCAGATCTTGAAAAAGAAAGGAGTCATGAAGAAAAATTCAAGATGAGTTCTACACAGCTTGATGAAATGATTGAAAATAAAAAAGGATCTAAAGAAAAAGGTGGATTAGGGTTTGAGATGAAGATTGACTACAAAGAAAACAATGGCAAGAAGGTCTGGAATCAAAGGAATGAAGCCATAAGACCATTGATCAGACAACCAAATGCATAAAGGTATCCATATTTAATGGTTTTTGTTATTCTTGTAATAGATTTGGACACAAGGCTATGGAATGTAGAAGCAGAATGAATCAAAATGTTCCATCTTTTCCTAGTCAGTGCTTTACATGCAAGATATTTGGTCATAGAGCTAGTGAGTGCAAAATTCAAATAATGGATGGTTATAACAATGGTAGAATGGTTCAATATTTCAATGGCTACCCTTATGCATGTAATGGATTTCCCTAGGCATAAAGCTAATCATTACAAATCTAGAATGAATGAGAGTAATATTGGTCAAAATAATGTCATATTTTGTATGATTGCAATAGGCCTAGATACATTTCTAAGTTCTACAGAAGAAGAACGCATGAAGGACAATCTAATAAAGAAGAATAATCTGGTGAAAAAGGATGATCCAATAGAGATGATGAAAGAGATGGACAAGATTTGGAAAAGGAAGGAAGAGACAAAGGTATTTTTAATCTACCCTAGTTTCAAAAAAAACTTTCAATTTGTTGCAAAGATGTTTACACCACAAGTTCTAGAGGTTTCAGAATGTTCTCAACCCAAATTCAAAAGGAATCTTGATAAATATTTGATGGATGACCCAGATGGTGTGTTTTTGTACATCCCATATGGTGTTTTGCACATAAAAGATGTTAGGGAATACATCCATGTTAAAATGGAAGAGTATTATATCATATGAAGTTGAAAGATGTATGGTACAAAGAGCTCAGTAGAGATGATTTCAAGTTGAAATCAAAGTTTGGGGCTAAGAATCTTGATGTTTGGAGAAAGTTCCCTATGGTTTTATATGTAGATGAATGGATGAGATACACCCTAAGTAGAATTCACTATAAGTTCCTCTGGCTATATATCCCACACTTGATCAACAAAGAAGTGATTATGGTTGTGACTGGTTTGTGTTCTACCAGACCAATTCCAATACTTAAGTCTATAAAAAATGAGATTGTGATGGAGAGAATGGGTGCAAAGTATGACAGGAGATCCCTGACCATCAAAGACATCAGAAACCCTATGATCAAGTATTCTTTAATGATTATAGGTTACAAACTATACTTCACAAATAGGGATAATCCAGTATCTAGTACCGCCATCGACACAACATATGAGATGGTTGAGAAGGGTGAAGACTACAACTTGTGTGAACTATTGAGACTGTAGCTACTAAAAAACCTACAAAAGAAAAAGGAGTCCAAGTATGTTTTTTATTTTTTCACTTTAATCATTTATTTATTATTGTACTTCCTTAATGAAGTCCTCAAAATGAAGAATGTAGTGTGGCTAAGGGATAGGCCTGTACCCACCAAATTAGAGATTAATTATTTAGGCTGGGAGATTTATATGCTTAGAAGAATGCCCTCTAGGAGTTCTTCAAAACTTTTCAATAAAAATGCAAGAAAGGTTAAGGATACCTAACCAAATTATGGAGAGGTATCAAAAGGATATTATTTTTCTTGTTACAAAAGATGAATGCATAATGGAGGTCATTGAGCCTAGGACAGTGTGGATTCTAGAACTAGGATATGAGGTTATTGTAGATGAAATCATTAGCTTAGCTGACATCTTGTTGAGCAACCCAAGAGACAC
>CM021107.1:172379368-172532567 GCA_007115665.2 Sequoiadendron giganteum | reverse complement strand
ATTTATTAAACTTGAATTAGGACAAAATAATTCCATTAGAATTGTTTATGGACCTAGGAAAGATGACATGGATTAAGTGGATTTAAGAAAATGGCTTAAGGTCCATCTTAAGAGGATGAAGATGGTACAACTTGAAATCTAGTCATTAATCCTCTCAAGCCACTAATAATAGTCAAATTGATCATTCAAATTTGTTCAATTTGTATAATGTTAGATTCTCAAAGTTTTTACAAACTTATTAAAGATCTATATATTAATCTTGACTCAAGATAAAATCATTCAATTAGCATGGTTTATGGACTTAGGAAAGATGACATAGATTAAGGGGATTTAAGAAAATGGCTTAAGGCCCATCCTAAGGATGCAGATGATACAACCTAAAATCTAGTCATTAATCCCCTTAAACCACTAATAATAGTCAAATTGATCATTTACATTTGATCAATTTGTATAATGTTAGATGCTCAAAGTTTTAACAAACTTAGTAAAGATCTATATATTAAACTCGACTTAGGACAAAATCATTCTGGTAGCATGGTTTATGGACCTAGGAAAGACAATATAAGCTAAGGGGATTTAAGAAAATGGATTAAGGCCCATCATAAGAGGATAAAAATGGTACAACCTACAATCTAGTCATTAATCCCCGTAAGACACTAATAGTAGTTAGATTGATCATTCACATTTGATCAATTTTTTTAATGTTAGATGCTCGATGTTTTTAGAAACTAATTAAAGATCTATATTAAACTTGACTTAGTAAAAAATCATTCCATTAGCATGGTTTATGGACCTAGAAAAGATGACATGGATTAACGGGATTTAAGAAAATGGATTAAGGCCCATCCTTAGAGGATGCAAATGATTCAACCTGAAATCTAGCCATTAATCCCCTTAAGCCACTAATAATAGTGAAATTGATCATTACATTTGATCAATTTGTATAATATTAGATGCTCGAATTTTTTATAAACTTATCAAAGATCTATATATTAAACTTGACTCTGGACAAAATCATTCCATTAGCATGGTTTATAAACCTACGAAAGATGGGATTTAAGAAAATAGGATTTAAGGGGAAACTCCACTATTCCTTGTAAACACTTTAAAGTACATCAAGCCAAAAAAAATTGCATGCCTTCGAGATAAAAATGAACCTTACAAATTTATTCATTTATATCATTAGGTCATTTATATCATGGATTAAGGGGATTTTTAAGAGGATGGCTTAAGGGGATTATATTTACCTAGAAATTTACCTTTTTGTGTACCTTTTAAGTTTATTTTTTAGTATACATGTATTAAAATTACATAGTTAGATCTTAAATTTTGAAATTTGTGCATGCTCAAGTTGAATGATGTACATGTGTATGTATCCTAATTTTTATTTAAACATGTCATATGTTTAATTTAAATATTTCTTGTAATTTATCAACATGTATTTAATATCTAGATTTTAATATGTTTATTTATAATTTATTTATAGATTCTTGAGAGTTAATTTTGTAGTTACTTCATATATTAATATATATGTAGGTTCACCTTTATCATGGATGAGTTTGATGTCGATGATTTTCTCAATTCCCCACCTCCACCCTAGGATCTGATGAGGCTTGCTTGTGAGCTAGGATCAATGACAATATGAAATCCGTTCAAGAAAAAAATGATGCAATCCAAAATGAAGAATTTATGCCACCCCACCTACTACACTTTACATATTTTATGCAACATGTTGTAGATGTTGTTAGGTCTATTGATGTGACATTAGATAGTTACCGCTTGTGGAGAGAGAAGAGGAGATGAATTTTTTTAGATGCACTCTCTTATAGGGAAATCCTTGACCTGAAAAACACCAAACCCAATTTAGCTCCATATTTCATTGACCAAATTACCAATCAAACAATTTCACCAAACAAAAAATAATATCAATTAGGTGGTGTAGGCATCCTCAAATGGCTGGGCATTTTGGGAGTGGTGGTGGATGGTATTTGATCATCTACCACATGCTAATTGGGAGGTTCCTCTTTATTTTTTGAGAAAATTATATGTAGAGTTTATGATGGGTTTAACACCAAATTATTTTAATATGAGATCATTCTATGGTATTGGTGGTGGAATGCCACAATAGAGGCTAGGGGCACACATTGATCCCCAAAGATTTGTACCTACTTAACTTCTCATGGATCCTCCTACTACTATACTTGCACCCATCCAACATCATGTAGTGGTATCCACAATAGGAGCATTGAATGTGCTATCTACAAACCTTAATGATCAAACTATTAAGATGGTAGTCGAGGTTACTAGCCATGACCATGGAGAAGCATCAAGTGGAGCTATTCCTAGTACCACTCCACATACGCTGACAACTCATTTTTGTACTAATTGTAATAAATTAATTTATGTACTTGATCATGGTGCATCCACTTTAGTTGCATGTGGAGCATATGATGACATCACTTCATATGTATATTATCTATGTGTTGATGATCACCCTATACATCATCCTACATAGGTATATATGTATGTTGAAGTTATATAAATTTTAAGCATGTGTATTTTAATGAACATATATCAAAAAGTTGTAATATTTAAAAAAATTAAATTGTTTGGTGTAGATGATGGCCATAGGCACATCAATTTCTTCATTTGATCAAGTGTCGATACTTGTGCAACTCGACACACCATTTGGGGTATTTTGATTAATTTTTTAAATATATTAAATAATTTTAACTTGATTTTAATTTGTGATTCAATCCTAAACATGTGTTAAATATTTATGTTGGTTTAGGGAGTTCATCTAACTTCCATTTCAGATCCACCAAAGGGTGTGGTGAGTGCTCCATTTTCAGATGTACTACATGAGCCAATCAATGTATGCATACTATTTTTAAAAACTATACTTAAAAATTTGCATTTTGAATTCACTATATCTAACGTGCATGTACTTAAATATTAAAAATATATGCCTATGTAGGTTGACACTACCATTAGGATGGGTATTGTGCACCCTTAATCTAAGACAATTTTAGGAGTCAACAACATTTCAGGTTGTTTAAAAAAGTTTCTATGTGTGCATAATTTGTAGGTCTTTTAAATGGATTAAAACTAAAATTGGTACTTGAATATATATGTTTTAACCTAATTTTTACACATGTGATTTATTTGACCTTTTAGTACCTTGTTAGTGATACTTTTCATCTTGATGATTCCATACAACATATGGGGAGAGATGATCAACAATTAATGATAATTTAAAATTTTGATTTATTTAAAAACAATTATTATACATTGTGAATGACTGAAAGTAAATTTAAAGTGAATATATGTTCACGTGTTTTTATTTTTCTTCTATAGCATGAGATAGGTCCCAACCTTCCCATAACACCTATAGTAGCACATGCAAAGAAGGATGTCAAATGAGATGAGCAACCTCATATAGTAATTTTCATGATTTTATAAATTAAATTGAATTAAATAATTTTAAATCTAATTTCAAATTTCTTTCTCATGTACAAAGTGATTCATATCATCCTATTTCATGTGGATTGAAGAGGAATCTTGATTTTAGGGATTATAGGAGTTATATCTCATGTATATTCATGCTTTAGTACATTTCACATGGACTAAAGATATATATGTTTTAGTACATTCCACACATGAACTAGATCATTATATGTGTCAGTACATTTCATGGACTTTGTATACGAGCTAAATTATATACATATGTTTTATTGTTTCATGAGCTTTATTAATTTCAATATTTTATTAACTATTATTGTTTTAGTAATATACATGTGCATTTATGAATTAATCTCCTAGGTAAAATCATGGCTCAAGGGGTCCTAATAGGATGAGTTAAGGAGGTCAAATCTATTTGTAAGTAAATTTGGGGTGTCTACACTAACTTCTAGTTAAAGCCCCTTGAGTTCAAGCTTTGAAGTTTTAAAAAAGAGGGATACAAATATTGTTAGATATTTTTAACAACATCAACAAGAAACTTATATACAAATTTATCATTAATTTTAACCCAAAATTTTCTTTCCACGTCATTTATTTTATGCACTAATCAAAAGAAAAGTTAAAATTGAATTCATCATTGCTGAAATGTAGAGATAATGAAGGTTCCACCACAATGGGATAATGGAAAAGGGGGTATGATGGGACTATTTATCTAATTTCACTCAAGGAAATGAGATCCAAACAATGAAGTGACTATCAACCAAAAGGTGAGTCAAATCAAGGTATGAATCAACCAATTTCCTATCTATGCAAGGATGGGGGTATAAGCTAAATAACACTTTGGAGAGAAAGATAAGAACCATCAAGAAAACTCCAGAAAGAAAGCTATAAAATGTAAATGAAGAACATTAATCAAATCTCATAGAAACAGTAATAAAAAGGAAGATCTGGAAATGGGAAACCAATGTGTACCTTTCACCAAAATTCACCTTTTGAAGCTCACTAAGGACTCATTCACCCTATGGCAAATGGGTCCTAGCTAGAGTTCTCTAAAATCTGTTTTTGGGTTCTCTTCTACTTTGTCTACACTCCTAGATTCTAGATTATCACTATCAGATAGCCAAAAATAAATTTTGTAGAAGAGTTCCATGATATGACAACTTTTCTTTCAACTTTGATAGCTTTGCAACTTTCTTCAAATTTTCTCTTCAAAGGATCTTCAACCTAAAATCCGTAATCACACATCAAAGAGAGAAAAATATTGTTTTTTTAGGTGAATGGGGGTTTTCCTGGTCAAACCTCATTTTGGTAATTAAACCTTGTAATGAAATAGAAAAGCATGAAGGAATTATGAATGAACAAATCTGTGTAACAACTCACCAAACCTTTGTTTGAACCTTGGATTGCAAATCTAGTACAACTAGCATGAAGTGGCCTCAATGGATATAGATCTTGATCATGAAACTTGATTTGAAGCAATGCCTTTGATAGATCTTGAACTCTACATCATCATATTATCTCAAACAACATGCATGATGCGATAAATCTTTGACATGATAATGGAGTCTTGATTGCTGCAATAATCTTCAATAATTTTTCCTTTTAATTCCCTGAAATGCTCTTGAGTTCTCTTGATCTCATAAAATTGTTATAGGAATTCTCTCATCAAAATTTCTAGGGATGAAACATAGTGAAATGACCTTATTTATATAATTCTTAACATTAATTCCCAAAATTCAAATATCACAAGTTGACATCTGAATATACATTTGAAATCATTGAAAACCTGCCTAAAACATAATTTGAATTTAGGTCCTATGTGCAAGTGAGGACCCATTAGCCCTATGGCGAATGGGTCCTAGGCCACTTTCCTAGGACACACATTGCTCAATGTTAAACCTTATGTTATGGAATTTATGAATGTCGAGTTTTATCCCTTAGAAATTGTAATTAATTAGGCTTGGATTTTAATTAAAAGGGCTAATTAAGGAAAATTAACCTCAAATAATTAATGAAGCCCTAGATTAGTGGGAAAGTGTAAAGGTACAACTTACAACACCAAAAATAAGGCACAATTAAGTCCATTTTAATTAAAAGGGCCCTAAAATTAATGTGAATATGTAACATACATATTACAGTAGTAAATTAAGGCATCATTAAGCTCATTTTATTTAATATTATTCATTCCCAAATTAAGTGTGAAAAAGGAGTACTTTTTCCTATGCTACATTTAGCCCCCACTTTAGTGCAAGGATGAGTGCAAGCACAAAATCACACTAAATTAGACATTCAAGATACTTATGTATGTAGAAATGACAAAGATACACAATCATACAACATCAAAGACTAGGAAGATCAAGCCTAGACAGTCTAATCGGCATGGAACACATCTAAGATTTCGGTTTTTTTTTTGTTGCGTGCTCACTCTAAGGTAGTGGAACCTCAGGCTGTCCACTAGGTGAGTATCCAAAATGGTGGAAAATGAGAGAATCATATTAGGATCCCATACCATACCAAATCTATCCTCTTGAAAACTTCAATAAGGCACCACAAGGAAAGTTTCCACAAGAAAGCAAGGTGTGTTATGCTAGGTGACCTTGAATTTAAAGTTTAAGCTTCATAGGGCTTAACAAGTTGCATTATATTAAACACCTATGATCAAGGAAAGGATCCATAGTTAAGCTAGGTGTGTTATGCTTGGTGGCCTTGAATTGAGGATTTTAAGCTTCATAAGGTTAGCAAGTTGTGCTATGTTAAAAATGAATGAATAATAATTCTAGTAAAAGTTTTTGTTCAAAGGGATTTTTCTTAGTTCGTGTAAGGCATTCTTCTTAGGGAACATCATGCCCAATGTATCCAAGAGAGGACAATTCAGGAGTAAAAGATTTGCAACTTAGGGAAGGTAGTGCGTCGCATCACTACTAAGAGGAAATTTGTACACTAAGAAATATTCCAGTCTTGGAGGAAATCAAACCCCATGACACCACCATGAAAAGGATGCATCACAAGAATAAAGAAATTCACACCATGAAAAATGAGAAATGTTGAAAGATATTATTGATGTATTCCCCCACTTTAAATTGGTTGCTAACACCATTCTTGTGAGAAATTTCTTTAAATTAGTCAATGTTCAATCCTAAGACATGAGATCTTACTCAAAAAGCCCTATGCCAAGTCATATGTTTTCGAAATGAAGCTATTCCATGAAAAAGGAAGGATGGGTTCCCCTAAAAATACATAAGGGATATATGGATTTGAGGCTAGTATATCTTTTCTACCATGTTTTTATAGAGCTCATAAATGTCATCATTCCAAAAATACTCATAGAACTGGAAGAATGACACAAGAGAGTGAAAACAAATAAAAAGCCTTTTGGGTCAACATGGAAGAGATCTAAATATTTCAACACCTCACGTCATCCCCAAAAGGAAAACATGAGACAAAGAAAAGATAAAATTTTTACAACATAGAGAAGAATGTAGATACAAATAGAGGAATGCACAAAAAGAGAGATACATCAAACAAAATAGTACGGGGGATCACATTACACACATACAATCACATAAAGAAACATGAAAAGAAAATAATGCAAAAGACTAGTAAGGCACATGCGAGTCAACCTATTAGATGGTCGTTTGCATCCCAATCTTGTTTGGTATTATGAAAGGTGGAAAACTAGCCAAAGGGATAACATCAAGTGTCAAACTAGGACATGCACCAAGTTCAACACTCTTATTAGTGTAATTGTCATTTAAGCTCATGGAAGAGGAGAACAATGAATTCAACTCATTATGCACTTATTCATTGATATTTGCAATATCAATATCATCATCTAAATTAATCACAATAGGAGGTCGAATGAAAATTTCTTTGGAAGGTTCTTGTTTATGTTGCGGAAAAGGTATAGAATCATCATGCATTGCTTCAGGAAAGTTCAGATTTTGATTTTCTATGTTATTATTTTCTTATTTAGTTTGTAACATTCGAGAAATAACACAACATCTATGCCTATGCTCTCTAGCATTTCAATTTCTTCTCATTCTATTTTAAATTTATGATTGTGTAGGAGTGGTTTTGTCAACCATAGGATTCTTTTCTTCCCTTAGGGGATGAATGAAAGGAACCATAGGAGGTTGTTCAACCACTTTCTCTTTGGCTTTGTAAATTTTTTTTATTTTATAAGGCACAATAGGGTTGTGTTTGATTGTCTCTTGGTCTCTTATATTAAATGGGTGGAGGATTTGTAATAGGCTGCTCTTGGATATTTGGAAGGGTTTTTGGTTCAATCATGGTTTCATTAAGGACAGGTGCCTCAATCACGGGTTGAAGCATATTTCCAAGAGATAACTTTGATATACACTTTTCCTTAAACTTTTGATATGCTTTGAAAAAGAAGTCCTCATGGGGTCTAATAGGTTAAATAGGCTCGATCCAAAAGAAATCCAATGAAAAGTTCCCATGGGAAGACACATGATTAAAGCCACTATGATGCACAGTAAAGATCTCATTTCCAAAGGGAAACTTAAAAAATTTATGCAAAACTGATGGGATGGCATTCATGGAGCAAAGCCATGGATAGCCTAATTTCACATAAAATTGGTCTGACGATGGGATGATGAAAAATGAGACATTTGATATTTTCAATCTAAATTTTAGAGGGAGATTTATTGAGCCAATCACACGGAAAGAAAAATGACTATGTGTTTTGATCCATGCTTTCGGTATTTCATATGTATCTTGATAAAATTCATGCACAAATAGGAATTATTTAGTGATCATATTCTCTACACAGACGAGATCAATTAATATCCCATTGGTAGGCTTGTCATTGATTCTTCTAGCTATGTAAAGAGGACCATTGGGTGCATGTTTGATTATCTCTTTTTGAGAGAAATCAAAATCAATATCAAGGGGCATTTTGCTTTGGACCGTATGAGGTTTAGCTTCAATAAAGTTGACTGAGGTATGTATATTATCATTCTATTGATATTTGAAGGTCCTATTAAGGAGGTCAATGAGGCCACATAACATTTATATCTCATATTTACTCTTAAGAATATTTCTTAGGTTAGCTAGCGTAGTAGTCGCATTAGGACCCATGTGGGGTTCGCCAAAATGAAACATAGAGATAATGAAGGTTCCACCGTGATCCAAGATAATGAAAAAGGGGGTATGATGGACCTATTTCTATAATTTCATTCAAGGAAATGATATCCAAACAATGAAGTGACTATCAACCAGAAGGTGATTCAAATCAAGGTATGAATCAACCAATTTCCTATATATCCAAGGATGGGGGTATAAGCTAAATAACACTTTGGAGAGAAAGATCAAAACCATCAAATAAACTCCAAAAAGCAAGCTATAAAATGCAAATGAAGAACATTAATTATATCTGACAGAAACACTAGTCAAAAGGAAAATATAGAAAGGGGAAAAGAATGTGTATCTTTCACCAAAAGTCACCTTTTGAAGCTCAATGATGACTCATTCACCCTGTGGAAAATGGGTCTTGGCTAGGGTTCTCTAAAATCTATTTTTGGGTTCTCTTATGTTGTATTTGTACTCCCAAATTCTCGATTCTCATTGTCAGAAAATCATAAATAAATTTTGTAGAGTTTTTTATGATATGAAAACCTTTCTTGAAACTTTGTCAACTTAGCAACTTTCTTCAATTTTTCTCTTCAAAGGATCTTCAACCTAAAATCTGCAATGACACATCAAAGAGAGAAAAATGTTGTTTGTTAGGTGAATGGGGTTTTCCCTTGGTCAGGCTTCATTATGGTAATTAAACCTTGTAATGAAATAGAAAAGAATGAAGGAATGATGAATGAAAAAAACTACGTAACAACTCACCAAACCTTCGTTTGAACCTTGGATTGCAAATCTGCAACTAGCATGAAGTGGCCACAATGGATATAGATCTTGACCATGAAACTTGATTTGAAACAATGCCTTTTATAGATCTTGAACTCTACATCAACATATCAACGCAAACAATATGCATGATATGATAAATATTTCACATGATAATGGAATCTTGAGTGTTACAATAATCTTCAATAATTCTACCTTTGAATGCTCTTGAGCTCACAAAATTGTTATAGGAACGTTCTCATCAAAATTGCAAAGGATGAAACCTAGTGAAATGACCTGTTATTTATACAATTCTTAACATTAATTCTTGAAATTCAAATATCACAAGCCAACATTTGAACACACATTTTAAATAATTGAAAAACTACCAAAAACATAATTTAAATTTAGGTCCTAGGTGCAAGTGAGGACCCATTCACCCTAAGGAAAATGATTTAGATCAGGGATGGAGGTTGCCAATTTGATCAAAATTCAACCAACTTCTGAATTTAGAAACCCTAACTTGGTGTCTTATTCACAAATCCTTCATATTTCCTAGTAGCCCTTCAAATAGTGAATTTTCAGCATATATTTTAGAGAAGGCTGCAAACCCATGAATTGGTTACCATTTAGAATACCCTTTATTCCCTTCCATAACATATCAAATTTTTGCATAGACTTATTTTAGAACATCACCTTCTAAAATGGATTGCTATGCTGCCCTTAAGTCCAATTAGGCCTCTTTTACAAAGAAAGCATGTGATTTTCCTTTCCCATATCATCAATATTCATTCCAAGGCTTTAGAAAGATCACATGGAGTTTAAAACAACAGGTTTTATCAATTGAAACATCCTCAAACTCACCAACTATCAAAACCCTACATCTACCTATCAATTCTAGCCTAATACATTGAGATATTAGGCTAGGGTTTGCACAAAAAATGCCCTACCTCCATCCCTTGCATCTACAATCAATACCAAAATGAAAAACATCCTAACCAAGGAAAAATTTAAGAAACCTCCCCTCGATGAAGGTGTAAAATCTTGGCGAATCTTGTATACTACCTAATAAAAATATTAATTGTATTGGCAATTTTTTTTCGTTTTTTAGGAAAAAAAATCCCAATTGGCAAATCTTTTAATAATCGCTAGAAGTCTATGGGAAATCGTGGCTAATTGCAATTTTTTTTAAATGAATAAAATATTTTTCATTGGCGATTAAAACATTTTTTCAAACCAAAAAAAAATTCGTTGGCGAATTAACCTTGTTTTCAAAACAGAAAAAAAAAATGTTGGTGAATAAAACCTTTTTACAAAGAAAAATAAATATTTTCATTGGTGAATTAAACATAATCTCAAACTAATAAAAAGATTTAGTGGTGAAATAAACGGATATGCCAATAAAAAATCAGTGTGGTTGGTGAAAATATCAAATTATGGGACATTTTTTCTATACATTCAAATTCCTTCATAAAGAGTCTGGAATGCGAACAAGTGTCAACATATTTATTATTTCTGAAGCTAGATGTTAGTGCAAATTAATATAATCTATGACTGTTTGATGAATTTTTGATGGATGGTTGTAGTTGCATTTTGGAAGTAAATCTCTGAAGCACTAGGCTTGTGAATTGAAACCTCCGGAATAACACTAGAACCGTTAGATTCCCAGAAATCAATGGTTGAGACTTTATTACTTATTAAATTATTTAGTTATAACAACCAAAATAATATTAAGGAATGATCAGAACCGTCGAAGGAATTATAGCAAGGTGTGAAATATTAAGGAAATATTAAGGAACTAGTGTTACTGAATCACTGATAAAAAATGGTGTGAAATATTAAGGAAATACTAAAGGAGCCTCTGAAGCACATGTTTTTTTTATAGTTAAATAGCTGCTATATGGGCCATCACCCTATATTAATCAAAAATAGTTTGTACATTCCTTCATTTCTAAAAAATATTAAAGACCCAAATATTTAACGGACTGACATGGACACTTATACGAAGTACAAACCAAAATGACCTTCCACAGACACCAGATTATGCATTGATGCAACCAGCCTCACTAGTCTTCTTGGCTTTGATTGCATTCAGAATCATTGAAAAATCACCACTGCAGCCACTATGGGAAAGATGGTTTTCTCATTCCTCCCAACTCCTGGTGTCATTCGCTACCCATTCTTCACCAATGCCTAGCTCCTAATCCTCCTTGTCCAAAGACCACCTTTCCCCGTCAAGAGCTTTGGCCATCGCAAATTTCTTCACCCAACTCTTCGTCCCTGTATTTGAGAATGTTAGCCGCATGCAGAAGAAAGTCAATACACCTGTCAATCTCACCCCATTGGTTTTTGAGAGCTACATGGTCCAACAAGCACACCAGGGGAAACTTTGGTACCGAGCATTCATTCCCACAAGCCTTGTAGTAGTGCAGCGGTAGAGGGGTCATGAAATTTCCATCAATGTTGTCTAGTGCCGTGTCGATATTTTCCAACATAGAGTGTTGAAAAATCATTTGGCATAGCTTCTTCCCCTGAGCTTTCGAGACACCCATGTATAGGAGCATTGCCAAAAACATGGCGGGTATTTTTGAATTCCCCCTGAGCTTGTGGGTAGCTAGCAAACGTTTTTGGCCCAAAACCCCCTTCATGCCCTGGAGCACCAGTGGGTGCTTGGACACCATTATCCTCTTAGTCATTTCTCAGTGATTTCACCACAGAAAGCGTTATGTTGCTTCATGGAATTCAGAAACAAAGGAGTCTCCATTGCCCCTTGATGTTTTTCAAGAGCGCTAAAACAATTTGAGAAAAATGAGCACAACAACCTCTACTTGTAGAAAAATCTCCCGCAACCTTATGGAGACCGTACCAAGATTCAAGTGGTGAATTAAATGTTTGTTTTAAAAGAGGGACCCCCTAGGAAGAACGTTTTACACAAAGGATGTATAGGCCAAACAAGGCTGAATTATCAACCTTAGAAAATGATTTATAATAGTGTGACGGATATTCCATATCTATAGCTAGATTTCAGTGCAAATCAATCTAACCACGACTGTTCGATGAATTTTCGATGGACGACTATAGTTGTATTTCAGAAGTAAATCTATAAAGCACTAGACTTGTGAATTGAAACCTTTGGAATAACACTAGAACCGTTAGATGTGGACATGTGGTGAGATCAAGGCTCATCGCTCATCACTCATTCTATCTTTTCAATGCCTTGACATTGTACATTTCATTTAATTGAAATTCTCAATGTTTTTGAAGAAAGTGTGGTTGTCGTACTACTAGTGTTGGTAGTGGTGATGATTAATTCCATATGTGATATGAACATCTGAAGAAATTTATTGGATAGCTCATAACTCTAATGAAAAAAATTTTGTAATGATTTCATATCGTTTGAGTGGCACTGGTGATTTTGATAGCTTGTCAACTTGAGGTACAATTTGCATGTAGCAAGACACCAATCAAATTAAACATTTTAATTGTACACGAATCACAATTATCATTATACCCAGGCTGGTAGTGGCACTAGTGGCCCATAAATAGGGATAGTGAATAGTGGATAGTGTCATAAGGGTTTTCATTTTTTAGGGTTAATAAGTATTCAGGAAGAAGATGATGTGGTATTATTGGGGATACTATAAATTGTCCTGCTTATAGTTATGTAGTTATAGAGTAATCAGTAAAAGATGAATTTCCTTCAAGTTCAAAATGGGTGGAATTGAGAGAAGTTGATTTGGTTAACCTGACTTCTCAGATAGGTTTTGAACTAGGATGGGGAGCTCTGATGGAGATAAGTACTATACTATTGCATGGAAGTTGCGTGCAAAAGATGGGAGCAGATTTACTACTCCTCTTGTATCTTCACAACTCCCTATTCCCCAACATGGTTCGCCTAGCAAGCCCCATACACTTATTTTTAGAGACACATTTGTACTACATCTTCTGCATAACTCTTGTTCTCAAAGGGGATAAGTACATTTTATATCTTCACAACTCCCATTTCCCTAGAATGATCCATGCCACCTTTCCCAATTGGAAAATCCCTTGCATTTATTTTTAGAGCCACATTTGTACTACATTGTCACCAACAAAAGCTTGAAATCATGCATTTATTTTTAGAGTTACATTCGTATTAAGTTGTCACCAATAGAAGCTTGGAAATTGGAATCAATTTGTAATCCATTGTCTCAAGAAACAACTTGGAATAAATTATTAAATTGTGTCTATGTAAAGTGACACACTGGCATAAGTTATTTATACAAAATAGGAGCTTGCCTGCTCTACAACTACTCATCTTTAAAAAGATGTAAAAATGTGACATTGAAATTCAGTTGCAATAAAATAAATGGTTGTGTTGTGGTATTCTTCATTATTTATTTACACTTATAGTAAAGAGTTATTTTTTGAGTTCAAAAATTTTGTGTCTCTTAATATATTCAAATCAGTATTTTTCCTTTAAGAAATTAAGTAATATACTTTATGCACTATGCACCTGATAATTCATGCTTATATCGGGCCATCGGGGGAGTGAAATCATTCATTCCACCGATGTTTATGTGTTAGAGCGATGTGCTTACTTTTGTTGACTCTATTGGTATATCGGGGAGAGCACCTTATGAGTCAGCTCGATAGAGTATTGTTACACCGATACTAGTTTGTGAGCTATTTTCATTGGGCCATCGGTGGGTTTGTGATGGGGGTTCCACTGATGAACATTGTTAGGCCGATGGTATTGAATTTTGTTAGGAATTGGGGAAGGACTACGAGTATGGGATTTCAAATTTATTTATGGATGCAATGTAGGCTATAATATGGATCTTGTCACACAAATTTCTACAATTTGCATTGATCATAAAATCAAAGTGGTATATTTTTTTGGTATATCTATTTAAGAAATAATTGCATGCAGATTTAAAAGTAAAACATAAAGAAATACAAATGAAAAAAGAAAGTTGTCATCAAATTGACAAAAAAAATTATAAACACTAAAATTTGTCGTTGACCTTCTCCCTCGGTTCCTGATATCCTTATTCATTTTTTAAGTCCTCTGCAATGTTAAGTTACCGACCCCTTGGCCTTGATGTCAATCCTAGTGCACTAAAGTAACAACTTTAAAATACATGTGTCATGTTTATTGTTTTAAGTTAATATCATAAATTACTCAAGTTTCAACCATTCGATGAACATTTGATGTATGGTTGTAGTTTCAATCTGGAATAAAATGCACAGAGCGATAGGATTGCAAACTTAAACCTCCAGAATCACTCTATAACCATTAGATTTAGAAATATCAATGGTTAAGAATTTGCAGAATGTAGACCTGAGACGTTTCATTCACTTTAATGTTCCAATTTTGAGAAAAAAAGCACTTTTTACTGCCGAGTATCAAGTGATTTTCTTCAAGTGAGAGGGTCAGCACACGGGGAGATTTCAGTCTTCAGATTGCTCATTGCAGTGCACCACCCTATTTTGGATTCCACAGTTCCACTTCCAACAAAGTTATTCCAGTTTCCACAACTGCCAGCATTAATATTTTCAAGAGTAAGGACTCAGAATCCGGGTAAGTGAAAGAATTCCTGCAGCTACGTTTCATCATTTGACATTTCTTAAAATCTTATTTTGTCAAACTTTGAAGTTTGGGTTTAGAGACTTAAGAATTAAGAAAAATTAAGGAGGACTAATAGGTATTAGGGAATTCAAATTTCACAACTTCACATTGTATAAGCTTGTCTACCACTAGTACCACTAGAGAATTTCTGATAAAAAAATACATTATGCAAGATTGCTTAAAACCTCAGGTTTCACTAATGGGTACCATGCTATTTATGATCCTGAAATCTATGGTAGGCCTACCTCAGAACTTAGATTTTTATCTTAGCATAAGGCTACAAATAAAATACAAGTTAATAGTATCAGTGCACCGTGGGTAACTGGATTAGGGTGCATGATGTTACATGAGGTTTTCCCTTGCCCAAAATTTATCACATGGTCTATGCCCAAAATTATGATGATAACAAAAGAGAAATTGTTAATAAAGATAGCAAAGAATAATTTTTATCCATTAATTCATAAGAACTTTGAAAAGTGTTGGGGTTTACAACCGAAGAATTTGGAAATGTCCACATTGACTTAGAAAAGCTTGCTAGTGATTATGAAGCAATGGAAGAAAGGGAGAAAAATGCTTTCTTAAATAAAATAGTCCAGGATAGAAAAAAATTGAAAGGTGATCATAAGCCTCCTTATGATTTGGATATTTTTAAACCATGGGTTCGGGATACTATTTCCATGCTAGCATTTTGCCTCGATCTGGATAGCAATTTGGAAATGGGTGCAAGTCTCCTTGAAATGGTATATAATATCCATTATGGTGTTCAACATGTCAAATATAATTTTATTCAACACATTGTAGAATCCACGCATAAACATTTTTTAATGATTAGAGCATGTTCCACCAAGACATTTAGGTTCACAACCTACTTGTGCTATCTTTTTCTATTCAAATTTAGAGGAATGTTTTAGACCAACAAGCTTCAGATTCAGCCCTATAGTAATGTTGAGGAAAAGAAAATGGCTCCATTATATGAATGGACCACTGAGATATGGATGCATGATTCTCGAAGGAACTACAGTCATTTTGTAGACTACTTTTTGGCTCCATTGCATCAAGCAATTACAAATACTCCAATGCCTAGATTGCCTATGTCATGTAGAAACTGCATTCAACTAGGAAAATAAATACAATTGGCTGATTGGTACTTAATGGAAGAATATAATGTGCTAAAATTTTATGGATTGGGAGTGCATCCATACAAACTTCCAATACATGTGACATAAATGGTTTTTGCATTGGAATATGTAAGGCAGATGCAAAGTGTTGATGACCTACACTTTCATAGTCAGTAAAAGAAGACCATATTTCCTTCTTTACCTTTTTCATGTGGAGGGTTCACATTTGAGAGGAAAGCATTTAGTGTGGCACATAATATTTTTATTTTTATTTTATTTTGATGCTATCTGTCACTGTAAGTATGATCCATGTGACATCATTAAATCAATGATTGTGGCCAATAAGAATGTTGCAAGTAGAATTCAACATAAAAGTAAACCCTTTCTTGAAAAATTGAGAAACAAGGATTCTTGGGATGAGGTCAAAATAGTAATGGAGAAAAGTGCTGCTGAGAATGGTATTTCTTTTGAAAAATTGTCAGCAGAAATTATGGCATTGCACCAAAAGACAATTAGGACATACAACATTTTTTATGAAAAAAGTGATAAACCATCTAGTAGAGTAAAAAATATAGGTTCTCTAGAGAAGGAATTTACAATTTAAAATTGGTCACGATCAAAAATTACTACCTTTTGGTCTATGAGGAAGGAGCTAGGTGATCTAAGAGCTCTTGTAGAGTATGGAGATAACAAAGAAGATCTTGAGTTTAGAAAATTGTGGAATATAGAGCATCTTGATGAACATGGAAAAAAAGAAAGTGATGATGAATCTAATGATGATAGGGAAGAAGTAGAACAAAGCCATATCAAAGCCAATTTAAGTGAGGCCACAAAAGAAGCATATACTTCAAAAACAACCATAGCTGAAAAAATGGGTTATGAAGGTGGTGGTTTGGGGTCCCAAGGACAAGGAATTCCTATAGTAATAGATGTACAACATACAAAACCAGTTGATAAATCTGGCCTTGGAGCTAATACTATAGACCAAGGGCATACAAGTAGAGCTGAAACAATTCAATTTGTTAGAGCTTCTAATCCTCATCCTCATGGTCAAATACAATCACAACTAGGACATGCCCATGGTGGAGAGCTTAGTGCAACTAGCACTACCTCTAGTGGTGATGGTATGAGTAGTAGTACTAGTAGTGGTCAACATGTGCTACAACAACAAATTACACACAAGAGGAAAAAAATACAAGATACCACAGAAACACCAAGTGATCAAGGCATACATAAGAAGCAAAGGATTTTGGCAGGTCCAAGTCACACCATTAGTGGATCCACCATAGAGGAGTTATTTCTAGGAACTCCCCTACTGCAAGTTAGTGTGGTTGAAACATCATCAAAAACTACAAGTACTCCTATTTCTTCACCATTCAAGCATTCCATTGTTCCCGCATCCCCGGGTTATGATTTCATTGAAGAGTTTAAAAATAAATCAGACTTGTATAAAAAAGAAAAGAAGCAATTGATGGAGAGTGTGTCTACTGTAACTTCAGAGCTTGCAACAACCATGGTATTTACCACATTTGAAACAAATAAATAAATCATGGAGTACATAATTGTTGTTCCCATAGTTTAAAACAAACAAAAAAATCAGATGGATCGATCTGAATACCAGGTGACTAATTTTCAATTGGATTTTTTTGGCCTAAAAAATACTTACAAAATTAATGTATCAAATAAGAAGAATGAATTGATGTACACATCATTGCTAAAGCAAGATAGAGAGAAGAAAAGGTTGCAGACCCAAATAGAAAAGTTATAGGAAGACCTAGAAAATGAGAAAGCAAGGAGAAAAGCAACAGATAACAAGAGCAATGAATTAGAAAAAAGAAGAAAAAAATCTGCCTCTACATCAACAAGCAAAGAGGATAAACCAAATGAGAGAGAAGTGAATGAACTAAAACGAAGGCTAGATGAGAGACACAAGAAATGTGATGAGGAAAAATACACTTCAGAAAAATTAAGACTAAGCATTGTGAATGGAAATGCACAGTGGGAACAAAAATTAGAGAAACAAAGAAAAATAAATGAAAGATTGGAGACAAAGCTGATGGAAGTAAAAGAAGAAATTAACTCTTGTCAAAATACATTATTTGCATTTTGTAGAGATACAATGAGGCATATGAAACAAAATATCTGGGATGAAATAATGCAGAGGTTTGATCATTTCTATGACATATTTCAATTGATTGATGCTATCAGACAACATTATAAGAAGCTCAACAAATATTTAGTGGACAACAAAAATGTAGTGGAATTAGAGAAATATGAAAATCAAGTTCTACAAACAGTCTACAAAGCCAATGGCAATGATTTGAAATGATTTGAAATCAAAAGGGATTACTAATAGGATTTCTACCTCAATTAAGTTGTCATCTAGCATTGAAAAGTGTTTGAGAATGTGTGGAATAAATGAATATTTGCAATTGGTTAAAGACAAGATGAAGGTGGTGGATGAAAAGGTAAGGAAATTCACAGAGCTTGGTTTTCCAGAGGCTTTTGACACAAATGACCGATTCATTGGAAAGGATGATTTCAGAAAGAAGATGGAGTGTGCAAGGAAGATTGATTTGGACCAGTTTCCTTAGAACCCAGATGTGGTGAACTATTTGGATTCCATCATAACACTAATAACCTTGAATGCAAAATTGACTAAAGAATTCAAGAGAGGTTCCACTTCCAATTACAATCATGAAATGTTAATAAAACTTCAATTCAAACAACATCAATTAGAAAAAATGGAAATTCCACCACCTGAAGAGTGGAAGTTGCTAGAAAATGTGATACAGTGACTTGATTTTTGAATCTTCAATAATATGAGTTTCCAAGTTCCAACTCAGCTTTGTGCAGAGTTGTCTTTGGGCATTGGAAATATTTTGCATTTCCAATGCCTCTATGTACTCCTTCATGTGAAAATCAATAAAAAATCTCAAATTCAGAATTCAGTAATGTGATGATGTTCAATTATCTCTATTATTTTTTTTTATCATTTGAAGAAAAAGCTTGTGGTTTCAAATACTAGATACACATTAAATGATTCCTGATGTTCATTGTTGTATATGCTACCAATACTATTGTTAAAATTTTATCAAGCATTGAGTTGAGTGATGAATCACTGAGTACATGTTCAAGTTTTACTTTTAACACAATTAAAATATGAACTATAAGGTGATGAACTATTAGCTTATTATATTTACTTCTTGGTAGAGCTTCCAAGTTATAGATGTTGAACTGTTAGCTCATTATATTTACTTATTGGTAGAGCTTCTAAGTTATGGATGTTGAACTATTAGCTTTTGTTTAGTTGGGACTAAAAATATTGCTCAATATCCACCAACTTACACCTCACCCACATCCCACATACTACAAAAATACACTACATTTAATTTTATTATTAGCAAAAATTATAGAGATTTGTGTGACCAGATCCATTTTGTGGCCCACATTACCACTTGATAATATCCATAAATAAATCTAAAACCCCATGGTCACAACCGCTATTCCTGAAGAATTCAAATTCAATGTATTGAAAAATTAAATATACTTCCACACACTCAACTTGAATAACATAAATAGCCACTTTGGAGATAGACAAATAAGTTAATAACATATAAGCATATGAATCCACAATAGTTGAACACTTGAAAGAAAATCAATAATTATGTATAACCTTCTCCATTGTATTGATCTTCAAATGATATGCATTATAACAATAGTTTATGATATGAGATGGATGGGAAAATTGGTGCAATATATCTTCTCACTATTTTCTACTCTAAAGTCTAATTAAAAATGATGTGATGATCTCCTATTTGGGTCTTGATCTCTCTTATATATGAGAGGCAACAAGCTACCAGCCCATTACAAAAAGTCATGACATTTGATAACTAAACATAACTCAAATAAAAAAATTTTGTAGGTGAATGCATTGATCCATTAATCTTCATGCAGAAGCGTGTGATCACCTAAGATCTGTTCAAAGCTTCTACTCCATGATAGGGCACTCATCATGTTGTTGGCTGCCGTTTTAATTTGATGGTTGTCCCATTGCATCTGACACATCTACAATTTGGCTAATAAATAGATTGATTGCAGATAGGTGACAAATGTAATCCTAATCAACATAAGTGTCCACATTAGAGATCACCTCTTTCATATCATCTTCCATAGACATTTTTTCGAGCTGCTTATGAGTGTTTTGTAAAACCATATCCTCATCATTGATTTCTTGCAATGCAACAGTTAGAAGCCGAACAAGCTCTTCCTTCCAATCATCATACTCTCATGGATTTCCAATGCATTATGAAGTGTTGGGACTGAATCAAAGTAGTTGAAATATTCCCTAAGCCTGTTATGATATCCATTATGTGAATCTACCAGCTTGTTATATGCCAAAAATATTTTTCCTTTCATGATTTTCTTATCTAGGAGCTCCTTTCTTTTCTCGATCATTCTCCCTTGCAATCATTCATTCTCCACCAATGCAATGTGTGTTTGTTTGAATAGTTTACAATATTCATCAACACACTTCATCATTTTGTTGAATCTTTCTTTGATCATTTCAAATACAGTGTTATATTTGATGGTTTTCACTTCTTTCTCCAATTCTTTTCATTTGCCTTGGGATTTCAGATGGAAATTCTTCCAATAGGCTGCATTAGCCAATGCATCAAGCACTCTCTTATCGTTTTCAAGCCATGGGGAGTACAACTCTGACATGGAGGAGGAAGATTTCTTTCTCTCTGATTTGCTAGCTCCTTCTTCAATTTTTCATTTTCCTTAATCAGTTTTTTGATCTGTGCTTTGGTAAATTTTCCACATTTATGTTCAATTCTACTGTCTCCATAGGGTTGGTATCCCCTAATCGTTGAACCAAGAGATGTCCAAACACTTGTTTTGGATTACTAATTATAGTAGTTCTTTTATCATGGGGATATAGTGACCAAATAAGGAAGGTGGCTTCATCTAGGTTGTACCCATATCTTGAATACATTTTGTCACTTGCTTCTTTGGTTAAGTTCATTGTCTTATCCCCTCTTTTTCTGAATCTATCAAATACAATTGAAGAGCTAATATCCCACCTTGGCAGGAGCAACACTCCTTCTTAAAGTAATTCCCTTCCTCTTTCAGGAGTGATGGACTCCATTTCCTTATCTACCTCCATTTTCAATTCCTCCAGAGCGGTTGCCTCTTGTTCAAGAGTGATATGGACTGTATCTTGTGTCTCATTTTTCTGCCTTTATATTCATAAACAAATGATTTAAATTCAGAATATTTAACAAAATCATAATAAAAAATAAACTCTTGTCCAACCCTGACCCTCACATCATCAGATAGTTCATTTGATGCCTTAAATCTTACAATATTATGCTCTTGAGGGGGCTCGTACTGTGCATTCATAGGAGCACTTATTCATTTGACCTTCTCACCCTCTTCATCACTCTCCTCTTCTTCACTTATATCAGTATCTACAAAAAAACATACATTAGGAGTAGGCTGTGAAGGTATGTAATCCAAGGGCTCTATGTATTCAGCTTGTACTCCTGAATAGGTTGCATGACGTGCATCAAACACAACTAGGGGCATATCCTTTACCAGTTCATTGACATGAGCGATGAGTTGCTCAATTCTCGTTAAAGGATCCTATATCTCACCAAATGTCTTTGAATAAGATGCGAAATTTTTTCTCTTTCATTCCTCTGCAAGCATAATATTTTTATAGGCAGCCATTCTTTCTTTGGTGGAAACCTCATCATGGTTTCTTATCACATCTTCAACTGAGAACAAATGTTCATAGCCTGATAGCCCCTACGATAATCTTGCCTTGTGAATAAACCCTTCTGCATCAAATTGTTTCCTTACATAACCTAGAAGTAAGTTGTATTGTGCTAATTTACCATCAATTTCCCCATATCCTTCATTGTCAACCATTGGAAAGTCTCCAAAACATAAGG
The DNA here is from genome assembly GCA_007115665.2 of Sequoiadendron giganteum. Taxonomy (NCBI): domain Eukaryota; kingdom Viridiplantae; phylum Streptophyta; class Pinopsida; order Cupressales; family Cupressaceae; genus Sequoiadendron; species Sequoiadendron giganteum. Next base: position 172,510,560 of record CM021107.1, on the reverse strand, counting down.
TGCTAGGCATAATTGATTGTTTGCTATGTCCTTTGAGGTGTTTGGCATCAGATTTTGCCAATTGCCTCACAATTTCTAAATAAGCAATTCGGTGAAGAACTACCTGTGGCATCAAGTGTGGATCTCCTTCGAACCCATCAACCCTTATCACTGTACAATCAGAAGAAAGCATACCAATCTCCCCAGTTATGATTCACTTTATTTCTTGGGTCATTTTTCGTTGGTCTTATAAATCTTTGTACTTCTAGGGATAGGTTATAATTGCACAGATATCCTAGCAACTTCATCAATGGTTTGACAAAAAATTCTTCAAAATAAAGGTAATGAGACCTACCAAATCGGTTTTCCCACAATGAAGTCCACATTTGTATAGGTTTGAAATCTCCATTTTCATTTGTATCTTTTACCCTTAATTCTTCACTCCAAACCCCTCTGACTTTTCCTTCGTACAAAATAAAATGCATAAGCAAAGAATAGTGTTCAAAATTAACATTATCACTATTATTTTTAATCTTTTCAAGCCCTTGATTTAGGGCGTTGGCCAAGTAGCTAGCATAATCGAATGGCATGGAATCCTTGCTTTGTATGTCTACAACTAAGACCATTGGGGTAATCAACATGAGAGGTGGAACCTCTACTCCCAAAACCTGACCAACTGAATAATAAGTGTATCAAAAATACTCTTCAAAAATATTCATGGAAAGGAGGGTTTTCACTGCTAGAGAACCTCCTGAGATGGCCTCCTTCATCCCTAGATTAGTGTGATACAACACCAAAAATAAGGCACAATTAAGTCCATTTTAATTAAAAGGGCCCTAAACTTAATGTGCATATGTAAAATACATATTACAACACTAAATTAAGGCATCATTAAGCTCATTTCATTTAATATTATTCATTCCCAGATTAAGTGTGAAAAAGGAGTACTTTTTCCTACACTACAATTTGTAAAGGGGAAATTTAACTATTGAAAGGATAAAAACCAAATTGAAACTATACAGACTAAGGATGTTAATGGATCAAGGAATCAAAGGATAAAGGTTGTTGCAACTATAAAGACTAAAGATAAATAGAATAAATTTGGTGAATTTTCCCAAGGCAACCAAATGATATACATGTTAATAGTAGTATACATGTTAGTGTAAATGTTTTATGATATTTTATGAGTGAAAATGATATATAATTCACAAACTATTAAAGTGAAATATTGAAATAAATCAATAGATATAACATGTTATTGGTCATAGATAAACCATTATAAAGTGACTATACATTCAAATCTTAAGTTTCAAATTAGAAAAACATGCACACAATGAACAAAATATATTGAACATCAATTTTTATATATAAAAGTGTAGAGTAATTGTGTATGTACACATACAAATCTGGTATATATGCTCAAAAAAATACTTACAAAATGTGGCATATGCCATCTAAAGGTCTATATACAGTGTACATCTCAAATAGCTATGCCATGTTAAGAAAATCTTACACTTGTCCAGCGGATCATCAAAATGTAGCCTCTTCACGCTACCTGATATCAAAATAACAATAAATTAATTTTAACTATGTATATAAGAAATATCAATATCATCAAAACATGTATTTAAATATATAAAACTATATATAATTACTTGTATTTACTTATTCCATTGCACTATCTGCATCCTCTCTCTTTTTTCTCAAAGTATGTGATGAATGTGATGATGGCTTAAGGATACAAAATGAAAATAAATCAATTTTAATTATGTATATAAGTAATATCAATATCATCAAAACATGTATTTAAATATATATATATATATATACTTGTATTTACTTATTCATTTGTACCATCTACATCCTCTCTTTTTGTCTCAAAGTATGTGATGAATGTGATGATGGCTTAAGGATACAAAATGCTAATAAATCATTTTTAACTATGTATATAAGTAATATCAATATCATCAAAACATGTATTTATATATATATATATATATTGTGTGATTTAAAAATAGTGGAGAAGGGAATGACAATTTAAAACCTAACACACATATCCATGGAATGTCTTACATAAAAGGAATTGAAATAACAAAACCAAATTGCTACTTCTATCCTTTCAAATCCTTCCATGGTTCTCTAGTCTTAAGGACCTTTGAATTCATGCTCTCAGATCTAGTTAAGTTTTGCACACAAATCTACAAGATGACAACCTAAGAAATGAGAAGATGTGCAATGCAAACTACATGCCTACATCACTATATTTTTGTATTTTTGAAGTTTAAATGTTGAATGAAAGAGAAAAGTGTTGCTATGTATGCTGACACTAGGATTAATGATGTAATTCTAATGTTCTAATATGAAAAACAATGAAATCTAATGTAATACTAAAATGATCCAAAGTAAAGGTTCCATAATGATTATGCTATATGAAAATGAAAACTCTCAATTGCTCTCAATTGCTCTCAATTTCTCCAGCATAATTTTATCTCAAATTTCCTCTTCAAAAGTTGTAGGATGAGCTCCTTTTTATAGATTTTTCCAAGCTTGGGATGAGGTGGCAAGGATGGACAGTCTGGATCCTGATCTTGGGGGATCAATGGTAGAGCACAAAGAGGTTAGAGGAATTCATGGATGCTGCTCCATTTGGAAGGTAAAATCTTCCAAGTGTCAAAGAGCATCAATTAGAAGAGAGAGCCATGTGTTCCCAAAGAGGTTAGGAGGTTGCAATGAATATTCCAAATTTAAAAATTAGAAATAAATGAAATTGTGTGACATGTGATGATGTTGAGGGTGAGTTGGAGGAAGTTAGAGAATTATGAAGAAATATGACAAATTTGAATTAAAAATTCAAATTTAAGTGAAGGAAGGAAATCAACTAAATGAAAAATTATTTAACTTGTACATTTAATTAATTTAAGAGGGAAAATTATTTTTGAAATAGAAGAATTAAGGGATGAACAATATAAAAAAAATTATCAATTTATTTATATTAGTAGAAGAATTAGGATTTATTAAATAAATATCAAGTATTTAATTAATTGTGCTTCAGACCAATTTTATGTGTATACATTTTGACCCTCTTTGAAGTGATGTGCACATATGCATTGCTTCAAAGAAAATTTCGACATGCCCCAGACGTTGATTTTTCAGTGATGATTGATGTATGCCCCCTTAAAAGATAAATTGGTGAATTTTTTGAATTTTAGGATTTTTTTTGAATTGTTTAAGAATTTTGAAATATTTAGCACATTTCAGCAATTTACCTCCCGAAAATGGTTATGAAATCTGCCCTAGTTGAGTAATTGATGAATTTAGCTCCTTTGAAAAAGAAAATAAGTCCCCATAAAATTCCACTTAATTACCCACTTAAAAGGTGAAAAGAGGTAAAAAGGATTTCATTTGTGCATTGTGATTTTTAAAATTTGAGAGATTTAGTAACCTTGAGCACTTGGAGCAAAATGGTGATTCTTATTCAGACTCATCAATTTGAGCATGTGCAGCGGCACAACCACCTGATAACATACAGACCTCTAGTATGACTTTCTAAAACCTCTCTTTGTGCAATTTGAAATGAATTTTTCCCGCTTTTTTGGAATTTTTGAATTTTGCGTTTAAAAAGTTTTAGTGCATTCATAGGATAGAATAGCGCATAGGTGATCTATTTTAGTGCATAGGTTTAGGGTTTTGGTGCATCCATGACCTAATGTAGCACATCAGTTAGGACACTTAGCGCATAGGTTGACCAGGTCTTAGGCTAGATAAAGTTGCACATCCATAGGATTATCACATACATCGACTATTATGGTGCATAGATACGAAACTTTGGCCCATTCATGGAATTAGTGCATACATGAACTGTAATGGTGCATAGATCAAATTTTTTGGCGCATCTATTTTTTAGTGCATATAAGCGTTGTAATAGCGCATCCATGCTAGAATTGAAGATTTTTTATTTTTATCCTTGATTTGGATGTTTTCAATCATGTCATCCTTTGATTTGATGTTGATTGATGATGTTGATAGATTAGGTGATGATCGATCTCATGATAGGTGAGATTCGATGACTGATTGATGGTGATTGATCTCATGATAGTTGAGGTGTTTTGATAGATTGATAGGTTGATTGCTTGATTGCTTGATTACTTGATTTGATATCATGTTGATTTTGCGATTTTTGATGATGATAGAAGAGTGATTTAGGAGTACTAATGTCTCGAGAGTGATTCCCAAAGATGTGGGATATGATCCCACATCTGGTACAGACTGACCTAGATGTGATTGAGAGATGTAGGTTGTACTACTTGATTCATATGCCCCAGATTAGGATTAACCGGGCACTACTAACAACACTAGCAGAGAGGTGGCATAGTGACCACAACACTTTTCACTTGGTGACTGGCGAGATGACTGTGATGCCAAAGGATGTATACCGAATTCTTTGGATTCTTGTTGTTGGAGAGGTAGTTGTTTATGATGCCACCGAGTAGGGAGGCACAAATGCATTATGGAGGATCTTCCATGATGACCAGATCAGTGGGTATGAGCTACCTTGGCAGGAGTTATTTTAGAGTTATACCCCATTACCTTTTGTACTAGCTAGATTTGTGGGTGGTTTTCTATGTCCCGACCATAGGTCGAAGGGGCTATCTATTGGTTGGGGTTGCACATTAGAGCAGATGATTTTATAGGGGACCTGATATGCTTGGGGTTCATGCATTCTTTCTCATCTTTATCATGACCTTCATCAGGTGGTGTACCTTGGAGCAGCTAGCCTATCTGCAGGAGTCACATTATTGTAGATCTAGGCATGGGAGCACATAGTTGTTACCTGACTAGTTGTTGATAGATATCAAATGCTTGGGGGGCCTTATATTTATGGATATAGTGGACTAGTTGTCTAGCATAAGCTGGGAAAAATAGAATACTGGAGATGGGTACTTGATGACCTGGATACAGTGACATGGCAGCCATACCTGGACTACGAGTAGTGGGAAGAGGATCAACTAGAGATGCCCTATGTATGCATAACTAGGCTTTTGATTGGTTGTACACATTTTATCATTGAGAGGTTTTTGCTAGGCTGAGTGCACAAACAGTATGAAAAAGTATAGGGTATTCCTTAGGGAATAGCCCATTATGCGCATAGACACCAGGACATATCAGATTGGGGGCCCCTCTTGTCCTATGATGCAACTTATCAGGAGTACTTTGCCTTATAGTCAGTGGCATGGGATTATCACCCTGAGATCATAGATGTCATTATGTCAGATGAGTATTCTTAGTATTTTTTCACACATCCTTTTCCTAGACTATCCGGCCTAGATGAGCCAGTGCTAGGATTAGATGATGATGAGGAGAGGGCACCCAAGCAGAGGAGAGGGCTGAGGGTGGTGATGACGATGGGGATGATAGTGGAGATGGGGGTGGAGGAGGTGGTGATGGAGGTAGGGCATTTTTTGTGAGCGATGTGATGATACCTCATCGCCGAAGATATTTGGTGGCTGCTACACAACAACATGTACAGATTGGGGTGACCTCATAGCAGTAGTAGGCACATATTATTTCCTTACAGGCATAGCTAGCTCAGGCCCAAGGGCAGGTTGCCACACTATAGGGGTAGATATAGGAATTATAGGGTCAATTAGTGCAAGCCCAGGCACAACTGCAGACACAGGTATAAGGATAGGCCTAGATTGCCACTTTGATGACAAAGAGGGATGCAACTAGATGGAAGGGGAAGTAGGTAGTGGCTATGGCTGATAGGATCCAAAGAGCGGCCGAGGGAGCTGGCACATGAGATTTGGTCAGAGAGATTCATGAGTTTTCCAAGGAGGTGGAGTATTACAGAGGTAGATACCATGAGGCAATGCCTACATAGTGACGGGTTAGCTATGCTCAGTCACGATCCAGTCGGACATAGTCCAGGACCACTAGCAAGGGTGTTACTCAACCACTTCTAGGGGGTCCACCATGGGAAGGTCCATCAAGTTTAGGGGGTTTAGCCGGAGGATCAAAGAGACCCATGACATCTAGGGGTAGCACTTCAAGACCCCATAGTCACTCTTGATTTGCATTATTGAGATAATGTATACATTGATTCAATGACATAATGCAATTATGATATACTGTCCCATTTTTTATGATGCATCTCTTTATGTTATTAGACATCATTGTGCACTTGAAATTGAGAGTTATGTCATATGTAGCGATGATTTATGATCTTCATGTTGTTGATATGCTTATGTGATGGATGTTTATGATGGATGCGTCTTATTTTATTATCTATGCTATGCGATGTTCTATATGCCTATGTGATAATGATGTGTGAATGTGATTCTCATTCTATATGTTTTCATGCTATATTTTATGTATGTGTGCATTAATGAGATGGTGATGTATGATTCTATGTGTTGATGAATGTATGAGATGGATGATACCTTTATTTATGAGATGGATGTAGTCACACAAATGATATGGTATGCATTGTATTTTTCACATGTATATATCGATGATATGGATGCAAGATGATTTATTATATGGGATGCAAATATGTGATTCGATATGTGGATATGAATGGATTAATTTTAGATATATGATGAGTGTATGGATATATGATAATACAAATGTATGTGATTTTTCTAATGCCAATATATGACCTAAATGCATGAATGAGAATGGATTATGATGATGCACAAATTATGATGTTATTATGGCAATCATTATGATGAATGCATATATGAATGGTTTATGTATGAACGAAAGAATGAATTTATTATGATATTGATATATGATATGGATTATGAAATAATGATGTTATCATGGGTGATGCTCTATTTTAGGGATTTTGCAAATGCGAATGCATGGTGACCGTATGAATTATGATAATGACCTATTTTTGGATTTTTCATGGTGCAAATATTATGATGAATGAATGCATGAATGGCTTGTGATTTTGGATTTTTTGAATGCAAGTATATGATCATGAGAAATGTATGGATGGAAGTATGATAATGCTTTCTAATGATATGATATGGAAATGCAAATGCAAATGAAATTATTATTTTTGTTATGTCAAGCGTACTCAATATTTTAATGAGAGATAACATCATGTTTTAGAGTTGCTAGCCTTAGAAAAATCTATAATGATAATGCAAAATTAATATGAATGCAATCCTATCCTAGGCATGAAAACCTAACTATGCAATGTTGTCATCTAATTCATTGTGCTTGTTATCATCATTGATCATTTTTAAAAATGTTGAAAGTTAATACAAACATCGATGGTATAATTAGACCATGATGACCTGAGTACAACTTCCATACAACTTCCATTGAGTTTTGATATTGCAAGATAACACAAGTATCTAGGTATAATTGGACCAAGATAACCTAAGTATTACTTGCATAAACAGACAAGAGTTAATCATTTTCCCATGCAAATTCAGAATGTCATCAATGATACTTTGTAGAGAATGTCCTACGATAATTTGCACAGTAATAATGATTGACTCACAAACAATAGATAAAGAAAAATATCATTCTCCTTCCTAGTCCCTCTAGTCTAGAACATCATCGAGGTACTCAAGAGAAATGATAGCAACAATTAAGCTACAATCATCTCAACATTCATGCCAACGTGATCCAGCCATGATTCAGAATATAATCATCTAGTGAGATTTGATTTGATTGTCGTGATGTTGAGTTGGATGGTTGATTGATTGTGATTGATTGATGTTCAGTTTGATGGCCAGAGTGATTGTTGTTTTTGTGAAGTTTTCCTCACTATTTGTTTACCCATTGATTTAAGCTCAACGTAGTTTTCCCCTAGGGAAAATTAGGATTTTTCCTCTAGTGAGAAACAAACAAAATATTTTGGATATGCACAATGATAACCAAACCAAGGTGGGACACGACCGCAGTAGCCAAATATTGACATGAAGCTCGTTGTATGAGAGGTGTGAAAGTGCAATGATAGAGAAAGAAAACGGTCAACACACGTTCAAATAGATGGAGAAGCCAACTCATCACAAATAGTGCCTATTTGCTAGGTTTTCACCATTTTTTTTATTGCACTTTTTTCAGATTTTATATTTTTTTTGCCATTACCAAGACGCCTGTTTGCCAAGTTTTCATCAAGGCAATGATATTTGATTTTTGATTTTTTTTGTATTTTTTGATTTTTTTTCATTTTTTTGTTGTCACCAAGATGCCTATTTGCTAGGTTTTCATTAGGGTGACCATTTTTTTCAAGACCTTTTTCAGATTTTTATGAATTTTTTCAGGACTTTTTCAGATTTTTATGGATTTTTTTAGGACCTTTTTATGATTTTTATGGATTTTATTTTTTAGGACTTTTTTTGATTTTTATGGATTTTTTTTCAAGACTTTTTTTGATTTTTATGGATTTTTTTTCAAGACTTTTTTTTATTTTTATGGATTTTTTCAAGACCTTTTAAGCATGCACCAGATGCATTATGTGTATAACTTCTTCAGATGAAGGTTGTTCATTGGTTCTTCAAATAGATCCCCTTCTGGTGTGAACAACTGATATGCCCCCAATCCAAACACTGATACAATAACAAAAGGCCTAACCAATTTGGCTCAAATTTTCCTTTCTTTTCTTGATCTTGTTGATTACGAGGATTTTCCTTCAGTACTAGATCTCCAACTTGAAAAATTTTGGGTTTGACTCTATGATTGTAACTATGTGACATCCTTTTGTTGATATACTTTCAGGTGATCCACAACAAGTTGATGATGTTCATCCAACAGTTCTCGCTCTTCTAGTCTAGATACTCAGTAATCTTCATAAAAAATGATACCTTTCAAGGACACTCGAAGTGATGGTATCTCAACCTCAATAGGCAAGACAACTTCAAATCCATATATAAGGGCATATGGTGTGGATCCTGTTGGGGTGTGGACACTTGTTCGGTACGCCCATAAAGTGGGATTCAACTGAATATGCCAATCCTTTCCTATCTCATTGATAGTTTTCTTAACAATTTTCAAGATAGTCTTGTTTGTTGCTTTCGCCTGATTGTTTCCTTGAGGATAATAAGGTGTGGAGAATCAATGTTAGATATGGAATTTGTGACAAAGATCTTGCATGTCCTGATTTTTAAAAGGCCTACTATTGTCTGTGACAATAGATTAAGGAATACCATATCGGAAAATGATGCAATTCAAAACAAATGAGGCAATCTACTTCCCAATGATGTTGATTAGAGGAACGAATTCAACCCACTTTATGAAATATTTTGTGGCCGTGATGATAAAATTGTTTCCATTGGATGACGTCAGATAAATTTTGCCTACAAGATCTAATCCCCATTGAAAAAAGGGCCATGTTGATGCGAATGGCTATAACTCCTGGGCTGGAGCATGGAAAAGATTACTGTGGATTTGGCATTTTTCACATTTCTTGACAAATTGGTAGGAATCCTCCATAGTCAGCCAGTAGTACCCCAAACGTAGGAGTTTTTTAGCGAGGGTAAGTCCACTTGAATGAGTCCCACAAATACCAGAGTGTACTTTGTGTAAGCTAAGTCAGATTCATCACATTCGAGACAATGAAGGAGAGTACCATCAAGAAATCTTCGATAAAGTACGTCAACTATCAAGGTATGGTGTGCAGATTGACGAATAAGGTTATGCTTCTAGTTCTAGGAAAGATCAGGTGGAAAGGTATTGTCTTTCAAATAAGAATAGATCTTTCCATAGGTAGAGGATTCAAGGTCAATTAGGTGGCATATGATTTTGGATTCTGGGTTGTCAGAGGTAAGGTTAAACACTTGTTCCACTACGAACTCATATCGGCTTCGATTTTTTGGGATATGAAAAAGAGAGGCAATTGTTTCCATGGCATTAGTTGCTTTGTTATCTTCCCTTGGAATCTTGTTCAAATTTAATCTCAACAAAGTAATTTTTGAAATCATCAATCATTCTCTTATACGACATCAAATTATGATCCTTGGTTTGATAATTATCATTTACTTGGTTAATGATCAATTGGGAATTAGCATAGACTTGAAGCTCTCTGATCTTCCACTCGACTGCTAGTTTGATGCTGATGATAAGGGCTTCATATTTTTCTATGTTGTTGGTACAGGGAAACATCAACTGATACGATTTTTTAATTGTATGTCTCTATGAAGTAACAAATAGGATCCCAACACCAGACCCATGTTGCATATATGATCCATCAAAATATAACATCCATTGTTGTGGAGTGACAGTAAAAACATCTACATTAGGGAAATCAACATGCATCAGATGGTCATCCTGTATGGGTGCTTCTACTAATTGATCAGCTATCACTTGTCCTTTTATTGCTTTACGATCCACATACTGAATGTCAAAATCACTTAGTATCATCACCCATTTAGCTAGTCTTCTAATGAGGTTTGCCTTGCTAAGCAGATATTTCAAGGGATCTATCTTGGCTATGAGTTTGATTGTATGAGTTAACATGTAATGTCGGAGCTACTGAGTAGAAAATACCACTGCCAAAAAATATTTTTCAATGAAGGTATAATTGATTTCATAACAACTTAAAGTTCTACTGATATAATAGATTGCTCTCTCCTTTCCTGTTGAATCTTCTTGTGCTAACAAAGCTCTCAATGATCAAGCAATTGTGCCTATGTACAATGAGAGAAATTTTCCTTATGTTGGTGGTGCTAGGATGGGTGGAATCATTAGGTATTACTTTAGTTGATTGAAATTTGCCTCACATTTATCGTCCCATCGAAAGGAAATTTTTTTGTGCAGAAAATGGGTAAGAGGATGAGTCTTATCAGCCAATTGTGATATAAATATTTTGATTGACTAAAATATTCCTTGGAGGGACCTTAACTGACTGAGATTCTTCAGAGGTGGAATTTCCATGATAGCTTTCACTTTTGTAGGGTCCACATCAATGCCTTTTTTTGATACTATGTATCCCAATAGATTTTCCAATGTCACCCCAAACACACATTTCTTTGGATTCAGGCGGATGTTGAACTTTTCTAGTCAGGTGAAGATTTTGTCTAGTATCTCCAAGTGTCCTTCTCTAGTGAAAGATCTAGCCAACAATTCATCCACATAATATTCCATAAAGGTATGCATCATGTCGTGAAAGATGATTGTCATGGCTCTCTGATATGTGGCTCTTGCAGTCTTTAATCCGAAGGGCATGGCGTTCCAATAGAAGGTGCCCCACAGGTAGGTGAAAGTTATTTTATCCTGGTCTTCGGGTGCTATCTTGATTCGATTACAACCAGAAAATCCATCCATGAGTGACAAAATTTCATGATCCGTTGTTAAGTCTATGATGATACCTATGTTTGGCAAGGGAAAATCATCTTTTAGACAAGCTTTGTTGAGGTTTCTAAAGTTTGTATAAATTCGTATGCTGCCATCAGGTTTTGAAATAGTTAAAATGTTGGATATCCATTTAGCATAATCAATGGGTTTAATGAATCCTACATCGAGTAATTTCTTTAGTTCCGCCTTCACCAATAAGGCAATGTGGGGATGCATTTTTTTCAACTTTTGTTTGACTAGTTTGACTCCTAGAGGGAGGGATAAGTGGTGCATGATGAGATCTGGGTCTATCCCTGACATGTCTACATATGACCAAATGAATTTGATTTTCTGCTCCTCAAAGAACTTGATAAAGTTAGGCTTCTCTTGTTCTATCAAGAATTCTTCTAGATGGAGAGTTTTCATTGTATCCACATTGTCGATATTGATGGACTGCGTTGGATCGATCAAAACTTTGGATATTTCTTGGAAGTGCTCTGGAAGAGTGTCAAATTTCCCATCCTTCGGTGCCTCGGAGAGGTTTTCACCATCGGATGCACTCTTTATTTTTATTCTTTCTTGATCTAATACTGCCATAAAATGGTTTTCACCATAATATATTTCTTTTGTTTTACTCATTTTGCAGTTGGGAAATTTGACACTCCCTTCTCTGGAAGCTCCATTTTGAGATTCATTGGTGAAACAAGTTTTAGGATTAATAGCACAAAGGAAGTTGATGATGGCCTCGTCGTTTGAAAAGGTGGGGATATCGATAAGCTCATTTTGGTCCCAATCTATCAGCTCAAGATGTACCAATGGTAGGGAATCATCAGATGGGTTAAGATCAATGACAGTGAGGGTCCTAATGGTGACAATGTCATCGAGCAATACTATGGAAAGGTCAAGGTATATGATGCCAATCTCCTCTGAATGATCTATCTCGCTAGGAGTTTGCTCATCTTTTCTTGAGCTATCGATAGGTTGTGATCAAAATTCAAATGGTCTTAATTTTGAACTTTGTCCCTCCTCAAGTGTGGGTGTATACTTGTATTGGGGATATAGATTCGGTCTGTCATCATAGAACACATCTAAGACAACAGTGCCTTACTGATTTCAATTCAAAATCATAACAAAGACACAACCAACTATGCCACAAAGCGGAAGCAGGCACAGTTGATCCCCCATTGATCCTACTGAGGAAAGTAAATGCATAACTTATAATAGATTCAACACAAGCACAAATTCAAGAACATGAACCAGACAACCATGAAAGAAAAAACATGAACACACAGATATACATGGGGAATACCTTTTTAGGTAAAAAACCCCACCTCTAAAACATTCAACTCACTTGTATTATTCAGTAACTAAAAATGGTTACAATACAAACATAGAGCTATCCTCTTCAGGATATTACATCTTGTTCATTTGGAGAAAGGATACAGGCAACACAAAATATAATCTTCATAGAGTTACAATGTACTCCATGACATACTATGTAGATTCCCTTCAGCTCCTCACAAATGACTATCACAACTAGCCTCATGGCTAGCCCAGCCCCTTGGCCTATCAGGTTCACATCTTAATAGATATGAGAGTCTAAGTGTTCACAGTTGAACCACTCAAACACTCTCAACCTCTCTCTATTATCGCTCATTCTACTTCTTCCTGCACATGAGATTACTTAACCTCTTTTCATGTGCCAACAAGTCTTGTCCATCCAAACAATCAAAACCATCCTTAGGATATCACTAACAGATCTACCTATGCCGTCCTCTTTGCATCGAGCCACCCAGGCACACATCTGATCCGCACCGATCTCCTTTTCCTTGAGTCACCCAAGCAATAACTCCTTGCCAAAATTGGATTCCTGTTCGCCACCCTGATTCAGCAGCAATAACTACTTTTGGATTTTAGCCAATCAATCTATTGAGCCAAGCCACATGTTCATGATCCATTCGTTGGTCGCTCTAACACTCAAGTCCAACTCAGTCAACTGGCCTCCAAGCTCACCTAAGTCTTCACCGTGCTCTGTCCCTCCTTTGTCTTCGACCAACTAGATGCAGTCAACCTACCACGTGCCAACCTGTCATTCGCCTATCGCACTATCACTGAGTCCAACTCAGTCAAACTCAGACCCGAGCTCATCCAAGCTCCTACTACATTATCGTAGCCCAGACCAACACGCCTTGCAGTATGGCAGTAAGCCATCCAAGCTCCTTCGGGCTCTAGCCCACAAACCACCATTGGGCTATCGCCAATCCATCTGGCTTGCCTCACTATAAGGTGGTAACCGCTTGCAATGACCACCAACTCCATTGCGCTACCACAACATTGACAAGATCAAACTGCAGTAAGATGGTAGCCGTCTTGGCTAACCACTGGTGGTTTTACCATGGCCAGCATGGTCAATCACTTGACTGTCCGCGGTGCGGTGATAACCGCCAGCCAGGCCACTGGTGGTCTTACCATGGCCACCGTGGTCAGTCACTTGACTGTCTGCGGTGCGGCAGTCTCACCGCGCTACCACGGTGAGTAGACCCACCACCTGCGGTATGGTGATAATCACCAAGACAGTCACCACGGTACCGCCAAAGCCAGACTTAGCCATTGTGGTAAAGGCCAGAACATGAAGGAAAAATCCAAGTTTGAAGGGAACAAGCCAGAACATTGAGGAATAATCTCCCAACAATCTCCCACTTGCCGAAGACTTTCAGGCTTCCTCCAAACATCTGAACAAGGACCAAAACCATGCTTCCATGCTCCAACCAAGACCCCTAAAAAAAAATCAAAAAATGTCCACCATCTCAGGCTACAGCTCCAAACATCCAACACAGGAAAAGGAACAAGCCAAGGCGTATATGCACCAGTCTTAGGAAAGAAAGCAAATGACCCTTCAGGCGGCAAAGGAAAAACAACAGCAAACAATAAGGCACCAAAGCGAGCACAAGAAAGAGAACCATTCTCCAAAACAAGATAAAACCATCAGCTAGAACATCAACCATAAAAATGATTGCTCTCATCCAACTGAACAAACCCATGCGGTTGAACATAGCACCCACAGCTCGTGCTAATCTGTCCAACCACCCATACCTCAAAGGTATGATAACTAGTAGCAGACTCATGCCATCAGAAAACCACCCATCTCAATAGCAAACAAGCACCCTGTGTCAACTAGTCAAAAGACCAAACACGTCCAGGTACTCCCACTACAAGGGTACTGTGTAGATGAATGCAAACAAAGCACTATCACACATGATCTAGGCATACTAAGTCCACCAAACCCTGCACATAGAAATGAGTAACCATGTAGTTCCAAGGAACATCCACACTGATCAGCAACACTTGCAACCACCTACTGCAAGAAACATTTCTCTCAACTGTCTTCCATAGTTCTTCCAAACTCTTCCAAACCTGAATGAAGAAAGAAGCACAGGCACCTTCATTTCATCACCCAAGTGACAACACATGACCACAAATTGTGACCAACTCAGCACCACAAAGGAAACTCACATCTAAAGTCAAAAGAACAATCAGGAAGAACAAGACCAGATTACAGAGAAACAACAAATAAAAAATATGCCCTTCTACAAACACTTCTATATTTCAGTTGTGTCAAGAATGATCTTCTTCACATCCCAAAAGAAAAAAACATAACAACACCCAACATATCCATGGATGTAAACACCTCAAAGAAGATAAGACTTACCCATATAACCATCTCCTATCAGTCCTCAAAAGAACAAGGAGATACACAATGCTATCCATCTTCCATTATGAATCCTCCGAAATCTTTAAAAATAGCAACTCAAGATTCATATCAATGAAAGATAAAGCATAACACACCTGAAAAGTATAATGGGAAAATACCTTTCATAGGAACACTGCTGAGCAGACCAAGGAGAAAAGAAAACATGCTCATCCAAGATATACAAGTCACCATGACTTACCCAAGAGCATTCTCCTTCAAGGTCTCTGTTGAATTCACATTCAACCAAGGTGCAAGCTTCTCAGAATTTCAGATGTAACAATAATATTCTCAAAAGAATTTCAGCCTCACGTTATTCTGCATGCATCCATGAGCACCAAAACCTGTCATCTCATGCTAACTCCAAACTACATCACTGCAATAAACATGAAGTCCTCCAGCATATGACCAATGTACTCAAAACAAAGAGAAACCCCAGACCACTATCAAAGCTCCAAACCTAGGACATGAACTTATCATGACACCATGATCTACACATCCCCATTAGGAGATACCATGCTTCAAGTGAATAAGCAATGGTCTCAAGAGCCAATGCAACATGCCAAAACTCTAATGCACAAGCAAGATTATACCGTGACATAAAGAAAACAAACTCTAAACCAACATCACCTATCAAGCACCACCAACATCTTAGCCAAAGACTACCAAGGTCCTTCATGGCTCCAAGATGCTGCACATCTTCAAATAGTGACCATGCAGATGCAAAAGAGATCTTCTATAGCAATAGGATCTAAGAGTCCCCAAGAAGCATTTGCAACACCAAAGAAGATCATTCACCACCAAGTGATGAATCCACAGTCACTGCTAAAGCTCCCATTGAAACGTGACACCGAGCTCTCCAAGCATCATGACCGACCATCTGCTGATCTAAAAAAAATCCAGGTACAAAATGACAACATGTCCATCAGACAATAACACCGAACAACACCAAGATTAACAGATCACATAGACCACACCATCACTGTCAAAAGCCTACACTAGCCAGTGTATCCAGCTTTCCATGACATTGTGATTCACATTCTTCAGATCCCCATCATTGGCTATTCAGGTACTCAAATGCCATTCCTCCTTTCATCTCAAAAAAGCCATGCCAATGCACAAGTGACCATAGACAAGGTCAGCTAATAGATCTACACCACACAGTTACAACCTCGTGGATATAGACAGTCCACTTCTGAGTTGTCTCACAACAATCAAGTAGGTAAGGACAACCCACAACATTGCACAACTCGTGGATGCAACCAAATGAAAACCTACAAATCTATCATCGCACTAGAAACTAGAAAACTAAGATCATCAAAGAGAACAACCAAAGTAGACAAGCATGACTCAAACACCAGATCAACAACAAATCCGATTTTCCAGGCACCTCCACAACTCAAGCACCAAATTCTAGGTAACCAGCAAGCAACACCACAAGAATATTGAATGAAAAATACATACCAACACTCCCATGTAGAGAAGACATCACACCTCCTCAAAATATGTCGAACTACAAACTATCTCATCCAGTCACACCCCAGAAGCCAGGGTCTAGAAAATAGCAGACAACAGCTCCACACAAAACACAAGTTTTCCTTGACCATGTAAAACCTGCAAAACCACAGTGTTTTTAAAACACCCACACATCTCCATATTCACTGCTCATTTGGATGACTCAGGAGACTGCACACAACCATCACGGTTAACCAGAACAATGAAAAGAAACATGAATATGCATGATAGACTTTTTAGAAAAATCTACACAAAACCTTCAGAGCCAAAGACATGAATCTGAACCATGCGAGTGCAAGACACAGGTAAGAATGGAACAATAGGTCCATTTCAGACTAGTTCCAAAAACCACAGTCATGCACAGGCATACGAGAGAGCCAAGCTATCCAAAAGTTGCATATCACCAAGGTCACTTCGTAGCCTCCATGCAATCCAAGCACCAGAGAAACTTCCTTCAGTGCTAAGTCAAAAACACCCAGCACAAGCACAACTCTCCATAGCCGATCAACAACATAAGAAAGTCCATAGCACCAGGGAGCCTCTCAAATAGACGCCCCAGTATGAACACCATGCTTTGCTGCAACACAACCACAAGCACTTCTCATGCCCTTTGCATCAGGAACTTTTGCTGCAAGCCAGGAGCCACAGACCATGTTGCCACAACATGACCAACTCCAATCATCTCCAGTGTCTTTCAAACTATGTGTTGAATCAAAGAAGCACATGCTTCCACCTATCGAAGGATCAAACACCAATCGATTTCTCTAGACTTCCTCAAGCTTGCCAGGCTAAGAAATTATCATAGGATAAATACCCAAAACTTCAGCAATTAGGAGAAGACTTTGATACCATTGGTTGGTATCATCAAGCCTTGACCTCCTTCAACCAGCTCTGATACCACTTGTTGGTATCATGAGCAACAAGCTATTAGCTCTGATACCACTTGTTGGGGATACGGATTTGGTCTGTCATCATAGAACACATCTAAGACAGCAGTGCCTTAGTGATTTCAATTCAAAATCATAACAAAGACACAACCAACTATGCCACAAAGTGGAAACAGGCACAGTTGATCCCCCATTGATCCTATTAAGGAAAGTAAATGCATAACTTATAACAGATTCAACACAAGCACAGATTCAAGAACATGAATCAGACAACCATGAAAGACAAAACATGAACACACATATATACGTGGGGAAAACCTTTTCAGGTAAAAAACCCCACCTCCAAAACATTCAACTCACTTGTATTATTCAGTAACTAAAAATGGTTACAATACAAACACAGAGCTATCCTCTTCAGGATATTACATCTTGTTCATCTGGAGAAAGAATATAGGCAACACAAAATAGAATCTTCACACAGCTACAATTTCCTCCATGACATACTGTGTAGATTCCCTTCAACTCCTCACAAATGACTGTCATAGCCAGCCTCATGGCCAGCTTAGCCCCTTGGCCTATCAGGTTCACATCTTAATAGATCTGAGAGTCTAAGTGTTCATGGTTGAACCACTTGAACACTCTCAGCCTCTCTTTGTTATTGCTCATTCTACTTCTACCTGCACATAAAATTACTTAATCTCTTTTCATGTGCCAACAAGTCTTGTCCATCCAAACAGTCAAAACCATCCTTAGGATATCACTGACAGATCTGCCCATGCCATCCTCTTTGCATCGAGCCACCCAGGCACACATCCGATTTGCACCAATCTCCTTTTCCTCGAGCCACCCAAGCAATAACTCCTTGCCAAAATCGGATTCCTATTCACCACCCTGAGTCAGCAGCAATAACTACTTTTGGCTTTTAGCCAATCAATCCACTGAGCTGAGCCATGTGTTCACCACCCATTCGCTAGTCGCTTTGACACTCAAGTCCAACTCGGTCAACCGACCTCCAAGCTCACCCAAGTCTTCACCGTGATCTGTCCCTCCTTTGTCTTCGGCCAACTAGATGCAGTCAACCTGCCACGTGCCAACTTGTCATTCGCCTGTCACATTGTCATCGAGTCCAACTTGGTCAAACTCAGACCCGAGCTCACCCGAGCTCGTACCACATTACTACAGCCTAGACCAACATGCCTCGCGGTATGGCGGTAAGCCATCTGAGCTCCTTCGAGCTTTGGCCCACAAACTGCCACCGTGCTACCATAGCATTGACAAGATCAAACCACGGTAAGGCGGTAGCCGTCTTGGCTAATTGCTAGTAGTTTTACTGCGATTAGTCACTTGATTGTCCGCAGTGTGGCAGTAATCGCCAGCTAGGCCGTTGCTGGTCTTACCATGGCCACTGCGGTTAGTCACTTGACTGTCCATGGTGCGGCGGTAACCGCCAGACCCAACCGCAAGCGGTCTCACCATGTTACCTCGGTGAGTGGACCCACCGCCTGTGGTATGGCGGTAACCTCCAGGACAGTCACTGCTGTACCGCCAAAGCCAGACTTAGCCGCCGCAATAAAGGATAGAACATGAAGAAAAAAGCCAAGTTTGAAGGGAACAAACCAAAATGTTGAGGCATAATTTCCCAACAACTTGTGTACCACATCAATTTCCTTATCGTGACAAGACTCTTCTAATAGCGAATCCCACTCATATTCATTAGAATTAGTTTCACAGTCATCACTTGCTTGTAGTTGCAAGATCTGTTCAACAAACTTATGTTTTAAGTCCTTTATTTCTTCATCTTTTTGATGCTCTTTATATCCCAACCCTGTCTTGTCTTTTGGATTGGTTATGATGGGTTGGATGGGTTCCACAATGCCTTCTTTCCTTTTACCAATAGGTCCTTGTCCCTCATATCCCATATTTTCCAAGTTTGAAAATCCTTTTCAATATTGAGTGGTTATTACAGTAGCCATTGCTGCTTGAGAATCAATTTCATCCTTGTAGAGCCAATTCAAAATATCCTTTTCATCAAATTCTTCCGCTTGATTGATTCCTTTTATGAATCGACCATCAAAAAGTGTGATAGGTTGTGAGGATTATTGTGATGAGGTTTATGGTTGACCATAGGACTTTGGTGAAGATAATTGTGAAAGACATAGGGGTTGTTCAATGGAATATTCACCCACACTGATGAGACAAAATAATGACCCATCTTTTAGCCATATAAAAATGTATATTTTTTTTAATTATGAAGTTATTAAGAGTGAGCATGATGATGAAAGTAAGATATTTTTAGTTGCAACAGTCAAAGATTTCATCATATTTTCAAAATTACTATCTGGGTTCTAAATATTTTTGGTCATAAATTCAAAGACAATATGGTGACAAAACTCATTAAATTTCACGAAAACCCAATTCATGGTTTGAGACAAACATTCACTAGAGTTTGTTGCTCTGGAACTTGTGGGACAGCTCTAGAACTTTTCCAGAATTTGTGAAAACAACAATTGTGAGCATTAAAATAGATTGGGGTGACTTGGACAGAAGTTGAGAGCATCTAGGAGGCAGTTCCAAGAATTAAGGCAAAATTTTGGGCTGTGCAAATAAATGGAGAATATTTATGCGATAATTTTGGGTAGTTTGAACCATTTTGCAAGCATCTAGGAGTTGTTTTATAAGCTCTAATGATACACAAGGGAAAGACATGACTTTTTCAGCAATGAAATGTCTTTTTGGAGCTTGTTTAGAAGTTGCAAAATAGGAATATTTGTTTTGGACGACCAAAGAAGATTGACTCAATAAGATGAAGAAAGATCTACTAGAATCATAAATTATCAAGAAGACTATCATTTCAAAGAAAGAAGGAGTATCAAAGTTCAAATATTTAGTCATCTTATTCTCATGGTTTTCTTCTTCTTTCAAAAATTTAAATGCATGGATCCATCCTTTGAGAAAATGATGTTATTTTCCACAACTAGTTAATGGTTTTATGTAGCCTATCTCTACATCAATAAGTAGAATAGGATAGAGTAGGTTTCTTTTCTGCAAATAAGTGTTTTACACATGTTATGTCTTCTTTTCTAAATCTCAAAGACATGCATTTCTCTATACAAGTTGCTACTCTCAAAATTTTTTGCAGATTTATTTTGGTATTTGAAGCTCACTATAAGTTGCAAGAGGACTTGCAACAGTCTAGGTGTGGGGGAGATAATGAGACAAAATAATGACTCATCTTTTAGCCATATAAAAAATGTATATTTTGCCTAATTATGAAATTATCAAGACTGAGCATGATGATGAAAGTAAGATATTTTTAGTTGCAGCAGTCAAAGATATCATCATATCTTGTAAATTACGATATGGGTTCTAAACATTTTTGGTCATAAATTCAAAAATAATATGGTGACAAAACCCATTAAATTTGACGAAAATCTAGTTTGTGGTTTGAGAGAAAAAAATTCACTAGAGTTCGTTGCTCCGGAACTTGTGGGACAGCTCCAAAACTTTTCCAAAATTTGTGAAAACTGCAATTGTGAATATTAAAATAGATTGGGGTGACTTGGATAGAAGTTGAGAGCATCTAGGAGGCAGTTCCAAGAATGAAGGCAAATTTTTGGGTTGTGCAAATAAATGGAGAATATTTAAGAGACAATTTTGGGTAGTTTGAACCGTTTTGCAAGCATCTAGGAGTTGTTTTATGAGATCTAATGATACACAAGGGAAAGACATGAATTTTTCAACAATCAAATGTCTTTTTGGAGCTTGTTTAGGGGCTACAAAATAGGAATATTTTTTTTGGACGATCAAAGAAGATTGACTCAACAAGATGAAGAAATACCTATATTTTTCCCTTAACACATGTTCCTATATTCTAGCAAGTGGTTGCACAATCATAAAGCTTATCTTTCAGATTAGTTGAAGACAATAATTCTATAAATTCATTGTAATCAAGAAATCAAATGGAGGAAGAGTTTTATAAAATAATATAGTTCAATATTTTAGCAACAATCTCTTTGTTTGTAGCTTCATTTCTTAGCAATCATTTCATTTCAAGGTCTTTGCATTTCTAATATTCTCTTTTACAAGTTTTTTAGGATAGATTTGTTTCAAGCATTTCATTTACAAGCTCTTAGATTAGATTTGATTTTAGTAATTTCTTTCATGCATTGCCTTTCAATTATATTTGTAGAAAAAAACATGTCATTCAAATGATTTCTTCTCCCTATTGCATATTGCGATGGACACAGCCCTAGATTGACATTTATAGTTAAATGATGAGGATTGCAACGACACTCATCACACACCTTTGTCTTTGACTTCGACTTTTTTCTCATATTGTTTGGCCAAAGTGTTGAGCTGGGCTTC
Source organism: Sequoiadendron giganteum (assembly GCA_007115665.2). Classification (NCBI taxonomy): domain Eukaryota; kingdom Viridiplantae; phylum Streptophyta; class Pinopsida; order Cupressales; family Cupressaceae; genus Sequoiadendron; species Sequoiadendron giganteum. The sequence goes on along the minus strand of CM021107.1, from coordinate 172,488,774 downwards.
AGGATGGGTGGATGCAGAAAGGGTAGCTTCTTCCTTTTTCTCTGGTGATTTAGATGAGGAACTTGGTTGGCCTCCTTCATTTGGGGAAGTGGCTAGCAGTTTTGACAAGGGATTAGATTGAATTGAATTACTAGGGATGTCAGATGTGGAAGCAAGGGCTTCTCTGTTGTGGGGTACAACGATGTCCTCGACTGACTTAAGGGTATTGCAATATTGGGGACTATTAGAATCAGCAGGAATGGTAATCTCCTGCCCATTGCAAGAAAATTTTAGACATTGATGGTACGTTGAGGGAACTGCCTGCATTTCATGGATCCAAGGACGACCCAAGAGTATATTATATGTCAAATCTTTATCCAAAACTTGGCAAACTACATCTTTTTGAATTGGCCTGACCTAAATTGGTAACACAATTAGTCCCTTCGAAGCTCTTTCCTTATCATCATAAGCTTTGATGGTGATATTTTTCTTTGCATCTATTACATTTTTATAGAATCCCAGTGCACATACAAGCTTTAAAGCACATATATTAATACCATCTCCTCTGTCTATTAGGACGTGCTTGACATGACTTTTATGTATTAGGACCTCGATGTGGAGTGTTGTGTTATGAGGATGGTTGAGAGATATGTCATCATTCTCTAAAAAAGGATAAGCAATGAGGCACAACCAGATGCCCACCATGGCTTGGAAAGAGCAAAATTCCAAATTATTTTGTACTGTTGTATCAATTAGGGCCCTTTCCAAAATCTCCTTATGGGCGGGTGAGATCTTGAGAAGCTCCAATATTGATATTTGTGCTAGAATATTTTGGAGTTGATCAACAATGTTATATTGATGAGATGGGGCAACTACTATTTTTGGAGGTGCTCCCTTTTAGAATATATTTAGATTGTTCCCTTGTGGTCACATTTACATGCATGTTGTCTTGCTTTCCTTTGATTTTTATGACATTGATTTGATTATTTGTTGCAGCCATGTCTCGTTGGATATCATGGACTTTGGTGTCATTAATTTGTCTTTTGGGTATGAAGGTATCTTTTCCATATTGAATGGGAGGATCATTAATTGGATTATTGGCTACAACAATTACTTGTGTGTTATTGATCTCAATGTCATTTGTCTGGTCTTCGACGGTTGAAATATGATAGATGGTAGTGTCATGAACATAGTTTACACTTTTTCCTTTGTCGTTCGTGGTAGAAGATTCCCCTTTGTCATAATTTGGTAAGGGGTTCTTGAATACCCCATGATTAGTGTTTGTTTGTGGTCCTTCTATTTGTATGATATATTATTATCAATCAAGTCTTGTATCTTTTGTTTTAACTGCATGCAACTATTGGTTAAGTGACCTTTGCATAAGTGAAATTCACAATAGTGGGCCTCGTTCCACCACGATGATTTCACTTTTGGTTCAAAACCTCGAGTATTGGGTAGAGTGATAATATTTTCCATGAGAATCTCTTTCAATGCAGATTCGTATGATTGACCCAAAGGTGTGAACTTCTTGTGGTTGTTTGATGTTTGGTATGGTAGTGTTCTGGACATTGTATTTTTTTGATTGTTTTGACTATTACCTTGGTTAGTATTTTGGTTGTTACTTTGGTTGGTATTTTGTGTGGTCTTTTGTTTAGTATTGGAAGTGCTTCCTGACAAGCTGAAGACCAATTTAGCATTATGCATTTCAGTTGAAGCATCGTTGTTAGTATTCTTGTATTTTTTCTAAAACTTTGGTTTGTCATTGTTGGAGGAGTTGGTTGAATTGATTTCATTGTAAATTTTCAAGATTCCTTGCTTGACCAAAGCTTCTTCGATTTTGATCCCATTTTCGATCAATTTTTCAAAAGTGGAGGACATTGTAATTCAAGCCTACAACTCATATGATCATTTAAGTTGTCAATGAATACCTCCATCTTCTCTTTTTCTGGTATGGGATGGGGATACCTTGTGAATAATCTTCTCCACCTTTGCAAAAATACTAGAAATGATTCCCCCTTATTTTGTTTGACATTGCAAAGGTCCTTCATCATGATCTCATGTTGAATGTTATAGGAATATTGGGTGATAAATTTGTTGACTAATTCCTCAAAAGATTTGATTCCTGGAGGTAATTGCAAGAACCATTGCATACGTTTCCCTCCCAAACTACGTGGGAATAATCTCATTAAGTATGTTTCCTCATGGGAAAATTTGAGGCTCATTGTTCGGAATTCCCTTATATGATCTATTGGATCTATTTTTCCATTGTATTTATCGTATTTAGGCAATTCACAATGTTTGGGAAATGGTATCATGTTAACTAATCGATCAAAAGGGTAGGGGCATATATCTTGTATTGAGTATCTCTTGGTGGTTACAATTTGCATGTTTTGCATTTTTTGTTGGAGGGTTTGTATTTGTTGTTTTAAAGTATCAATTGGGTCATTGGTTCTTGCTTTATTTTTTTGTCTCAGTTTGTGTTTTCATTTCCGTCTTCTTAGGAGTTCTTTTTAATTTTGTGATATCAAAATCCTTGGGTAGTTGGACCCCTTTGTTTTCTAGCATCAACAGGTATTTCTCACCCTCCTTTTCAAAGATCCTCTCCATGAATTTATGAAAATTGGGATCTTGTTGTGTTTGCTCTATGGTTTCATTCATTATTTCTTCTACCTCATCTCGATGAACTCTGAAAAAAGGATTCCCTTCTCTTTCAGCCATGGTGTTTTGGTCTTCAATTTCCTTTTGTTCAAGTTTTTGATTTTGCAATCTCATTAAAATAGGCATACAAGTGATGAAAATGTACTAAGATTTTGATCAAATTTTGGGAGTGCCAAAAGGACTAGGTTAAATCTGATTAAGGAAGTTTGTTTCAGGATGAAGGATGATGAATCCCAATAAAGGACGATGAATCCTGATGGGGAAACACAACTGCTAATCAGAAATAGGTGTGATAATGAGGCACTTTTGGATGTTCGATCAAAGTTTAGGTAAAAAAAATTCACTTGAAAATGTCATTTTTAACAAGTTTGAGATTTTGGTATGACTGGAAAAAGGTTCTGGACCGAAAATGATCCTAAATTGTGAGGTTAAAATTCAAATAGATAGGGAATTTACTTGTCTGTTTTAAAATTTTCTGGATGTGCTATAATAGTGTACAAATGCGCCAAAGGACAGGTGTGCTAAATAATGGCTTGGATTCTCTAAAATATGGGAGCTATGCGCTAGAAAAAGCTATGAATGCGCCAGAAGATGGAAGGTATGTGTTGCAAGATAACATAGATGCGCTAAATCAAGGGATGAATGTGCCATAAAAGCTGATGTATGTACTAGAATATGATAGGGATGCACCATAATAGTGAATGGATGTGCCAAAAGATGGAAGATATGCACTAGGGAAGTCAATGGATGTGTTAATCTAGAAAAATGTTCTTTGGGTTTGACAATTTGATTGTTTTTTTTGGTCTTTTGGCAGAGAATCTGATTGTTTTATTCAGATGTTCTTCTGAATCAATGGTTGTATATTCCAATATGTGATGTTTGTTCAAAATTCATTTCAAAACATGCATGTAAAAGATATCAAGCAAGTACAATCCCTAGGGTTGTGAAGGATAGTATTTACTGGATTCCCACTTGGATTTTTAGTCCAGCTATGCTTACTTTTGGCGAATGATTAGAGGCTTGACCATACTAGCTCCCCCTTACATTGCACTCATTCTTGGGCCAGCCAAGCCTCAGTCTTCATGAATCTCCCATGATGGACTTCTCATTTCTACCAAAATCCATAAGAACGTGGGATGGCTTCAGAGGTTATACCTCTTACACCAGCAAATAGAAAAGGGATTTTGGCATACTACAACAAGGGTTTTAGTAAAGCAATTTCATTCATGGGGGATCATCCATACGGAAAAAGAACATTGTTTCCCTTCTTATCGAAACAATCCTCGTGATACTTGAACTTTCCTCAATTACCCACACTTATATACTGGTTGGAAGTCTCTTGGATTTAGCATGCTACCGGTTGGGTCGTTCCCTTGGGGTGATTACCTCTTGTCCCACCAAGGTAGGCCCTCTAGGATTAAATGCTTTAAAACGAAAAAATGTGGGTTTGGATTTCTGATCACCTAGTTAAGGGGAGAGCATACATTCCTACCACTGTCCAAACACAATAAGCATGGTGTTTGTTTTCACCTAATTAAGCTATGTTCCTAACTTAATCAAAAGAAAGAACAATAAATTCAACCCTGCAATCAATTGTTAGTGTAACGCTAGAATAAAAAACAACAAACAAGATTAATCTAATAAATTAAATACTAATCTAATCCTATGCTAACAACAAAGAACAAGGAGAACTAAAACATAAATACAAGAATGATCTCACCGAAAATCTGCATATTTCCTTGAATAACCTTGATTGCACTTCTCCATTTTTCCTTTGTAATATAATTTCCCTCACATTTTAACAAGTATGCAACTATGGCCTATTGATTATTGACTTAGCAAAATATCGAAGATTATTGAATTCGCTTCCTAAAAGTATTTAGATTTCGGGAGGAGGATTAGTGACAAAGTTCGGGTCAATTTATAAAAAATTAGTTTTCAAATGATTGACTCAGATTCAAAAGACAGATTGATGATTGAGATTAATAAATGTTATGTGATAGAGATTCAGTGTTAGTAATAACGTGAGTGAAAAATCTTGCATGATAGAGATTAAATTAAATAATAATTTAATCTTTAGTCGAGACTATTCGAAATTCGAAAGAATAAGAATTGCATGAAAAAGATAAAGAAGAAACATTGTGTTTGAATGCATGAATGAATTAATTAATTAAATAAAGTTATTTAATTAATAATAATTTGAACATGGAAGAATAAGATTGACTGATCAAACTAGAAAGTATGTTTGTCAAAAATGATCAGATATTAAATCAGGAGATAATTGACTGATTTAATTAAATCTCAACTTAAGTAGTAAATGAATAATTAGATAACTAAGCGATTATCTAATCACAAGAAATATGCCAGGAATAACTATTTTTATGAATTAAATGATTATTTAATTCAACATTCGAAATTCAAAGATTAAATTAAATAAATAAAGATTTATTTAATTGATTGGAGAAAAAATTAAAAAATAATTAAATAATTCGAAATGAATATTTAATTATAGTCAGAAATGTGATAAAGGGTAAATTAAATAAAAATTTATTTAATTTAGAAAGGGGATTAATTAATTAGTGACGTAATTAAATAAATAACATTTATTTAATTAATCAAGATTGAATAGAGGTAATAATGAATTAATTAAATAATTAAAGTTATTTAATTAATAAAGTTTTGCATGTAGAAGATCTAGATAACTCACCAATTAAGACAAAAAGTATGTTTGTTAGAAACAATCAGATATTAAATCAACAAGTATTGAATGATTAAATAAGATCTAGAGATAAGTGCTAAATAACTAATTAGATAACTAAGCGATTATCTAACTATAGAAGAATATGATATAAACAATTCTTTTTATGAATTAAATAATTATTTAATTCAACATTCATGATTTTGGAATTAAATTAAATAAATAAAGATTTATTTAATTAAATGGAGAAAAGGCTAAAGAATAATTAAATAATTTTAGATGATTATTTAATTATAGTTGAAAATGTCATAGGAATTTATTAAATAATTTAAATGATTATTTAATAGAAAATAGATTTAATTAGTGATGTAATTAAATAAATCAAGAAAGAATAAATTAATTAAATAATTAACATTATTTAATTAATAGAAATGAAGATGAATGAATTATGAAGAAGTTAAGGGTCGCAGGCCTAGGACAATTTTTAGTTTGTATAGTTTTCCCCTCTTTGATACGATGTTGTTTATCACGTTGTGTCAAAGAAAATCAGTCAAAATATGCCCCAGTAAAAGAGAGAATGACGAGGAGGTAGTGGTGTGCCCCCTCGAGAGGATAGGGGGGTTCGAAGAACATGAGTGTGCTCTCAACATGGATGAGAGAACTAGAAGATGAAGGACAAAAGGATAGATGAACATAGATAAGGGTGGCGAAGATGCAGAAAAGAAGAAATGTTAGAGTGAAAAAGATGAATAGTCGCATGGAAGACATGGATGTTAGTATTAGAAATCTTCAATATTTTTCCAAATACATACTAGGTCCTGCATGAATCATCATTGGGCATTAAATGACACAAATGGATAATAAACACCATGATATGAGATAGACTAAGGTACACAAAGTCATCCACTTGCTAAAAACAGACAGTCGCAGACAAGGAGTTTCCTAACTCATACTAAGGGAAAAATTGCTCTAGTCTTTTTTGTCAAGTCAAACCACAACCAACAATCAAATAAAAAGACAAAGCTAGGATAAATTATTGCTCCTCTAAATCCTTCATGGGACATCCTCGAGGAAGCTAAAAAACCTGAATTGAAAACCAAGTTTAAAAGATAGTTGACAGACATCAGTAAAAGAAAAGTAGTCCTGAAACATCCTTACTTCTCTAAATCCTTCACGGGACATCCTCGAGAAAGCTAGTAACCGGACTCAAAGACAAAGCCAAATAAAAGGATAAGACAAAACAAGCCATAAAATTAATGGCGAGTAAGAATATTTACCAAAATTTGATCTGTTGTTGTTTGTTTGATAAAGCCTGGATTCAGGGATGACACATACCGTATAATACATTGAGTCTGGTTTCAATTTTGTGATTATCTATGTAAGGCATAACGAAGCCTAGTTTCAAAAAGACACATACCATATAAGATGTTGAGTTTGATGTCATGTATGCGACAAGCTGTATAAGGCTATAATGATTGTTTGCCTAAATGATAATGTCTATTTTCAAGAAGTACACATCTTATATAAGACATAAGTTGATTGTTTTGGCAATTTGTTTTGTTTGACTCAATGAAATTGTTGACTTGATTGTCTTGTTGATGCGTGACTTGTCTTGATACTTTGACTATTGTTTGTGTGTGATGACTTTCTATGACTTATGTTGATTGACATGACATTCCCTAAAGGACTGATCTAGTGCGGCCTCGGGGGCTCATCGATTGATGGCCTTTCCTATGTTATACACGCAGAGACCACGTAGTTTGACTAGACTTTGACTGAAAAATATTTACTGAACTTGATGATATATGATTTGTGTGATAGTGAATGTGATAGGCCCTAATGGACTAACCTAGTGCAACTTCGAGATCGATTGATGGCCTTGCCTATGTTATACATGTAGATACCTCATAGTTCGACATGACCAATGATTTTGACATATACAAAGAATGAGTCATGATTTTATGTGTGTGATATGTGACAAACCTAGAAAGACAAACCTAATGCCTCATGGGCACATCAAGTGATGGCCTTGCCTACGTCCAGTCACAAAGGCAACGTAGTTTGACTATGTCTATGATTGACTTGTCACAACTGACTGGATCATGAAAAATGCATGTGAATAATGCCTATAAGCAAGTGAGTAAGAATGCACAAGAATCCAAGTACAACCATGATCTTTCCCCTAGTCAAGCTAAAAACCAATTGACAAATGATGAGGGTGATGAAAACATTGTTTGACGTGGGAAGGACACATCCCGAAACAATGTGAGGATGACAATAATGTGACTAAAGGATCAAGGTTTACAACAAGGCTAGAAACAAAGCCAAGGAATGTTTTGAATGATGCATTGGGATGCATATAAATATTGTATAGATTGGGCTTGTTGTATTTGGATAGGCATGGTTAGGACTAGATGGGATGATAGAGGATCCTTAGACCATTGAAAACAGAAACCAAGATAGGCGATATGTATGAAAAGTTGATGGGTGGTGTTGGTAAAAGATAGGAGACATGAGGACTATGGGATGGAAGAATTAGCATTTCATCTCCAAGGAAAATCTTGCATATGGATTATTTATTTTCTTCGAGGTATGGGTGTGGATAATTCTATGAAGGAAATGACATGATACTTTATGGATAGTGTATGACCAAAGGATAAACATGTCAAGAGTTTTCCCAAATCATGATTTATGTTTGTACCCTAGTTCTTACCAAGATCAAAGTAGGTGGGAAAATGGACGTGAGTGGTAGGTCTTAGATGGATAGATGGAAATGTCATAATAAATGTCATACGAAGGGTATGGGAGATGAGACAACTTGTCCCCAAGTGTAATGGTCCACATAGCTAATTTCTTACCCATGATGCCTGTTTGCCAGGTTTTCGACATGGTACTTATCCAAAGTGCCATAAGAATGGTTTTCACTATTGGATGAAAAAATTTCTCTTTACTTTTTTTTTGGAATTTTTGATTGTTTTGGTGTCACCAAGATGCCTATTTGGCAGGTTTTCATCAAGGTGATGATATTTTGATATGTCATTTTTATTGTTTTGTATTTTTTGGATGGCCTTGATACTTTATATGATAACTAACTGTGTTGAATCCATTGATGGTGCTGATGTAGAGATTGGAGCCATGATATGCCAATAATGACCTTTATAAAGTAGTTTCCTTGTTAGGATCATAGTGCTTACATACAATTGATTGATGTCATTGTGATCCTTGTTGATACTAGAGTTGGCATTATCAGAATATGCACATCACAATAGAGTTCCATGAGAGTCCTTACAATAAAGAGTTGTTGCCAAGATGTGATGGATTCGTGAGGTATGTCTTCTAGAATGATGGATAATGGTAGATGTGGAAGGATTAATTGGATGTTTGGATGAATCACCTTTTATTTTCCAAACTTGGGATGTTGGATGGAGGTGTTTTGGATTTTGATTGAGATAGCATTTGGAATCAGCACTTTTTATATGTCTTTCTTGATGACCATTTTGAAGGAGGTGGACATTTATTATATGTGGGAGACCTCTTTTCTTGTGGATCCACATTTTGATTCACTTTTAATTTTGAACTATTTTCTTTGCTTGATCCATTTTTCTTCATTTGTCCACTTCGATTTTTGATTGATTTGATGGCCTTTTCCATTTGATTTTGAACTTTGGATTTGTAATAACTTTCTTTTTATTGGTTCCAAATAGAAGGTTTATTCATGTTGGAATGATGGTTTATGGTGTGGATGGAAGGAGTGTTTGCAACAATCTTATGGTAAGAACTACTCATGGCCCCCATTTTGATGTTTGTATCAGATAAATTTGCCCCCAATATTGAGGAGGTACCACTAACATCATTAGATTCTCTAACTGACGAATAGCCAAGACCCTAATGTCTAGGATTTTCTTGAAACTGTACTAGTTCTCAAATTCCTTTCTCGTGTAGGCCTAGTCCTTTTCCTTGATACTACATGTTCTAAAAAATTATGTTTGCAATGGGGTATTTTTTGTTTTGAAAAGAAGATGTTAACCCATCATTGTGTATGTAGACAATATTACTTAGAATCTTTTCTTCTGCAAGAAATCCTGCTCTGACAAAGATAGATGATCCTAGCTAATAAGATGTCATAGATTCATTGACATGTTGGATATACTAATGATTAACATCTTTGGTTTGATTTTGTGAAACATTAGATTCTAATGGGTTTTCAAAAGATATCGGTGCTTCCAAGTTGATGTAGAAATCGTCTTTATGGTCATTCTCATAGAGCCCAGTGAATTCATATATAACTCAAGTGATCATTTTCAAATATGTCTAGAGTAGGAGACTCTTGTTCTAGATTGTGATAATCTATGTGTCCCATAGAGGCAAGTGTCTCATTTTGGGAAATGATGTTGTTGGGAGTTTGGGTAGGATTGACTTCACATGTTTGATCATGAATGAAATAAAGTTTGATGAGTGGATCATTTTGGATTTCTTGATCAATGGTAGTGTCTTGATCAAATATGGGTTTGTCTTGAATGATATGGTTGGGAAGGAAATCTTGATCAAGGATAGGTGTATTTTGGATGCCTTGATTATCTAGAAGGTCTTCCTGGATAGACTTAAAGATAGGGTCGTGGGATGGACTACTTTGATCTTGACATGAAGGTGAAGCCATGATATCATGCTTTGGACTTTCCATTTGACATGTATCCTCAATTTTAGTAGATGAGAGTTTACTTTGGAGACCATGACTAGATGTAGATTGAGATGAAATGGATTGAAAGGGATTAATGGATGAAGGACTAGGATAGGACATGGAGGCTTGAAAGGGATTATTAAGAAGTTATTTTTCCTTGTCAAGGTTAGGATAGGTATGACTAATAGATGTTTGTCGTGGATTAATGGTATAGATTATGTCAAGTGACTCTTGATAATGAGGACATATGGTTGAATGACTAGGACTTATGGTTTGTTGGTAGGAAGGGTATGTGGGTAGTTGACCATGGGTTGAGGTTGATTGGCATTTGGATAGGATAAATTTTATTTTGAAGTCTATGGCTTGTTTGTATTGACCCATATAGAGTAATTGGTATTCAACTTGACTAGTAATCATATCAAGGTGAACGAAAGACATGGTGGGGATGGTAATGCAAATGATAAGGAATTATGTCTATAAATGATATAATTTTAGTTTATGTTTTTGGATTTTTTTGGATATAATAAAATGAATGCTAATGCAACTATGTTTTTGGTATTTTCTGGAAAATAATGAATGTCTAAAATGATGTTATGCTAGGATGATAGTGTTTAAGTATGAAAAAAATTCTAAGCAAACTTATAAGGTAATCGATTCTGAATGATTCTAAAAGGAGGTTACCTACCACCTATAGTTTAACCAAGGCTAAAATTTAGCTTTGTCAAGGAACCTACGTAGGACTAGGACCAAAAGATAATGTGAACTCCCAAACTAGATTGATGAGATGGAAGAATTCACGTGTAGGACAAAAGATATGTTGACAAGTGACTAGGTTCAATGACAATATTCGTTGAAGCAAGGGTTTTCCCAAAACGTGGAAAGTTATCCTATTCTAAGATATGCAAGGTAATTCTCCTAAGATGCAGCTAAATTGTGTAACTAGGATTCCTATCACCAAAGCTAAATGATACCTAAAGGATGCTATTATGCAAGGTATTGGAAAACTTTCTAGTTTTTTTCCAAGGATCACCGTGAAAAGAGAAATTAGAGACTGCTATAACTATTTGGTTTTGGATTGTGACAGTGAATTCTAGTTTTCTGTTTCTCGGGAAAATGCGGTTCAAGTTTACAAATGCATCGTAGAATTTATTAAATGTGGTTCTCAGTGTCATATGAAATGTTTAGGTAAACTATGTCTTAGTTTTATGATAGGAAAATATGACTCGATCTAATAGATGTGGCTAATAGTTAAACAGATGTGACTCACTATGATAGATGCGACACACTATGAAAGATGCAGCTAATTGTTAAATAGATGCAACTCTATTTTGATAGATTTGAGTTAGTTTTGACAATTGTGAGTTTCTGGTTAATAGATGCAACTCAATTTGACATTTGAAATTTTCTAATTAATAGATACAACTCTTTTTGAAAGATGCAGTTTTTTGATGAACTGAGGTTTTGATTGAATTTGTTTCCTAATCAAATTTTGGAAAATGTAGACAATCTAAAAAAAAAAAAATTTGGTTTGATAATCATGAACGTGTATATTTCTAGAAAATATGCACAATCCTAAGATTGGCAATGACAATACTTGTTGAATTCTCACTTGGGTCTCCCTAGCTACGCTTATTCAAAGTGGATGACTAGAAGCTTGACCACACTAGCTCCCCCTTACATGGAACACACTTCTCGGGTCAACCAAGCTTCAATTTCCATGACTCTCCCATGGCAAAATTTTTATCTCTACTAAGAACCATATGAACGTGAGATGGCTTCAGAGGTCTGACCTCTTGCACCAGCAAATAGGGTTTTTTGGTTAATCTATAAACAATTTGGCTAATTAGTATGGGCACCCGTTCAGAAGGCTGCACGAGAGGCAAGATTATCCCAGTCTATAGAGGTTATGCTCTACAAGTTTTGATGCACCACTAGGGTACTGAGGGAATCAATTACTGGTCTGTAGGAGCTCCTGTAATGCTGATTTTTCCACAACATTAGAATTTGTATATTGGTTGGGAGTAGCTTGGCTTTAGCTTATCATTGGTTATGAGTCACTTTGGAGTGAGTACTTTTACTACCAAAGAAGGCTCAAATTCTAGAGTCAATAATAGTTTCTCTTACACCCAGTATCACACGAATGCACAAGGGGAGAGGATACTTTTGTTATCGAATCAGGTTCTAATCTAAAAATTTGTAAAAATGCACCAAACACATAAGACATTGATTATTTTTAAACCCAAATGATGATTATCTATTCTACTCAAGCAATTCATTTGTTTTAAAATTTTATCTTCAACTTTGGTCCTGCAAACGAATTGTTAGTAGTTTTCACAAATTTCTTCGACAAAGGTTTTGCAAGACAAGTGATTAGTAGTTTGATTTCTTTCTCTATCTTCATCAATCGTCCTACAAAAGAGTTTTTATGATTGTATTCTATGAATTGTCCTACAAAAACTATGTTAACTCCCCTAAAACACACACTACAAACTTGAAATTAGTTGTAAAAAAAACTAAAAACTAAAAACAAAAACATGGAATTTCGGAAAAATTATTACCTATCAGATGCGTCGTAGAATAGAAGATGAATCACAAAATGTCATATGTGGCTTAGGATGTTAGTTATGTCATTTCGTACCACAAGTGTGTCGCTTCTTACCTGTCCCTACAAAATTTCAACTTTACAAATTTTGAAGACAATGTCTTCACGTCAGGTTCACCAAATGTAACAATAGTATAGAAACAAAAAACAAGATTAATATGATAAAAGCAATACTAATCTAATCCTACACAAACAACAAATAACAAGGAAAACTAAAACATAAATACCATAATGATCTCACCGAATATCTGTATATTTCAATGAATAACCTCGATTGCACTTCTCCATTTTTGCCTTTCTAATATAATTGCCCTCATATTTTAACAAGTATGCAAGTATTGCCTATTTATTATTGACTTAGAAAAATATCAAAGATTATTGAATTCACTTCCTAAAAGTATACAGATTTTTGGAGGAGGAATAATGATGAAGGTCAGGTCAATTTATAGAAAATTGGTTTTCGAATGATCAACTCAAATTAAAAAGATAGATCAACGATTGAGATTAATGTATGTCATGCGATAGAGATTCAGTGTTAGAGATTGAGGTCCTTTTTATAGATTTTTCCAAGCCTGTGATGAGGTGGCAGGGATGGACGGTCTGGATCATGATCCTGGGGGATCAATGGTAGAGCACAAAGAGGTTAGAGGAATTCATGGAGGCTACTCCATTTGGAAGGGAAAATCTTCCAAGTGTCAAAGAGCATCAATTAGAAGAGAGAGCCATGTGTTCCCAAAGAGGTTAGGAGGTTGGAGTGAATATTCCAAATTTAAAAATTAGGAATAAATGAGATTGTGTGACATGTGATGATGTGGAGGGTGAGCTGGAGGAAGTTGGAGAATTATGGAGAAATGTGACAAATTTGAATTAAAAATTCAAATTTAAATGAAGGAGCGAAATTAACTAAATGACAAATTATTTAATTTGTACATTTAATTAATTTAAGAGGGAAAATTATTTTTGAAATAGAAGAATTAAGGGATGAACTATATAAACAAATTTATCAATTTATTTATATTAGTAGAAGAATTAGGATTTATTAATTAAATATCAAGTATTTAATTAATTGTGCTCCAGACCATTTTTATGTGTATACATACATACATACATACATACATATATATATATATATATATATATATATATACTTGTATTTACTTATTCCATTGTACCATCTACATCCTCTTTTTTTTTCTCAAAGTATATCTCAAAGTATGTGTCAAATGTGATGATGGCTTAAGGATACAAAATGACAATAAATCAATTTTCACTATGTATATAAGCAATATCAATATCATCAAAACATGTATTTAAATATATAAAACTATACACTTACTCGTATTTACTTATTCCATTGTACCATATGCATCCTCATTTTTTTTACAATTCATCTATAATTGTCTCATGTTCTTCGATAGAAATTGTCCATAACTCTTTATTATTAGGTCTCCCATGATACCTCACTATTTTTACATTTTTTGCCACAACCAAATGTGAGTATTGTATAATCTTCTTATTCATTTCATAATCCTCAAACACAAGAAATTAATTCTTCCTTGTTAGATATTTTCGTAGCCAAGTGCTAACAACCACCACCAATTTTTTTTGGATAATGATAGCCATCATGGTCTTCTTGAGGTTTAATTAGCTTATTTTTGGTCTCAACACATCAATCCAATCAATACTCCATTTCCTCTTCATTCTCCTCAGGTGCAACAACATCATACACATGTCCTACAAGAAAAAATTAATTCAATAACTTGAGTGACATATAATTTGACCAATCTACATAGATGAATTCACATATATAATTAAATCTATAATAAAATAGAATAAAGTAAAATAAAATGAAATAAATTGAATTAAATTACCTTTGTGTACAAGGTCTGAAACACACTTATAGTCATTTGATGCAAAAAATTTATCATTGTCTTCAATTGTTGTTTCATATTGATCATGTGTTTGTGTAGGTGTCAACAATATTTGCTTCCACTCTTCAACCCATTCTATATTCTCACATGCTTCCCAATCATCTTAAATACAAAATTGACAAAACATGCAAGATCCCTTGTCTAGATAGTCCATGTGCTTGCATTTGAACTCTTAAATAAATTCCATTCTATTGATCCACTAATTGTCTTACAATCAAGTCTAGGTAGAATGTTCTCTTCTTCAACCAACCAAAATAATCATAGAATTTTAGAGTTCTTTCTTTATCCTTTAAATACTTTTGTATTGCACCAATCCACAATCCCATGTGCATCTTAAAGTTTTACTACATCCTCAAATTTCAATTTCTCTCTAACAAGAATTATTTTAACATACGCACCAACTCCATCATGTTCTCCTTTACCATGTCCATCTTCAAAAAATTACACATACGTGTCAGAACACACATACATATTGAGAGGGGGGATAAATTAGTATATCCTACAATTTAATCCAATTCAACCTTCTTAAATAAAACTTATTATTGTCTAAAATAGATAAAGCATTCAAAGCACAAGCACACAACCACAACACCAGATTTACATGGAAAACACTACAAGGGAAAAACCATAGTGGGAAAGCTACTTGGAGCTAGCATTCAAATCTAACCTAACAAAATGAAACACGATTTGTAGTAGATTTTATGGCTCCAACCAAAGGAAGTTCAAAACTCCTTGAAAATTACAACACTTATAGAAGGAGGATACAACCTCAATATACAACACTAGATGAATTATGATGATCAACCATCATCTCTACACACAAAACCTTTATCACATACAATTCACTGCTTTTGACACACTTACACTCTACTACCTTTGGCTCACTGCTTTCAACAATATTTCTTAGCACATACACTTTCTTACTTACACCACATATTGATGCCTTTGAATCACTACCTTCAACACTCACTCATAGACTTTTGCCTTCAATTCAGTTCCTTCAAGACACTTCACATACTTCTTCACACATTCACACGCATTCTTCTACCTTCAAATCACTGCTTTCAACACATTTCACTTTGAATAGATTGAGCACACACTGCACACAAACTTATTCTTGATCACATGCTTGATCTTCCATTTATATCTTTCACAAGCTTTAAAATGTTTCTCCTTGTCAACCAAAATGAAATATATGACATGAAATGTGCAACGACCATAAGAAAGTTAACTCCAAAACATTCATGGGAAGAATAAGTCAAATGTGGTCCAATCAAAAAGATAAGAAAGACCTATTTTAATTTAGCACACATTCCCATGCTAGTGCATGCCACAAAAAGTTGATGCTTGAACACTTCAACATTCCAAGTTGGCCCAACAAACACCAAAACTTCTATGTATTAACTCCAGACCACAAGTGGTATTGAAGAGACTAGATAACATCATGTAGATCACATTACAAGAATTACATGATATTTAAAAATATTTACATGCACTCTTTTTATAACTTCATGCAACATTATATTGGTGCAAGAAAATAGATACTAGACTCGACATCTCTTGCAAACCCAAAAACATAGTCTTGAGAAATGAAAGACACTATGGTAAGGGATAATGTTGAGCATTAATATGTTTCCTAAATATTATTTTCATATTCACCTAAAATAGATACATAAAATTGGTACCTCAACATGTCAACTAATTCCACTACAAATTGGTAGCAATTAAGATACATTTCCATTATCCATTTTTATATTCATATTGATCTAGGAATATTATACAAGTTTGGTACTATGTGGTGTAAAATAGTGGAGAAATTAGTGAAACTAAACACACATCAATGAAGATGTTTTACATAAAATAATTTCAATAACAAATTGAATTGCTATGACTATCCTCTAAAATCGTCTCATTGCTCTCTATTCTCTGTGATCTCTCAATCCATGCTCTCAGATTTGTGTATTGCACATGAATTTGCAAGATGGAAACCTAAGAAATGAGATGCTATATGAAATGTAAAGATAAATATCTACATCTACATGATTTTTGTATTTTTGATTGCAATGCTAAATGATATATGATGAAATGTTGTTGTACTTAAAATGATGCTAGGATTATTGATGTAATTGAAGATGCAACTCTAAATGAAATGATGTAGGAAAATGCAACAAATTAAGATGCTAATGATAAAATTTCCATGATAATACTAATATGAACTAAAATTCCAAATGCTCTCAAAATTCTCTCAATTTCTAATATGATTTATGTAGCATAAGTTTGTGATCCAATCCTTCTTGAAAAGTTGTAGAATTTCCTTCTATTTATAGATTTTTACAAGTCTGGGATGAGGTGGAAAAGATGGACGATCAAGATCGTGATCCTGGGACATCAATGGTGGAGCACAAAGGGGTTGGAGGAATTCATGGAGGCTGCTCCATTTGGAAGGGAAATTCTTCCAAGTGTCAAAGAGCATCAATTAGAAAGAGGATCCATGTGTCTCCAAGGAGGTTAGGAGGTTAGAAGAATATTTCTAATTTAGAAATTAGAAATAAAATAAATCATGTGACTTGTGATGATGTGGAGGATGAGTTGGAGGAAGTTAGAGAAATATGGAGACATTGAATTAAAAATTCAAATTTAAATGAAGGAGGGAAATTAACTAAATGAAAAATTATTTAATTTGTGCATTTAATTAATTTAAGAGGAAAATGATTTTTGAAATAGAAGAATTAAGGGATGAACTATATAAATAAATTTATCAATTTATTTATATAAGTAGAGGAATTAAGAATTATTAATTAAATAACTAGTATTTAATTAATTTGTGTTCTAGACCATTTTTATGTGTATACATTTTCCCCCTCTTTGAAGTGATGTGCGCAGATGCATTGCTTCAAAGGGAAATTTGTCAAACCGTGATGATAAAAAGTTCAACCTGCCCCAGACACTGATTTTTCAATGATGATTGTTGTATGCCCCCTCGGGAGATAAATTGGTGAATTTTTGAATTTAGGATTTTTTTGAATGTTATAAAATTTTGATGATTTTGATGAGTTTGAAGATTTTAGCACGTTTCAACAATTTATCTCTCAAAAATTGTTGTGAAATTTGCCCGAGTTGATGAATTTATGAATTTAGCTCCTTCTGAAAATAAAATAAATCCATGCCACTTAATGACCCATCTTAATAACCCTTTTAATAGGTAAAAATTGAAAAATAAGTTCATTTGTGCATTTACCCTTTGAATTTTTTTGAGATTGAGCAAGTTTGAGCATTCAAAGAAAAATGGTGATCCTGATCTAGACTCATTGATTCAAGTATGTGAGGTGGTACAGCTGCTCGACAGCATATGAAACTTTAGTACGAACTTCAAAAAACCTCTCTTTGTGAATTTTGAAATGATGTTTCCCACTTTTTTGAAATTTTAAAATTTTATGCCAAAAGTTTTAGCGCATCCATGACCTGATGTAGTGCATCGATTTAGGGTTTTAACACATCAATGATTAGGTCTTAGGCTAGATAAAGTTGTGCATCCATGTGATGGAGTAGCGCATCCATCAAAGTAGTGCATCGATGGACTGTTATGGTGCATCAGTGGCAAAAAATTATGTATTCATAGAATTGGCGCATACATGCACTATTGTGGTGCATAGATAAGGTTTTCTAGCACATTTGTGTTTTAGTGCATAGAAGCATTGTTTTGGCGCATCCAAGCTAGAATTAAGAATTTTTTATGTTTCTCCTTGTTGTTGATAGTTTTCGATCATGTCAGCTTTTGATTTGATGTTGATTGATGATGTTGATAGATTAGATGATGATCGATCTCATGATAGGTGAGATTCGATGAAAAATTGATGATGATTGACCTCATGATAGGTGAGGATCAATGATGGGATGATAGATTGACCTCATGATAGGCGAGGATCAATGATGGGTTGATAGATTGACCTCATGATAGGTGAGGTGTAGTTGATAGATTCATAGGTTGATTGTTTGATTTGATCTCATGTTGTTTTGTGATTTTTGTTGATGATAGGAGACTGATTTAGGAGTACTGATGTCTCGGGAGTGATTCCCGAAGATGTGGGATATGATCCCACAACTAGTACAAGCTAACATGGATGTGATTGAAAGATGCAGATTGTACTATCCAATTCATATGCCCCAGGTTAGGATTAACTGACCATTACTGACAGCACTAGCAGAGAGGTGGCATAGTGACTAGAACACTTCCCACTTGGCAACTGGCGAGATTACTATCACGCCCGAGGATGTATACTGAATTCTTTGGATTCTCATGGTTGGGGAGGTTGTTGTGTATGATGCCACCGAGTAGGGGGGAACAAATTCCTTATGTCAGATTTCATGATGACTAGATCAATGGGTATGAGCTGCCATGGCAGGAGTTGTTTGAGAGCTATGCCCCATTACCATCTATACTTGTTGGATTTTTGGGTGGTTTCTTATGTCTTGACCATAGGTCGAAAGGACTTTCTGTGGGCTGGGGTCAGAAACTGGAGTAGACGATATTACAGGGGACTCAATATGCTTGGGGTTCATGCATGCTCACCCATCTTTATCATGATTTACATTAGGTAGTCTACCTTGGAGCTTCCAGCCTATCAGCTGGGGTTACATTATTTTAGATCTGGGCATGGGATCACATAGTTGTTACTCGACCAAATGCTAATAGATATCGGCTGCTTGGGAGACCTTATGTTTATGGATACAGTGGGTCACTTATCTAGCATAAGCTTGGCAAACTGGAGTATTGGAGATGGGTATTGGATGACCTTGATACAATTACATGGTGTCTGTACTTGGATTGCGAGCAGTGGGAAAAGGATCCTCTAGAGATGCCCTATGTTTGTACCGCCATATTTTTGATTGGGCAGACACGATTCATTATCGAGAGATTTCTTGTGGGACGAGTGCATAGATAGTATGGTGGGATACAAGGTATGCCACATGGGGTGGCCCACTATGCCCACAAACATTAGGATATACCAGATTGGGGGCCCCTATTATCATATGACGTGGTTTATCAGGAGTACTATGCTTTACAGCCAGTGGTAGTGGACTACCATCCTAAGATCACATATGCCATTATGTCAAATGGTTATTCGCAATATTTCTTTACACACACATTTCCTAGACTGTCCAACCCAGATGATCTAGTACCGACCTTGGATGATGATGGGGAGAGGGCACCTAAATGAAGGAGTGGTGGGGGTGATGGAGAGGAGGAGGGGAGAGCTGAGGGTGGGGATGATGGAGGAGATGACAACGGGGATGGGAATGGAGGAGGTGGCGAAGATAGTGGTGGAGGTAGAGGAGGCAGATCAACTTTTTCTATTCAAGATGTGATGATACCCCAGAGGAGGAGATCCTTGGTGGCATGTCCCACAACGACATGTATAGATTCGGGTTCCCTCTCAGCAGTAGTAGGCACATATCACTGCATTAAAGGTACAAGTAGTTTAGACCCAAGGACAGATCTAGACATTGCAGGGCCAGTTAGCTTAGGCCCAGGCATAGCTATAGGCACATTCCCAAATTGCAACATTGACAACGAAGAGGGATACAACTTGACGGTAGGGGGATCAGGTAGCGGTTGTAGCCGATAGGATCCGAAGAGCGGCTGAGGGAGTGGGCACAAGGGATCTAGTCAGAGAGCTTTGTGAGTCTACCAGGGAGGCAGAGTATTACAGAGGTAGATACTATGAGGCAATGCCTGTAGAGCGATGGGTTAGCTATGCTCGGTCATGATCAAGGAAGACACAGTCGAGAACCACTAGCAAGGGTGTCACCTAGCCACTTTTGGGGGCCCACCAGGTGAAGTTCCAAGAGCAGATCCATTAGGGGTAGGAGGTGTAGGAGGATCAGAGAGGCCTGCAACATCTGGGGGTAGTACCTCAAGACCCCACAGTCACTCTTGATATTATCATTGAGACATTGTATACTGATTCAGAGACCTTATGTTGCCACATTTTTTTATGTTGTATCATTTATCATTTCTTGAAATCATTGTACACTTTGACATTATTATTTTGAGGCTATATATGAGATGCAACAAGGATTAGTGATCTATGACGTGTTTATGCTTTTATGATGGGTGTTTACGATGGATGCATATATTTTATGTGTTATATGTTATTCTATGTTCTATATGATTATGAAATTTTTTTTTATGTATGGATGCATTAATGTGATGATGATGTATGATTCTATGTGCTTATGGAAGATGCATTTATTTTTGATGTATGAGATGGATGCGATTATGCAAATGATATGGTATGCACTATATTTATTTTGTATTTCTCACATGTATATATCAATGATATGGATGAATGAGTGAATTTATTATAGCATGTATGGCTAGATGGTTTATGATAAATGGATGATGATGGATGCATGATGAATGATTTGGGATAAATGATTTCTTTTGGATATGATAAATACAAATATATGGATATATGATAATGCATGGGTGTATGTTGAATGAAAATGTATGGATGAATTTATGTTATAATCTGATGTGATATGGATTATGCTTTTATACGTGATGAATGTTATTATGTCAATGGAATGCAATGCACTTTTATGCATTTTTGGTATTTTCTAATGCACATATATGACCTAAATGTATGAATACAAATGAATTATGATGAATCCATGGATTACGATGTTATTATGGAAATCGTTATGATGATTTTTTATATAAATGGTTTATGTATGAATGAAATAATGAATTAATGAATGATGGTGTTATTATGGATGATGCTTTACTTTTGGAATTTTTTTGATGCAAATATTGTGATAAATGAATGCATGGATGGTTTATGATGTTGGATTTTGTGAATGCAAGTATATGATATGATAATGATGATGATGGATACATGGGTGGATGTATGAAAATTCTTTCTAATGATATGATATAGAAATGCTAATGCAAATGGATGATTTTTTTGTTGTGTCAAGTGTACTCAATATTTTAATGAGAGATTATTTAATATTGAAAGTTTCTAGCCTTGGAAAAATCTATAATGAAAATGCAGAATTAATATGAATGCAATCCTAGCTATGCAATGTTGCCATCTAATTTATTGTGCTTGATATCATCATCGAGCATTTTATTATGTTGAAAGTTAGTACAAAAATTGATGGTATAATTAGACCATGATGACCCGAGTACAACTTTCATACAACTTCCATTGAGATTTGATAGTGCAAGATAACACAATAATTTAGGTATAATTGGACCGAGATGACTTGAGCATCACTTGCGTAAATAGACAAGAGTTAATCATTTTCCCATGAAAATTCAGAATGTCATTAATGATACTTTGTAGAGCATGTCCCACGATAATTTGAATAGTAGTAATGATTGAATCATAGAAAACAAACAAAGAAAAATACCATTCTCGATCATAGCCCCTCTAGTTTAGATCATCACTGAGGTACTTCAAATAAATGATAACAACAATCAAGATACAACAATTCAACATTCAGACTAAAGTGATCCAAACATGATTCAGAAGATGATCATCTAGTGAGAATTTGATTGGATAGTCTTGATGTTTGATTTGATTTGGATGGTTTATTGATTGGTTGATTAATGTTTGATGTTCAATTTGATGGTTAGAGTGATTGGTGTTTTTGCCAAGTTTTCCTTGCTATTTTTTTGTTGTTTTGATTTTAATCTCAACACAATTTGAAAGACAGTATTTTGCCCCCAATGAGAAACAAACCAGATTATTATGGATATGCACAATAATAACTAAGCCAAGGTGGGATACGACCATAGTAACCGTATATGGATATGAAGCTCATTTTATGATAGGTGTATATGAAAAATGATAGCGAAAAGCGGACGGTCAACACACATTCAAATAGATGGAGAAGCTAACTTATCACAAATAGCGCTTGTTTCCAAGTTTTCACCATTTGTTTTTATTGCACTTTTTCAAATTTAATGATTTTTTTTCTATTACCAAGAAGTCTGTTTGCCAAGTTTTCATCAAGGTCACAGTTTTTTCCAAGACATTTTCTGATTTTTAGGGATTTCTTCAGGACTTTTTCTTATTTTTATGGAGTTTTTCAAAACTTTTAAGCATGCACTCGATGCATTATGTGTAGAATTTCTTCAAATGAAGGTTGTTCATTGGTTCTTCAAATAGATCCACTTCTATTGTAGACAACTGATATGCCCCCGATCCAAAGGCTAATACAATAAAAAAAGGGCCTAACCAATTTGGTTCAAATTTAACTTTCTTTTCTCAATCCTGCTAATTACGGGGATTTTTCTTCAGTACTAAATCACCTACCTAAAATGTCCTTGGTTTAACATTGTTATTGTAGCTCCTAGACATTCTGTGCTAATATACCTTGAAGTGATCCACAACTAGATGATGACGTTCATCCAATATATCCAACTCTTGCAGCCTAGACACTCAGTAATCTTCATCTAAAATGAGACCTTTCAAGGACACACAGAGTGAAGGTATCTCAACTTCGATAGGCAAGATGGCTTCAGATCCATATACAAGGGAATATGGTGTGGCACCTGTTCGGGTGCATACACTTGTATAATAGGACCATAAAGTAGGGTTTAGTTGAATATGCCAATATCATCCAACATCGTTGATGGTTTTCTTTAAAATCTTTGGGATATTTTTGTTTGAGGCCTCTTCTTGGATGTTTCCCTGAGGGTTATAGGGCATAGAAAACTGATGTTGGATGTGGAACCTTTCACAGAGTTCTTGTATGTCTTGATTTTTGAAAGGTCTGCCATTGTCAGTGATAATGGATTGAGGGATACCATACCTACAGATGATGTAGTTTAGGATGAATGATGAGATATGCTTTCCTATGATGGTGATTAAAGGCACAACCTTGACCCACTTTCTAAAGTAATCTTTTGTTGTAATGATGAACTTGTGTCTGTTGGATGACGATGGATGAATTTTACCTACTGGATCTAATCTCCACTGACATAATAGCCATGTTTATGTGGAGGGTTGAAACTCTTGTGATGGTGCATGGATTAGATTACCATGGATTTGGCATTTCTAACATCTTTTTACAAATTGGAAGGACTCTCTCTCCATAGTTGGCCAGTAGTACCCCAAACAAAGGAGTTTCTTAGCGAGGGTTAGACCACTTGAATGAGTGTCATAGATACCTTCATGGACTTCTTGTAAAGTTGTTTCAGACTCATCACATTCTAGATATCATCAGAGAGTTCCATCAAGACCTCTTCAGTAGAGTACATCTACTATAAGGGTATGGCAAGCAGCTTGGTAGATGAAGTTTTGGTTTTGGTTTCGGGAAAGATTTCAGAGGTAGGGTATTATCTTTCAGGTAGGTATAGATCTTCCCGTAGATCAAGGTATCAACATCAACTAGGTGGCATATGAGTTGGGACTCGGGATTATCATAGGCAAGGGTAAATAGTTGTTCCACCATGAACTAATAACAACTTCATTTTTCTAGAATTTGTAGCAAAGAAGCAATGGTAGCCATAACATCAGCAGTTTTGTTGTCAATCCTTGGGATTTGAGAAAATTTAATGTCAACAAAATATTTCTTGAGGTCATCAATCATCCTTTTATAGGGAATTATTTTGTCATCCTTTGTTTGGTAATCATCATTGACCTAACTAATGACTAGTTGAGAATCCCCATAAACTTGCAGTTTTGTAATTTTCCATTCTACAAGTATCTTGATGCCGATGATAAGTGCCTCATATTCTGTCATGTTGTTGGTACATGGGAACATCAATCGATATGATTTCAGAATATTATGCCCTTGGGGAGTGATGAATAGAATTCCCGCTCCTAATCCATGCTGAGTATATGAACCATCAAAATACAATACCCATTGATTTTTTGTTACAGTGAATACATCAACATCTGGAAATTCCACGTGTAGGAGATGATCATCATGAATTGGTGCTTCAACTAGTTGGTTAGTGATGGCTTTCCCTTTGATTTCTTTTTTGTCGACATATTGAATGTCAAATTCACTAAGTATCATTACCCATTTGGCTAATCTTCCTATCATATTTTCTTTGCTAAGGAGATATTTCAGAGTATCTATCTTGGTTATGAGCTTGATTGTATGAGTCAGTATACAGTGTTGCAATTGTTGTGTGGCGAATACTATTGCTAATTTTTTTTTTTCAATATATGTATAGTTGATTTTATAACCATTTAGAGTTCTACTAATATAATAGATTTCTCTTTCCTTTCCCATTGAATCTTCTTGTGCTAACAAAGCTCCCAATGATCGATTAGTTGCGGCTATGTACAATAAGAGAGGCATTCCTTATATTGGTGGTGATAGGATAGGTGGAATCATTAGGTATTGCTTCAGTTGATTGAAATTTGCCTCATATTTCTCATCCCA
Organism: Sequoiadendron giganteum; assembly: GCA_007115665.2. Taxonomy (NCBI): domain Eukaryota; kingdom Viridiplantae; phylum Streptophyta; class Pinopsida; order Cupressales; family Cupressaceae; genus Sequoiadendron; species Sequoiadendron giganteum. The sequence goes on along the minus strand of CM021107.1, from coordinate 172,463,818 downwards.
GCAAAAGGAAACATTCTTGTGCAACAAGTGGATAAAAGGATGGGTCTTATCAACCAATTGTGATATGACTCTTTTGATTGACTAAAATTTTCCTTGAAGAGACCTTAACTAATTGATATTCTTCAGAGGTGGAATTTCCATGATAGCTTTTACTTTTGCAGGGTGCACCTCAATACCTTTTTCTAACACTATATATCATAATAGCTTTGCCGATGTTATCCCAAACTCAAATTTCTTTGGATTCAAGTAGATGTTGAACTTCTCTAGTCGAGTAAAGAGTTTTTCTAGTATCTCCAAATGTCCTATAGTGAAATATTTGGCCAAAATTTTTTCCACATAATCTTCCATGAAGGTATGCATCATATAGTGAAAGATGGTTGTCATGGCTCTCTGATATGTGGCCCCTACGTTCTTCAATCCAAAGGGCATGATGTTCTAGTAGAAGGTACCCCAAGGGCAAGTGAAAGTTGTCTTATCTTGATTTGATTATAGCCAAAAAATTAATCCATGAGTGAAAACATGCCATGCCCTGTTGTTAAGTATACAATGATATCAATGTTTGGCAAGGGAAATCATCTTTTGGATAAGCTTTGTTGAGGTCTCAAAAGTTTGTACAAATCTGTATGCTGCCATCAGGCTTTGAAACAGGTACAATGTTGGATATATACTTAGCATAATCAATGGGTCTAATGAATCCTACATCGAATAATTTCTTTAGTTCCGCCTTCACCAATAAACCAATGTGGGGATGCATTTTTCTCAACTTTTGCTTGATTGGTTTGACTCTTGGAGGGAAGGATAAGTGATGCATGATGAGATCTAGGTCTATCCCTCACATTTCTGCATATGACCATGAAAATTTTACTTGTCGCTCCTCAAAGAACTTGAAAAAGTCAGGCTTCTCTTGTTCTATCAAGGATTCTACTAGATGGAGAGTTTTCACTGTTTCTGCATTGCCAGTATTGATGGACTATGTTGGCTCAATCAAAACTTTGGATCTTTCTTGGAAGTTCTCTGGGAGAGTGTCAAATTTCCCATCCTTTGGTGCCTCAAAGAGGTTTTCACCATCGGATGCACTCTTTATTTTTATTTTTTCTTGATCCGATACTGCCATGGAATGGTTTTCACCATCAAATCTTTCTTTTGTTCTGCTCATATTGCACCTAGGAAATTTGGTACTCCCCTATCTAGAAGATTCGTTATGATGTTCAATGGTGGAACCTATTTTAGGATGAACAACATAGAGGAAGTTGATGATGGCCTCATCATTTGAAAAGGTGGGGATATCGATAGACTCAGTTTGGTCCCAATCTATGAGTTCAGGATGCAGAAATGGTAGGGAATCGTCTAGTGGGTTCAAGTCAGAGCTCGTAAGGATCCTAATGGTGATGTGTTCATTGAGAAATACTATGGAAATATTGAGGTCTATGATGTTACTTTCTTTCGAGTGATCCATCTCACTAGAAATTTGGTCGTCTTCACTTGAACCATCGATATTTTGCGATCCTAATTCAAGTGGTATTAACCCTGAGCTTTGTTCAACCTTGAGTGTGGGTGAATAGTTGTGTACTACATCAATTTCCTTATCATGATAGGAATCTTCTGAAAGTGAATCCCACTCATATTCATTGGAATCAATTTCATAGTGATCACTAGCTTGCAGTTGCAAGATTCGTTCAACAAACTTTTGTTTTAGGTCCTCCTTTGTTTCTTCATCCTTTTGATGCTCTTTATATCCCAACCCTATTTTGTCTTTTGGATTTGTTATGATAGGTTGGATGGGTTCCACAATGCCTTCTTTCCTTTTTCTAATAGGTCATTTTCCCTCATTTCCCATCTTTTACAAGATTGAGAACCCTTTGCCATACTGTGTGGTTTGGAAATTAGCCATTGTTGCTTGAGAATCAGTTTCATCCTTGTAGAGCTAGTTCAAAATATCTTTTTCATCAGATTCCTCTGCCTGGGTGCTTTCTTTTATGAATCAACCACCAAAAAGTGTGACCGGTTGTTAGGATGGTTGTGATGAGCTTGATGGTTGACCATAGGATTTTGGTGAAGTTAACTATGAGAGGCAGAAGGATTGTTCGATGGAGTATTCACCCACACTTTTATCTTTATCTTAGATTTTCTTCTCAAATTGTTTTGCCAAAGTGTTTAGTTGTGCTTCAGGGTTGATAGATGCAACAAGAGTGGCTTCTTCCTTTTTCTTTGGCTGTTTGGATGAGGAACTTGGTTGGCTTCCTTCATTGGAGGATGTGGCTAGCAGTTTTGACAATGGATTGGCTGGACTTGAATTATTAGGAATGTCAGATGTAGAACAAGGAGCTTCTCAGTTGTGGGACATAAACACATCCTGGACTAACTTAAGGGTATTGGAATATTGGGGACTATTAGAATCAATAGGGATGATAATATCTTTCCCATTGCAAGGAAATTTCAGATATTGATGGTATGTTGAAGGGACGACCTGCATTTCATGGATCCAAGGATGACCCAAGAGTATATTATATGTTAAGTCTTTATCCAGAACTTGGAAAATCACATCTTTTTGAATTGGCCCTACTTGAATTGGTAGTAAAATTAATCCCTTTAAAACCCTTTCCTCCTCATCATATGCTTTGATGGTGATCTTTTTCCTTTCGTCTATTGCATTTTCAGAGAATCCCAGTGCATGGAAAAGCTTTAAAGTACATATATTAAGATCGGCTCCCCCCTCTATTAGGATGCTTTTGACACGAATTTTATGGATTAGGACCTCGATGTGGAATGCTGCATTATGAGGATGGGTGAGAGATACGTCATCATTTTTTGAAAAGGATAAGCAATGAGGTGCAACCAGATGTCCCACCATGGCTTGAAAGTGAAAAATTCCAAATTGTTTGGAACTGTCGTATCAACTAGGGATTTTTCCAAGATCTCCTTTTGGGCGGGTGAGATTTTAAGGAGCTCCAATATTGATATTTGTGCGGGAATCTTTTGGAGCTGATTGACAATGTTATATTGATGAGATGGAGCAGCAGGTGTTTTGGAAGTGTTGCCTTTTAAAATATATTTGGCTTGTGCTCTTGTGGTCACGTTTATAGGCACATTGTCTTTTTTTCCTTTAATTTTTATAACATTAATTTGATTATTGGTTGCAACCATGTCTTGCTGGATATTATGGAATTGATTACAGAGGATGTTGACATCATTGATTGGATGATTGGCTGCAACAGTTTCTTGTATGTGATTGATATCGATGTCATTTGTATGATCTTCAACAACTGAAATATGATAGATGGTAGTGTCATGAACATAGTTCACACTATTTTCTTTGCCTTTTGTGGTAGAAGATTCCCTTTTTTCATAATTGGGTAAGGGGTTCTTGAATACCCCATGATCAGTGTTTGTTTGGGGTTCTTATATTTGTATGATCTTATTGTCAATCAAGTCTTGTATCTTGTTTTTTAATTGCATGCAACTATTGGCTAGGTGACCTTTGCATTGGTGAAATTCACAATAGTGGGCCTCATTCCACCATGTAGATTTTACTTTTGGTTCAAACCCTCAGGTGTCAGGTAGAGTGATAAGATTTTTTGCAAGAATCTCTTTCAATGTGGATTTGTATGATTGACCCAAAGGTGTGATATTGCTTCAGTTGTTCGACGTTTAGTATGGTAGTGTCCTGGATATTGTGTTACTTTGATTATTTTGAGTATTGCCTTGGTTGGTATTTTGATTGTTGCTTTGGTTGGTATTTTGTGTGGTCTTTTGATTGGTATTCGAGGTGCTTCCTGACAAATTGAAGATCGATTTATCATTATGCATTTCAGCCAAAGTATCATTGCCATTATTCTTGTACTTTTGCCAAAACTTTTGTTTGTCATTGTTGGAGGGATTAGATGATTTTTTTTTTGTTATAAATTTTAAATATTCCTTGTTTGACCAAAGCTTCTTCAATTTTGATCCCATTTTTGATCAATTTTTTAAAAGTTGGAGGACATTGTAATTCAAGCCTATAGCTCATATCATCATTTAAGTTGTCAATGAATACCTTTATCTTCTCTTTTTGGGTATGGTACGAGGAAACCTTGTGAATAATCTTCTCCACCTTTGCAAAGATACTAGGAATGATTCCCCCTTCTTTTATTTGAAATTGCAAAGGTCCTTCATTGTGATCTCATGTTGGATGTTATATTAATATTGGGTGATAAATTTTTTGACTAATTCCTCAAAATATTTTATCCTTGGAGGTAATTGTGAGAACCATTGCATGCATTTCCCTCCCAAACTACATGGGAATAATATCATCAAATATGTTTCCTCATGGGAAAATTCAAGACTCATTGTTTAGAATTCCCTTATGTGATCTATTGGATCGGTTTTCCCATTGTACTTATCATATTTAGGGAATTCAAAATGTTTGGGAAATGGTATCATGTCGACACTTGGATCAAAAGGGTAGGGATATATATCCTGTATGGAGTATCTCTTGGTGGTTCCTGTTTGCATGTTTTGCATTTGTTGTTGGAGGGTTTGTATTTATTATTTTAAAGTATCTATGGGGTCATTGGTTCTTGCTTCATTTCTTGTTTCAATTTGTTTTTTTGTTTCTGTCTTCTTAGGAGTTCTCTTTAATTTTGTGATATCAAAATATTCGGGTAGTTGGACCCCTTTGTTTCCTAGCATCAAAAGGTATTTCTCACCCTCCTTTTCAAAGATCTTCTCCATGAGTTTATGAAAATTGTGATCTTGTTGTGCTTGTTCTATGGTTTCATCCGTTATTTCTTCTATCTCATCTAGCTGAATTCTGTAAAAGGGATTCTCCTCTCTTTCAACCATGGTGTTTTGGTCTTCAATCTCTTTTTGCTCAAGTTTTTTCTTTTGCAATCTTGTTAAAATAGGCATATGTGTGATCAAAATGTTCTAATACTTTGATCAAAGTTAGGAAGTTCCAAAAGGAATAGTTTAAATTTCATTAAGAAAGTTGGTTTCAGGATGAAGGATGATGAGTCTTAATAAAGGATGATGAATCCTGATGAAGAAACACAACTACTAATAAAAATTAGGTGTCATGATGAGGCACTTTTGGATGTTTGATCAAATTTTAGTTGAGGGATCTTCACTTGAAAATGCTAGTTACAACAAGTTTGAGATTCAGGTATGATTGAGGAAAGGTTCTAGATTGAAAACAATCCTGAATTGTGAGGTCAAAATTCAGATAGACAAGGATTTTAGCTCTCTATTTTCTAGATTTTACGGATGCGTTGTAACAGTAAATAGATGTTCTAAAAGGTAGATGCGCCAGAAAAGTGAATGGATACACTAAAATATTTCAGGTATGTGCCAGAACAGGCTATGTATGCACCAAAATATGGTACGGATGCGCTGCAGGATTATATAGATGCGCCAGAAAAGCGAATGGATACACTAAAATATTTCAGGTATGTGCCAGAACAGGCTATGTATGCACCAAAATATGGTATGGATGCGCTGCAAGATTATATAGATGCGCCAAATTAGGGGATGTATGCATCATAACAGTAAAGGTATGTGCTATAATATGACAGGGATGTGTCAAAATAGTAAAGGTATGTGCTATAATATGACAAGGGTGTGCCAAAACAATAAATGGATGCACCAAAAGATGGAAGGCATGCGCTGGGGTAGTCAATGGATGCGCTAAATTGACAAATGTTCTTTGGGTTTTGATAGTCTAATTTTTTTTCTGGTTTTTTGGTAGAGAATCTGATTATGTGATTTGGAGATTCTTCTAAATCAATGGTTGAATGTTTTTTTGTGTGATGTTTGCTCAAAATTTACTTCAAAACACGCATGTGAAACATATCAAGCAAGTACAATCCCTATGGCTTTGAAGGACAGTATTTACTGGATTCCCACTTGGATTGCTCTAGCTATGGTTACTTTTGGCGAATGATTAGAGGCTTGAACACACTAGCTCCCCCTTGCATTGCAATCACTTCTCAGGTCAACCAAGCCTCAATCCTCATGAATCTCTCATGATAGACTTCTCATTTCTACCAAAAGCCACAAGAACATGGGACAGCTTCAGAGGTTATACCTCTTCCACCAGTAAATAGAAAGGGTAGTTTTGGTATACTACGACAAGGGTTTTAGTTAGGGAATTTTGTTAAAGGGGGATCATCCATACAACAAGATACCATTACTACCCTTCTCATCAGAACGATCCTCGTGATACTTGAACTTTCCTCAAGTACCCACACTTATATCCTAGGTGGAAGTCACTTGGCTTTAGCATGTTCCCGGTTGGGTCATTCCTTTGGGGTGATTACCTCTTTTCCCACCAAGGTAGGCCATCTAAGGATTAAATGCAATAAAAATAATGGGTTTGGCTTTATGATCACCCAGTTAAGGGGAGAGCATACATGCCTACCACTCCATAAACACAACAGGCATGGCGTTCAGTTATCCTTATAATTAATCCATGTTCCTAACTTAATAAAAAATAAATAACAATAAACTCTAGCCCCTACAACATAAACCATTAGTAATTTCAGTACATTGTTCTTTGACAACGTTCTTGTGGTTTCAGCAGATTCTCTAATAGCATGTAAAATTCCTACAAAATAGAGAGAAGCAAATTATTTCTCAGACATAACTTTCTAAAAAATAAAATAGATACATCATAACAGTAAACAAATGCACTAAACTTTCACACAAATGTGCTAAAATATTCTATAAATGCACTAGAACAATCTATGTATGTGCTAAAAGAAATCATGTATGCACCAGAACACTCCCTGTATGTTCCAAATGATGATACGTATGCACTTCACAGTTTGATAGATGCGCCAGAACATAACACGTATGCGCTAGAGAATGTTTTGTATGTGCCAAAAGATCACACGGTCATGCCGAAACTTTATACTTCTGAACCTGTAAACACACTTTTCCAAAAAATATCAAAAATAGGGGTTGAGCCCCATGGTGGGCACCAATTTATGTGTGGTGTAAAATAGTGGAGTAATTAATGAAACTAAACACACATCAATGAAGACGTTTTACATAAAAGGAATTGCAATAATAAATTGAACTGCTATGACTATCCTCTCAAATCGTCTCATTGCTCTCTATTCTCTGTGATCTCTCAATCCATGCTCTCAGATTTGTGTATTGCACATGAATTTGCATGATGGAAACCTAAGAAATGAGATGCTATATCAAATGTAAAGCTAAATGTCTACATCTACATGTTTTTGGTATTTTTGATTGCAATGCTAAATGATCTATGATGAAATGTTGTTGTACTTAAAAATGATGCTAAGATTATTGATGTAATTGAAGATGCAACTCTAAATGAAATGATGTAGGAAAATGCAACAAATTAAGATGCTAATGCTAAAATTTCCATGATAATACTAATATGAACTAAAATGCCAAATGCTAACTAAAATTATCTCAAAATGATCCCAATTGCTAATATGATTTATGTAGCATAAGTTTGTGATCCAATCCTTCTTGAAAAGCTATAGAATTGTCTTCTATTTATAGATTTTTCCAAGTCTAGGATGAGGTGGCAAAGATGGATGGTCAAGATTGTGATCCTAGGACATCAACAGTGGAGCACAAAGAGGTTGGAGGAATTCATGGAGGTTGCTCCATTTGGAAGGGCAAGTCTTCCAAGTGTCAAAGAGAATCAATTAGGATGAGGAGCCATGTGTCTCCAAGGAGGTTAAGAGGTTAGAAAAATATTTCTAATTTAGAAATTAGAAATAAAAGAAATCATGTGACATGTGATGATGTGCAGGATGAGTTGAGGAAGTTAGAGAAATATGGAGTCATGTGCCAAATTTGAATTAAAATTTCAAATTTAAATGAAGGAGGGAAATTAACTAAATGACAAATTGTTTAATTTGTGCATTTAATTAATTTAAGAGGAAAATGATTTTTGAAATAGAAGAATTAAGGGATGAATTATATAAATTTTTTTATCAATTTATTTATATAAGTAGAGGAATTAAGATTTATTAATTAAATAACTAGTATTTAATTAATTTATGTTCCAGGCCATTTTTATGTGTATACAGGTACAATAAAGAGAGGAGATACCAAGAAGTCCCTAGTTTCTTTCAAAACAGTTCTACATGCTCTATACTAGTCTCATGACTCATTATTAGGAGGAAAAAATCACCATCCAAACATATCTTAAGGTAAGTAATTTAATAACAATAACATTTTAATGAGTAAAACATGAAACTTTGGCTTCTCGTGAAATAATGTGTGCAAATATTATGAGTTTGTTGTAAGAGCTATAGATATTAAGTTTAAAGATGATGAATATTTGTCATCCTTTGGGTAGCTGGGGATGCCAAATTAAATGACTTATATGCATTACACTTAGAATCACATTAATCTAGTATTCAGTAATATTTTTAATGTTATATATCATATGCATATCCTATAATGAAACAATGAATCAATTGATACCTCCATATATTCTCACATGTTATTAATAAGGCAACAATGCCTATAACACTATACTTCTTGGCATCAATGCCGATAACACTGTACTTCTTGGTTGAGCTCCATAAGCCGTGGGACATGGTCTGCTTGGCTTTGATGAAATACGTGATGTTGGAAGGTAGGTATAAAACTTGTTTTTTCTATCATTTCCCGCTGCTTAACCATCTCAGACATAAAATGTTGCTTAGCTTTCCTTTTTTCCTTCTTATGGACCTAGAAAGCTCGATAGAGAAATGTAAGGTGGCGGCTAGCCATTATCCTGATGATCCCCTGCCTCTCCCGCTCCACCAGGGGCTTATACTCTACCTGTACCACTTCCATCTTGCTCTTTGTCCACCCAAAACCATCACTATCCATGTCGAGATTATTGAACCCATCTCCTCGATCCATATCTCCCCGGCTGAGTCCAAGAGCCCCCCTCGGGCCATCGTGGTGGGGAGTGTCAAAACCAATTTGGCCACCAAAAAGCTTAAGGTTGGATCAGGCATGGCTCATGCCAGTGCGGCGGAAGGGCTCTGTGAGCTAAAGGCTACCCAGGTGGATACAACGAAAAAGGTCACTAACCTGAAGAAAGGCAAGGAGAAATGTGGGTCGGCCATGACTATCAAGGAGGGCAAGGGCAAGGTTGCTATGGAGAAATACTTGGGAGAGGAAACGGTGATGGGGATCACGGAGCTGACTGGTGGGGAAAGTGTTAGGAGGAGATCGGGGAGGTTGGCCAAGAACAGAAAAAAGAGATTAATAATTGAAGTCTCGGAGGTGGAGCAGTTTAACAGCAAGGGCTATAAGGAAGATGATTCCAAAGATGAGAGTGATGAGATGGGTGAGAGGCCTCTGCCTACTCCAATGGACAGTAAGTTTTCTGGCCTTGTTTCTGACTCACACACTCCGTTGGTGAATGAGCCTAGTTCATTTTTGAAAACTAGGGATGTTGGGGAAGATGCTGAAGTGCTAGCGAAGAGACTGAACACCTTGGATAAAAGATTCAGGGGCTTGACCCGATTCATGATGAAATTGAGCCACTTTGTTACTAGTGCACTATATAATGTCATAAAAGAGGAATTAGCGGGGAATAATAGCCAGGAGAATAAGGAGTGGGTTGGTGATGAGGCGGTTGACCTCCTGTTCAAGAACTGGGATGTGGCCAGTTAGCTGCTCCTGTTGCTGGTCTGTCAGCTATTTTTCGGCTGTTGGTGTGCTATCGCTGGGCTGTCTCTGGCTTTTTTCTCTTTTTGTGTAATGTTCTCTGGTTATGTTTAGTCCTTTTTTGGCCCTAGTGGCCCATTGTGAGGGGTACAACGCCCCATAAATGCTGTTTAACTTTTCAAAAACACTATACTTCTTCATGAAAAAATAGATAGTTCCTTTATTATTTAATACACAAGCATTTGGAATAATGGTGTTGTTGACATTTCATGCCACCCTTAAGTGACCCATCATTGATATCTAATCTGAGTTGTCATACATGGGCCATCTTGCATGAGTTTTCCTTGGGGGTTCCTAAAATTGACTAAGTCCTAAATTTTTAGGTTTTTTGAATTGTCCCTTACCATCTTACCTTCATACTTTCTTTCTCCTTCTCCTTCTCCCCTTCCTTCCCTTTTCTTCCATCAACCTTTAGAATTCAGTCTCCCCTCTTCCCTCTTATCACTTTCATTTGTAAAGCATAAGCCTTTGGTCCAAGGTCTAACCTCTGGAATCTCTCTCTTCTTTGAGCCTTTTTATTTCTTCTTCCTTCTCCTTTTCACTACACTCTTTTCTTCCAAAATTAACTAAGTGTCAGGGTTTCTGCTTTCGGCCTTCGGCTTTCCCCTTTACCTCTTACCTTTTTTCGGTAAGAGGTACCTCATCAGATTGAACCCTAATTGCTTCCTTCTTACTTTTTTCTCTCTGGTTTCCTTCTTCCTTTGGTACACAATAAGTTGCAATTTAGCGGTCTCCCGCGACACTGCGATGGTCAGTTGGAAGGTCTACGACATGACAGGGGTTGGGGGGTTGGTGATAAAGGTTCACCGAGTTGTTAGACATGACACCACAATGGTCTTTTGGAAGGTCTATGGTGGAGTGGTATTGTGTAGTACGGGGGTAACTAGTAGAATGGTAAAGATTAGTGCACCCTGCGATGGTTCAAGAATGACTCGATGGGATTGTGGTATCTCGTGGGATTGTGATATCTTGTAGAAGGAAATTTTTTGGGCCTAACACCTGAAAATTCCATATTTGGGCATGTTTTTATTAGATGTCACCATTAATTCTCAACCTCCTAACCTACTCAGGCATGTTTTTAGGGTTCAAGGACAATGTTTAATGCTTCCTACGACTTCTCCAAGTGGTTTTCATGAATTTCATGCTCATTTATTGTTGTTACTCATCCTTTCTAACCATTCCATTCCCTAAATCATGAATTTCATGGAGGATTTCGACATAAACCCTTGATTGTTTTAAAATTGCATTGAACTGTCTTTCCTATTCTCGGTCACTTAAGTTGTCACTTGTGCCATGATAGTCGTTGTTTTATCAGCTCTTGATCTTCAATTTTTTGGTTGCCTTAGGTTTCCCTCAGTACTAATGGTTGAAGGCTTAATCTTAAAGTTTTAAATCCTTATCCTTCATTATGTGTCAGTATTTCGTTGCCTAAGGATGGCCCCTTTTTATGGCTAACTTTTGTTGTGTGTACAAAAATTATTTTTTGTGTAAGTCATCTGATCGAATGATTCAATCTCAACCATTCCCCATATGCCCGTGTTGGTTTATTGCTTCTTATTTTATTCGCACAGGCTGGTAGGCTTCGACCACGTGTCTTGTATACTGGTGGATCCGGTCTCCTTGGAAAGGATGACAGGCACTTTTCAAGAAGGATCTATGCCTGATTGATTGAAGATGTGGCCATATCTATGTCTTTCCCTGTGAGCTCATCCTATGTTTACTCCATAATATTTTAAGGATATGGGCTAGTGAGTGATGGCCACGTGGTACTTTTTAGAAGTGATATTTTTTCCATTACTGGGCAGTGGGTGTTGTTCGAGGTTTGATCAACAGTGTACAACACAACATGTCTTCCTATTTGGGATTTTTTCCTATGCTCTCATCCATCTGCATTGGTAGGATGTGATAGTCACACGGGCTAGCGAGCGGTGTGACACCTGTCATATGGTGGGACCATTGGGTTTTCAAGGAAAAGGGTTTATTTCATAAGGGATGAAGTTGGTGGTTGATAGCTGGTGATGTGGTCAAATTTTGACCACTCCTAGCTATCCCGTGAGGGATTCTCCCATGTACCTCATTCCCCAACAAGTACACAAGAAACTACCATGTAGACCACAACAAATTTAGAAAGCTCTTGATAAAATAGGTGCAATCGGAAATATTAGCTGAGATCATTCCAAGATAAAAATGGCACTAAAGTTAGAGCTAATTCTTCAGCATGCTTGTGAGATTGATAAGTAATTTTAGAGCCGTCAAATATATCAAAGGTTGGTACATGTGGGAAAGTGAAATTGAAGTAAGGTAGGGTATGAGTAGATATGTTGAAGATAAATCATCATCGTTCCCTGTTGTCCTATTGTGATGAATTACAAGTGATTTATTTTCTTCGGGAAAATGGGTAAATGTGACATGACATATCTGGCTGGAAAATCAAGTGTATGATTGAAATACAAGTTAAGGAAATACTTATCTCACTCAAGTCTCTTGATTTGGGATGAGTATCAAATGAATTTGTTTAATTTTGTCATCATTAGCTAGAGTTTCTAATTGTTGATATGGTTCAAAGTTTTGATCTACGATTAAGATTTAAAACAAGGTTAGTTGATTGATAATTATCTCACACAATCTCTCCTAGAAAATTAATGCAGATGCACACTAGTTGCTCTATTTAATGAGGTTCACTTACTTGATTTTTTAGTATCCAATTGTGAAAAATCTGAGGTCTGAGTGAGGAAGTGATTTTGAGGTAGCCATTCCTGAGTAAGTTGGTAATTATGTTTGGAAGAAATTTTTGTGGCAAAATTGGAAAATGGGAAAGATAAGTGTGAATGTCAGCCCAGTTCACCATTCCAACAGGCTCAATCCTCTTTATTTTTAGAATTCTCCTCATTAGGAGAGGAGGGTGAACTAGAGGTACCAAAAACATAGATGAAGAAGACAAAATCTACGAAAGATTCATCATGAGGTATTCTTAAGCATGCCTACCACCTTAGGGGTTGAATTATCTCATAGGAAATGATCAAAGGAAAAGGTAAGAAGGTTGATATGCTAGAAAGGGAAGCTTCTAGAAAGAATAGGTATCACCATGCTCATATGGGATGTCATCTTTCTCCCATTGAAGTTTTTGATGATCCTTCTGAAAATGGGAATGAGACTGATTTTGGCTATCATCAATACCTTATGGCCATGAAATATTGGGTTGATTCTGAGGATAAGGTGATGATGGCTACTCCTTCGAAGATAAGGACACCGAGTGGGAACACCTATTCACCAGGTGACAAGGCAAAGTAATATCTTGTTACTTTCCTTGTTAGGTGCTTGGATTTTTGGTCTTGTGTGTTGTTTGCTTTCTTGGGTTAGTGTATCATGAAATGGGTCTCTGGTCTTTTTGTCTTTTTGTGCTAATGATGATGCTTTTATGGGTGATATGTATTTACATGTTTTGATGTTGCCACGACGACACTTTTTGATGATTGGCGGGATGGCTCTAATTAACGGTTCCTTGGACTCTGTTTTTATTTTCATTTGAATTAAGATGATGGATCCCAAAATTAGTTGGGAGATATTTTCTTGTGTTCTTTTGAAATTCATTTTGAAATGAAAATGAAATGAAATGTGAAATGTATTTCAGCTCGGTGCTTGTTGCTCCCTTGACTTATAAAAGGGATTCTAAGGTTGGATACAAAGGTGGGTCAGGAGGTCAATAGGTACTTATTTTCAAGGGAAATAGATACAAGAAAAATGGATATTAAGTTCTATAGTTATATGTTTTAGAAACAAGTTAGCCAATATATGTTTTGGATAAACAATACAAACAACAAAGTAATACAATTTTTTTATATATTTTCTCTCCTTTATGCAAATTATTCAAGCTATAAATATGATAATCAATGGTTATCTCATTATTATAAAAGCTATAAATATTATAATCAATGGTTATCTTGTTTATCTCAGTTGAGTTCCAATGGATGTGTTGTTTCATTCTTGCTTGTTCATTCACGAAATGTATGTAAATGCTTGAATTTAGTAGTGGGTTTTGTATAGTCTATGTATAAGGATGTTAGTAAAAATTTAATTATGGATATAATTGGTGGGAATATTGTAAGGAAGTATCTCTAAGGCCATGGGTATTTTTTCTAAAATACAAAATTGTTATCTAATCATATAGGTTTATGGTTTGACTTTGTTTCTTGGAATATGGCACTGGCCTGGTTTAGTATTCATGCTATCTTTTGATAATTGAATTGACTGAAGATCACACAATATAATTAAATTACTCTTTGAGTTTTTTTCTAGGTGTGTATGAATGTTAGAAGGATCATATATTCTCTTGTTTAAGTTAATCATTACTATGGAATTTTTCCAAACTTTTAGGGTTTGATGCTTTTAAACATATATGGAGAATCATATGTCTGATTTATGTTTTGATACTTGACACACTGGTATCTAGGAACACATTTGTTTTGGGATCACCCTCCTTGGTCTAACAGAGCCTAAAGAGAAGTAAGGACCCAAAAGCCTTTACTTATGTGTTGGCCAATCCTTGCCCTCACTAATAATTGTCCTTGGCATGTTCATAGGTTTTTGGTGAGAATAAGTTTGGTTCTTAAAAAATAACCAACATAAATGGTGACTCTACTGGGGAACTATGGGAAGAGGTATTTGCAGTAGATCATATTTCCTTGATAGAGTCTGGGAAGTTCTTTTTTATAAATTCTCATTGAAAGTGAGTGGTGACTCCGATGAGCTCTGAACCGGTGGAAAGTATTGAAGTAGGGACTTGAAGTGACAACCAACTAAAGAAAAATATTATTGAAATAATTGGTATTCTACAAAGGAGGTGGCGACTCCATGAAAATAACCTAATAAAGTATGATGCCTACTAATACATCCAAGTATTCTCCCCTATTTTTAACCTACAAAAGATAATAGATCTAGATGGGTGCCATTTTTAAGAAAATATAAAAGTAATGATGCATTCCCAATTCAGTGAATTAAAGCACTAAGAAAGGGAATACTGAAGATTGTTCTGCATGCTTCATAAATTAAAGTTTTTAATATTTAGAATAAGAAGCATATTTGTATTCAAACCCACCAACTTGAGATATTTTGAATGTATTTATTTCTAAGATATGCATTGTAACATTTTAAGATCATGAAATAGGTGGGTAATCAACTATAGAGTTGATGTTTTAAGTTTTAAAAGCATGTGAAAAAATGTATCAATCAATTATACATCCTTCCGGGGTGCATGATGTAAACATGAGGAATGTGCAACCACTATCATGTCATCAAATAATTTTCTTTGTGGAAAGATATAAACCATTGAATTTGAATGATATTCAAGGTTTCCCAAACCCTATTCCTAGTGAAGTTAGGGAGCATTTGCCTAACTTTAAAGGGACAAGATCAAAATCAACATCTCAACATCTGCAAGAATTTTTTGATTTGATGAGAGATTATGAGATAAATCATGAAGATTTTGTTATGAAGTTATTTTTTCAATCTCTAAAGGGAGATTTTAGAGATTGGTTTTCATATTTACCAGTGTGTTCTATCTCTTCATGGTAGTATTCATAGAACAGTTTGGAGAAAGAATCAATCCATACTTAGTGAGACAAATATTTAACAACATCCTGAAAGAAGAAGATGAATTGGTCCCAACCTTCAATCTCATATTTTCAAAAATGTTAAGTGACATTCCTAAAAGTTTGAGACCAAATGATGTAGTGTGTTTGATTGTATACTTTGATGCATTTGATGAAGAAATGAGTTATTTGTTAAGAGATAAGGAGCCTGCAACATTACATCAGGCATATCAAATGTCCATGGATATTGAGAACAATATGAAATATTCAATAATGAAAGGATACATGGCTGCAAGTGTTGGTTACTCTAACATACCTTATGCAAATAAAACTCATGGGTTAGAAAAGGGAAATGATTGCCAGAGTGATGTTGTTTTTGTTGTTACAATTTGTCCATCACTACAACACACTGATCATAATGAGTTCCAAGTTGAACATCAACAAAGTTGGAGAAAAATTGATCATATATCTTTTACTCAAGAATTATCTAGCGTAAAGAGGCACTAGGATGAATCACCCTAATATTTGTTCTCAAGATTTTTGGATGCCTTGTTGGAAGTCCCTAAAAAATTTAACCTGGGGATTCAACATGTGTTGATTTATTTTGTGAAATCTCTGAGTCAGGGTTGAGTACCTTGCCAAAAGAATTGAAACCTCATAGTTTTGATCAAGTACTTGATTGGATAAAGAGTTTTGAAGGAGCCAAGTGTTTGTTGGAGTATGGACAGACACTGAGAGGGGGGTGAATTAGTGTCTAAATATTTTTAAAATTTAATTGATACTTTTAAACTTGATATTCTTTCTATTGACAATAGAGTTGACTGATTGCATTGAGAGAATTTATGACAACATTAGCATTGTTCATTTTGACAACTTATCCCAATGATCCTTGTGAGAGTTATCTTGCAATTGCGAAAGAGATGACTGACATTGTTTAAACACTTTAGGATTACCAGATTCCAATGCAAACTTATGAGATACATAACCAATTGTGCAATGGAATGACATATGATAGGAATGAAACAACAAAGGGCTTTAGTTCAAAAAAACAATTCTTGAGCTCTGAAACAAATGAATACACTTAAGCTTTCTTTTGAATCTGAATCTTTAACAATGATAGAACACTTATGAAATTTTTTTTGATATGAACATTTGCAGTAATGAAGGGACTAACATTCAACCAAGCTCGGACTGATAAGAACAACTACTCACAAAGACATCACAACCATGAATCATTATCACATCAAATACATTGAGACCATAAGACAAAGAATTTTCCGAGTGGAAAACCCTCCTGGGGTAGAAAAACCACTGCTAAACTGCCTTACTAGCTAATTTCAAAAACCACATCTTACAATTCCTTATAGGCTAATTTCTAAGCACCAACTCAAGGAGAACCAACCCCTCATTTAGAGACACCAATCTCAAGGGGCACCAACCCCTCATTTAGAGACACCAATCTCATGGAGCACCAACCCCTTATTTAGAAACACCAATTTCAAGGAGCACCAACCCCTTTTTAGTTTACAGAATTACAATAACACAGAGGATCTCTTTGTTTCTCTTTATCTCACAAGAGCCTCTCAACTGAATATGCCTACAACCCTCAAGGTTCTTAATTGAACCTTCAGAATTCTAGACATACTCAAATCTTAAGACAACTAGTGTTGTTCTTATTTTTTAGATTTACAATCTCAAAGTAAAACATGTCTATCATAATAGACCATAACATGATGCTATATTCACTCTCACATACATTTCATAAACTGTTTGTCTCTCTATTTTTTGATCTAATCAAAAACATCACTGTATTTTTTCAACAACAGAGGTATATGTGATGTGACAAAGAAACTACTATTGAACTTGTGCCAGGTATGTTCAAAGATACAAACTTTTCTGACCAATATCTACCAGGTATAATTTTAGATTCAGAGAAGTGACCACACGAATAGATTTCTTCTGACAGAATGAGAAAAAGTGTGTATTTTAATAAAATAACACTACAACCCTCAGAGCTCGAAAGGTGGATGTAATCATTTTTTATTTTGAATCTTCAGCCAAGGTTTCTATCTTTCTAGAAATCCAATGTGTCAATTTTGTATTTGATTTCAGAACCCTAGAGAAACAATAACAGATCTTCAATAATAAAATACAAGAATACCATAACCCTTTTAAGCCAGATTTCATATACCCTTAAGAATTTAATGATAGGTGGACAATATCCTTCAAGAACATTTTCAATTTTGCTAAAGACAACAAATAAACCACTGCAAGAACCTGAAAAATAGGTACGTAACCAAGCCCAACTCAAGATGAACTTCATGATCAAGAATAGACACTATTTTTAGACAACGCATCATGAGAAAAGAAAAGTAATCGAAGCAAATGCATTTTCTATTTTTAATCAAGAGATTGTAACTGTCCTTCCAACTTGAATTTGAAAAATTTCTCCATGTAATGTAGAATAATACCTGATTTAATGAAACTGAAGATAGAAAACCAAAAAAGCATGAGATTTTGTACTGAATGTTACCAACCCAGCTAAGAGATGCCATCGATTATTCTCCTAGATTTGAGTTCGACCTATAATATTCCTTCCAAGCTCGTTCCCTTTCCATACCAACCCTTCCATAGCTCCCACCGTAGGTAGAGCCGTTAGAAAAAAAAAATGTTTCAAGATAGAACGAAAAAGTAATAGCTGAGTGTGAACATCCATGGTGGCGGAAGAGGCTAGGCTTTCCACCCTTAGTGAAATGAAAACCCAAAAAAAATAATGCTTGCCCTAATTTCCTTTCACTTGGCTTTCAACGCCTTCCCAATCGATGACTTTGAAAAGTCACAAAAAATGTTTGAAGTATGAAATTATCATGATCAAATAATCAGTGCATTTTAAATCTGCGGGTAGAGACTTTAGTTGATCTCAATTTGAAAGACGATAATCATTAGAAATTCGAGCTTCCTAATGAACTATCCACTGTCCATGTTGACTTTACTCAACATAACCATTTTTTGAAGTCCGCAAACAACATTATTATAAACATCAAAGATTCAAAATACCAACACCATAATGAAGCCAACAAATCTGCCTACTCACAATCCACATGAGTAACTTCACAAGCATAATGTCGACCCCCTTAAAGAGTAAACACATTGTTTCCAATAGATAATTCCTTGTGATTTTTCATTATTTCCACAAATCACCTGTCGACCATTTGCAAAAAGAACATTGTTTCCACAAAATGATGTCTTGTCACTTTTTAAAGTGACTTTACATTATTTCACAAATCTCTTGTTGGTCCTAAAGCCAAATAAATCAACCATTATAAGATCTGAAAACATTATCAATGATGCCAACCAAATGAAGACCAAACACTATAAAGTGTAACATCAAAGTGCAAGATGATGTAAAGTGAAGCCCAAGCACAAGAATGTGCTAAGTGATGCAAAAAAAAAATATACCACTTGAGTCTTCATACTGCAGTGCCTTAACTTGTATGAGCCATATGATT
Organism: Sequoiadendron giganteum; assembly: GCA_007115665.2. Lineage (NCBI taxonomy): Eukaryota > Viridiplantae > Streptophyta > Pinopsida > Cupressales > Cupressaceae > Sequoiadendron > Sequoiadendron giganteum. The sequence goes on along the minus strand of CM021107.1, from coordinate 172,445,031 downwards.
ATCATGTACCTATTCATATCATGCTTGTCCATATGATTGTCAAAGTATCACCAAGATCAACTTTATCAATGTCACAATCCTTGTAATCTGCATGCTTTAAGACACCATGTATCAAGTATTAAATACCCTCTCAAATGTATCTGTTTGCACATGAAACCCAAAGCATTAGTACACAACAAAATAAAACTGAACAATAACTAGCACAATGATGTCCATGAATAAGTACTGAATACCAAAACCAACTAAGACCATTTGAATGTAAACCAATACCATAGCAATCACCAAGATAACCAAAACTTTTGACATCAAGGACAACCAAAGACAACTGAGAAGTCAACAGTGTTACCATACTCAAAACATGATGCCTCAAGATGTTAATAGCTATTGTCCCATTGTGGAAAATCAGAACATGATATATGAAGCTGAAAATGGTATATTATAAAGTGAAAATTCATCTGGTTGTAAGGATGCAAGTAGTGACCACAATCAGCCCACAAGCAACATATGTGAAAATCTATATACTAGTGATGGAGATAGAGATACACTTGCATGTGTTGCTGATTGCTTACCACAAGTCAGTGATCAAGATATTGAAGATGATCATTTAAGCATACATTTTGAGAGTTTTGAATAGAGTTTATGTAGTGATGAGTTTCTTTGTGTTGAAAAATATGATGTCATTGCACCTGACTATTCAGAGGGTTATGGATGCTCCTATGAGGAGGAGCTAGATATTTTTTCTTCATTTGAATGATCTGGTGATGTAAATGATGATACAACTGCTTGTTCACAAGTAAATATACAAATTTTGCATGATGAATACATGGAATGTAGATCAAGCTTATTATCACTAGAGAATACTGATTCAATGGATGATGATCATTTTAAAAATAAGAACTTGTGTATTCAGTACCCCGAACCTAAGCATAGTGTTAAAAATGATAAAGATCTTGATGGTGTAGACAATGGTGGATCTCATGTTAGTGAATGTGAAATTGAGTTTTTTGCTAATATTCCTTATCTCCACACTATGATTATGGACATGTTTTCATCAAATAAGGAAAGTATTTATGTTTAGGAAAACCAAGATACTTGTTCAAAGATTAATGAGAAAATTTTAGATAACAGTGAGTCTTGGACATATAGGGAAATATTTTGGCAGAACAAGGATAAACAACTAAGAGGGGGCGGGTGAATCAGTTGTTACCAAAATCAAAATTATTCAACTTTAATCAACCTTTAATCTCAAATCTGATAATTAACAGTGCAAGCATAAATCAATAACATATCAGAGACACATGAACACCAAAATTTTATACGTGGAAACCTTGTTAGGGGAAAACATGACTGATGTTAGTCCACAAGATTATACCCTGTTAGAAGTATAATGAAAAATGAATAAGGAATGCACTTGCATTTAGGCACATTTCCTAGAGCTTATTGCTCAGAGGAAGGCTCACTACCTTACATACAATAATCAGACTAAATCCATCTAATGAACATGAACTGAGAAATTAGCTTCTTCACAAGCCTGATTACAATTATGGTTAGGTACAAATATACTTTGCTCAATCTTCTTCACGCTCTGCTCTACTCCTGAATGATTTGACCTTTATTCATAAATTTATTTCACACACACACATCGAGCATACCTTGAGCACACTTCAAAATGAGTAGACAACCACTCTTATATATCCACCACGCAAATCTACATTAACTACTCTATCGGCCACAAATAAATAATAAATTACAATTGTTGATCTCAATACATAAATAAATCTTAATGCACACTAACACAAGTCAGTCACCACACAGAGGGGACTCAAATAAACAACTTCAAACACACCAAAAAATAAAATATTAATCCTCATGGATCGACAACACTCCACCACCAACATGTTAGCCATGAACATGAAAAATCGAGCACACATCGGAAAAATATCCGATCACGAACACTCCAATCAATGCAGACGTACAAAACTGATATATCATGATCTAGACTCATCAATGAATATCACAAGAATATGCACAACAACTGAAATTTCCAAAATTTCATCCTCTTCATCCAAGAACACCTGCTATAGTAATAGAATGACTGTAGGAGCATAAAACTTCCTAACTTTCTCAAATCTTGATGTGTACCACTGAAACTTTTGAACAACATACTAGATAGATCTAGCAAAAAATCCTTTAGTATGCACCACCTTATTATCAACTTACAACACTTACTACCACTTTGACCTTCTCAGCTTCATTGGTTGTCTGCAATATTTTTTTTTTACAATTTTCTCAATCTCCTCGATATATACAACCTTAAGTATCACCAATGCTAATAGTGTTGACATCAATGACAACCACATATCATCCATACAACCACAACATCCAAAAATATCCCCCTTTTTCATTAATGGCAACACATGATGTGAAAAGTACCATCAACCCAACTAGCTCTTCCAACAATCTCCCCCTTAGATTGTGCACTCTTTTTCTTGTTATCTCCTTCCACTTTATTCTTATCTCATGTTTTTCACATTGCTTATCTCCCCCTTTGACATCAATGGAAATGGTACACATGCTTTGATCCTCATATTTAGCACATCTAACTACTCCCCTGAGTAGCAGCCACCACAACATCAATCCAGAATAAGATATGGCTATGAATTCACAGACCGATGCAAGAATCTACATCACTTAATTTTGATCAAGAGGGGAAATCATCCTTAACTTGCCTCTGAGATACTCAAAAGTATCCTTAGGCAATGGCTTAGTAAATATCTCTATAATTTTCTCCTTGGTAGGTATATACTCCAATCTAACTTCTTTGTCACTTACTTTGTCTCTCAAGAAGTGATATTTGATGGACATATGCTTTGTCTTTGAATGCATCACTGGATTCTTAGAAATGTTTATGGCACTTGAATTGTCATAGAATATGGCAATGGGTTCTTCATACTCAATTCTGACATCTCTCAGAATTTGCTTCATCCATAGTACTTGAGTACAATTGTTTGCAGCAGCAATATATTCTACCTCAGCAGTAGATAATGGAATGGAATTTTTCTTTTTTCTTAGCCAAGATACAACCTTCTTTCCTAAGAAGAATGCACTGCCACTATTACTCTTCCTATCATCCACATCTCCTACCTAATCAGCATCAACGAAAGCACTAAGGATAAGATCATCATCCCTAGGATACCAAAGACCAAGATCAACTGTCCCTTTCAAGTATCTGAATATTATTTTCACAATAGTCACATGAGACTCTTTAGGATCAGCTTGATATCTAGCAAACCATGCATACAACATTCATTATATCCGGCCTAGTCTGAGTCAAATAGAATAATCCACCAATCATTGACTTGTATCTTGTTTGATTTTCTTTAGGAGAATCATAATTTTATGTAAGTTTGTATCTGGTTACCATAGGTGTACCAACTGGCTTTGAGTCTTCCATGCCAAAAAACTTTAGTAACTCTTTTACATATTTAGACTAAGATACAAAAATCCCATCATCTAACTGAGTAATTTGCAGTCCTAAAAATAATTTCAGCTCTTCTATCATTGAAATCTCAAACTCACTTTTCATTTCATCAACAAAATTCATACACAAATCATTATCACCTTCAAAAATAATTTCATCAACAAAGACTTCACTGATCAATTCTTTATTCTCATCCAACTTGAAATACAAATTGTTGTCAGCAGTGCCTTTATTGAATCCATGTTTCAACAAGTATTTATCCAATATAGCATACCAAGCTCTAGGGGCTTTCTTCAATCAACATACCATTTTTTCTTTGTCAGTTAGTTGAAATCCACCCGGTTGTTCAACATAGACTTCCTCTTCTAGCTCACCATTTAGAAATGTTGACTTTACATCCATTTGATAGACTTTGTAATTCTTGAAAGTAGCATAAGCAAGAAATAATCTTACAGCTTCAATTCTAGCAACAACAGTAAAAGTTCCTTGAAAATCAATATCTTCCATCTATGAGTACCCTTTGCAAACCAGTCTTGCTTTGTTTCTGACCACTTCACCTTTTTCATTCAGCTTATTTCGAAACACCCATTTGGTTCCAATCACATTTTTGTTCTGAGATCTAGGAACAAGATCCCATGTATCAATTTTCTCTATCTGCATTAGTTCTTCTTTCATGGCTTCCATCCAATATTCATCTTTGCATGCTTCATTGATATTGCTAGGCTCAGTTTTGGAAATTAGACAATACTCTTCTAAAATTCTTCTTTTAGTTTGTACACCTTTGCTCTTATCTCCTATGATTTGACTGTCATAATGATTTCACCTTACATACTTCAGAGTTTTAGGATTTTCTCTAACTTCTTGTTCTTGTGTTCTTTCTTCTGCACTTCTGCTAGATTTTTCTTCCTGATTCTCTTGGTTCACTGGAACAATCTGAAGTTGATTCTATCTCTGAACATTATTTCCATTGGTAGTACTATCATGTTGATCATCTAAATCATATCCACTACATCTAGATGGTCTAACAATAACTTTATCAACTTTGACATTTGCACTTTCAACCATTTTCTTCAGCCTTTTATTAAAGCACCAGTAAGCATTGCTGTTAGTAGAGTAACCTAAAAAGATTCCTTCATCACTTCTAGCATCAAACTTTCCTATATCATCATCTCTCTTGATGTAGCATTTGCTTCCAAAAAATTTGAAATATTTGATAGTAGGCTTATAACCAAACCATAGCTCAAAAGGAGTCTTACCAGAACTATTGTTGGCATTCACTTGGTTAATGGTATACACAACAGTACTTATAGCTTCTCTCCAGTAGAAATGAGAAATATTTTCTTCCAGCATCATGGTTCTAGCAGTGTCTAGAATGGTTCTATTCTTTCTTTCAACAACTCCATTTTGTTGAGGGGTCTAGGGAGCAGATAGATGTCTTTGGATTTCATGCTCTTCATAGAAAGAATTGAATTCTCAGGAATTGAATTCACCACCTCTGTCTGACCTTAGGCATTTGATCTTCTGACTTGTCTCATTTTCTACCATAGCTTTGAAGCTTTTGAACTTTTCTAATGCTTCATGTTTTTCTCTTAAGAAAGAAATCCATATCATTCTAGAGTAATCATCAATAAGCAAGATAAAGTACCTTTCACCTTGAAGACTTTTGATTCTGGATGGACCACATAGATCAGTATGTATCAAGTCCATTATTCCATTAGAGCTATACTATTTGCTCTGGAAATAACTTCTGGTATGTTTTCCCATCTGGCATTCCTTACAATAGTGTTAGTAGGATTTATTAACTTAGGAAGATCTCTGATTGCTTGAGTAGATCTTATCTTGACAATGCTATCAAATTCACATGACACAACCTTCTATGCCATAACTAGCTTGCATAAATTTGAGCAATTTAACAACTTTCACTAGCAACACTCAAGTGAAAAATATTACCTTTTGTCTTTGTACCTGAAGCAATCATATTTCTAGAACTTCCCCTTATTCTACACTTACCATCCTTGAACTAAAGATTGTAACCCTTGTCTACCATATATCCAACACTCAAAAAATTATGCTTTAAGCCTTCTACATAAAGAACATCATCATTATTGTTCTTACCACCAAAAGAAATAGTGCCTTTGCCACAAATCACACCAGAAGTGTTGTCTCCAAATATTACAACACCACCATCATATTTTTCCAAGCTTACAAAATTTCTTTTGTCACCAGTCATATGATGTGAGCATCTGCTATCAATTACCCACTCATCCTTTTCTTCAATTTTTTCTACAAGACCTTTCTCAACATTCTCATTACTAGCAGATTCAGTGGACACCTGACCATTTTCTTTGATAGCAATGAATACCCATTCATATTCATTTCCAGTTTCTTTATCAAATTCATCATCAGTAACACCTTCTTCAACATAATAGCATTTATTTTGAAATCTAGTCTTCTTAGGTTTGTACTTAGAAACTCTTTCAAGACATCTTGATGCAAAATGACCTATCTTACTGCAAGAAAAACATTTGATAGGTAACTTTCCTTTGTACTTACAATGACCTCTAGCTTCTCTTTTCACAATCAATGCTTCCAGTTCTTCTAATTTTTTTCTTCATCTTCAATATTTTTCATCTCATCTTCATATTTGAATGTCCTTTTGGAACACTCTCTCTCAGATAGTATCTCTATTGGATTTTCCCGAATACAGTAGCTTTGAATGCAGACTTGGTCTTAGGAGTAGATTCACCAAGTTCACTTAACTCAAAGGAAGCAAGTTTTCCAATCAGCATGTCTCTTGTCACATTTGTCACTATCCTGAGTTCATCAATAGCATGAGCTCTTGTTTTGTAGGAGGGAGGCATAGATCTAAGTATCTTACCCACAATTTCTTCTTCATACAAGGTTCCACCGACACATCTAATGCTCATCAACAGTTTATTTATCTTTTGAGAAAAAGAGAGGATGTTCTCATCTTCACTCATCTTGATGTCTTCCCACTTGCCTTTTAAACTTTGTAGCTCAACAATTTTCACTAGTGCATCTCCTTCATACAATGTCTCCAACTTTTTCCAGATCTCATGTGCAGTCTTCAATCCTATAAAAAATTTCATCTTTGAATCTGTCAAAGCACTCAACAATGCTTCAATAGCCTTGGTATTAGCTTCTACTTTCTTGATCTCATCTTCAGAGGATGGACCACTCTGAGGAATAGTATATGCACTCTTTGTGATCTTCCAGAAAGGTTCACCGATGCACTTCAAATGACACTCCATTCTGACTTTCCATAAAGAGTAGTTTGCACCATTGAATCTAGGATTGTCCTTCTTGTATGATTCCATCTATAATCACCTCAAGTTGTTAGGCTTCTTCAAAGGAACTAGCTCTGATACCAATTGTTGTAAAAACAAGGATAAACAACTAAGAGGGGGGGTGAATTAGTTGTTACCAAAATCAAACTTATTCAAATTTAATAAACCTTTAATCTTAGATCTGATAATTAACAGTGCAAGCATAAATCAATAACATATCAGAGACACATGAACACCAAAATTTTATATGTGGAAACCTTGTTAGGGGAAAAACCACGATGGATGTTAGTCCACAAGAGTATACCCTTTTAGAAGTATAATGAAAAATGAATAAGGAATGCACTTGTGTTCAGGAACACTGCCTAGAGCTTACTACTCAGAGGAAGGCACACTTCCTTACATACAATAATTAGATTAAATTCATCTGATGAACATGAACTGAGAAATTAGCTTCTTCACAAGCCTGATTATAGTTCCATTTAGGCACAAATATACTTTTCTCAACCTTCTTCACACTTTTCTCTGCTCCTAAATGATTTGACCTTTATTCACACACATCGAGCATATCTTGAGCACACTTCAAAATGAGTAAATAGTCACTCTTATATATCCTCCACACGGATTTACATCAACTACTCTGTCAGCCACAAATAAATAATAAATTACAATTGTCGGCCTCAATACATAAATAAATCTTAATGCTCACCAACACAAGTCAGTCACCACATAGAGAGGACTCAAATAAACACCTTCAAACACACTAAACAATAAAATATTAATCCTCATGGATCCACAACACGCTACCACCAACATGTTGTCCAAGAACATGAAAAATCGAGCGCACATCAGAAAAATATCAAATCACGAACACTACGGTCAATGTGGACGTAGAGAACTGATAGATCATGATCTAAACACATCAATGAACATCACAGGAACATGCACAACAACCGAAATTTATAGAATTTCATCCTCTTCATCCAAGAACACCTACTATAGTAACAAAATGACTATAGGAGCATATAACTTCCTAACTTTCCCAAATCTTGATGTGTACCACTGAAACTTTTTAACAACATACTAGATGGATTTAGCAACAAACCCTTTAGTGTGCACCACTGATTATCAACTTACAACACTTACCACCACTCTGACCTTCTCAGCTTCACTGGCTATCTACAATATATTTTTCTTACAATTTTCTCAATCTCCTCGATATATATAGCCTTAAGCATCACCAATGCTAAAAGTGTTGACATCAATGACAACCACATATCAAGAATACAACCACAACATCCAAAAAGATATACCTTTCAACTATGATGCACATGAAATTTTTTTTGTTGATCCTATTAATCTTGAAAATGATGGTATTCAAAATGATTCTGATGAAGGTATTGAGGGTTTTTGTATATATAATTTTTAGAATCTTAAGGCATATGGTAATGAACTGAACTATGGTGCAATTCAGTTAACGGAGTTTCAAATGTGTGAGCATTTTTTTCCCAAAACACATGAGAATTGCATATTGTGTGTGGGACATGATTTTTTTATTGATCTTGACAATTATGAGAGTCTCAAATTTGATGTATAGATGAATGATGAGGGCAGGTCTCATAGTGACCCTTTTAGAAAGCATTGTCAAAATTTTTACTCTTTGGCCCAATTTGACAAGAAAGTGATTATGACTGAGAAGGATTTTTTTTATAAAGGATATCACACCAATCATAAGTCTCCTCTACCTGATAAATGTGATATACTATTGTCAAATATGGATGGATTTTAGTTGGTGCTTAATTGCCAATATCAGAGTGACAGAGTTAATGGAAGCATTGGCAACCATAGTGATGTGGTTAAGAATGTCGGGGGTGGTATTTATTTTCATATGGACTATGAAAGTGTTTTTAGTTTTGGTTTAATACAAACAACAAAAAATAGTGTTTTTGATAGAGGAAAACATGAATTCTTGTTTTTCATTTGGTGGCTTGGGGCCATCAAATGTTGTTTGAAAATTTGAAAAATAATATGTCACCCAATGGATAAGGAACTTGGTTTGCTTTCCCATAGATTCTAGGATGTCACCATGCCTGCGAGAGGCATGTGTCCCCAACAGGAGCCACTAATGGAACCCCTCATAAATTTTATGTTCCACCCTAAAAATTGTGAAAAATATGGCTTGGTCCCTTGTTTTCTGATTTTTGGTCATGTTCTCATCACTGTGATAGGGTTTTTATCTTCATCAAATTTCCAAAATTTGGCATAAACCCTTGATTGTTTTAAAATTGCATTAACCTGTCTTTCCTATTCCCGATCACTTAAGTTGTCAATTGTGCCATGATAGTCACAGTTTTACCAGTTCCTGATCTTAAATTTGTCAGTCGCCTTATGTTTTCCTCGATACTAATGGTCAAAGGCTTAAGCTTAAAGTTTTAAATCCTTACCCATCGTTATGGGTCAGTATTTTCGTTGCCTAGGGATGGACCCTTTTATGGCTAAATTTTGTTGTGTGTACAAAAATTATTCTTTGTGTGAGTCATTTGATCAAATGATTCAATCTCAACCGTTCCCTATATGCTCGTGTTGGTTTATTGCTTCTTATTTTATTCACACGAGCTAGTGGGCTTCAACCATGTGTCTTGTATACTAGTGGATCTGGTCTCCTTGGAAAGGATGAGTGGTGCTTTTCAAGAAGGATCTATGGCTGATTGATTGAAGATGTCTCCATATCTGTGCCACTCCTCGTGAGCCCATCTTGTTTTACTCCATAATATTTTTAAGGATACGGGCTAGTGGGCAATGGCTACGTGGTACTTTTTAAAAGTGAGATTTGTTCCTTCGCCAAGTGGTGGGTGTTGTTGGAGGTTTGATCAATCGTGTACACCACAACATGTGTTCCTATCTAGGCTTTTTTATCGTGCTCTCGTTCATCTGCAGTGGTAGGATGTGATAGTCACACGGTCTAGCGGGTGGTGTGACACATCTCATATGGTGGGACCCGTTGGGTTTTCAAGGACAAAGGTTTGTTTCATAAGGGATGAATTTGATGGTTGATGGCTAGTGATGTGGTCAAATTTTGACCACTTCCCGCTATCCTGCGAGGGCTTCTCCCATATACCTCATTCCCCAAGGGGTACACGAGCAACTACCATGTAGACCATTCCAAAATTAGAAAGCCCTTGATAAAATAGGTGCAGTTGGAAATATTAGCTAAGATCGTTCCAAGATAAAAATGATGCTAAAGTTAGAGCTAATTCTTCAACATGCTTGTGAGATTGATAAGTAATTTTAGAGCTGTCAAATCTATTAGAGGTTGGTACACATGGGAAAGTGAAATTGAAGTAAGGTAGGGTACGGGTAGATATGTTGAAGATAAATCGTGATTGTTCCCCGTTGTCCTATTGTGATGAATTACAAGTGAGTTATTTTCTACAAGAAAATGGTTAAATGTGACATGACATATCTGGTTGGAAAATTAAGCATGTGATTGACATATAAGTTAAGGAAATACTTATCTCACTCAAGTCTCTTGATTTGGGATGAGTGTCAAATGAATGCATTTAATTTTGTCATCATTAATAACTTGGATTTTCTAACTGTTGATTTGGTTCAAAGTTTTGATCTATGTTTAATATTTAAAACAAGGTTAGTTTATTGATAATTCTCTCACACAAGATCTCCTAGAAAATTAATGCAGACGCACACTAGTTGCTCTATTTAATGAGGTTAAATTACTTTATTTTTCACTATCCAATTGTGAAAAAATTTGAGGTCTGAGTGAGGAGGTAATTTTGAGGTAGCCATTCCTGAGTAAGTTGGTAATTTTGTTTGCAAGAACTTTTTGTGGTAGAATTGGAAAATGGGAAAGATAAGTGTGAATGTCAACCCAGTTCACCATTCCAAGAGGCTCAATCCTCTTGATTTTTAGAATTCTCCTCATTAGGATGAGGAGGGTGGACCAGAGGTACCAACAACACCGATGAAGAAGAAAAAAGCTACCAAAGATTCATCACAAGGTGTTCTTAAGTGTGCCTACCACCTTAGGGGCTGAATTATCTCATAGCAAATGATCAAAGGAAAAGGTAAGAAGGTTGAGAGGCCAAAAAGGAAGCTTCCAAAAATAATAGGTATCACCATGCTCATATGGGACGTCATCTTTCTCTCATTTTGGTTTCTAATGATCCTTCTGACAGTGGGAATGAGACTGATTATGGCTATCACCAATACCTTATGGCCATGAAAGTTTGGGTTGATTCTAAGGATGAGGTGATGATGGCTACTCCTCTGAAGATAAGGACACTGAGTGGGCACACCTATTCACCAGGTGATAAGGAAAAGTAATATCTTGTTACTTTCCTTGTTAGGTGCTCAGATTTTTGGTCCTATGTGTTGTTTTATTTCTTAGGTTGGTGTATCATGAAATGGGTCTCCAGTCTTTTTGGATTTTTGTGTTGATTATGATGCTTTTCAGGGTGATATGGATTTACATGTTTTGATGCTACCACAATGACACTTTTGGATGATTGGCAAGATGGATCTGATTAATGGTTCCTTGGACTCTATTTTTGTTTTCATTTGAATTAAGATGGTGGATCACAAAATCAATTGGGAGATATTTTATTTTTTTCTATTGAAATTCATTTTGAAATGAAAATGAAATGAATTGTGAAATGTATTTCAGCCCAGTGCTTGTTGCTCCCTTGACTTATAAAAGGGATTCTAAGGCTCGATACAAAGGTGGGTCAGGAGGTCAAGAAGTTGGGAGGTCAATAAATACTTATTTTCAAGGGAAATAGATACAAGAAAAATGGATATTAAGTTCTACAATAACATGTTTTAGAAACAAGTCAGCCAATATATTTTTTGGATAAGAAATACAGACAACAAAGTAATACAAAGTTTTTGTACATTTTCTCTCCTATATGCAAATTATACAAGTTATATAAATATGGTAATCAATGGTTATCTCCTTTATCTCTGTTGAGTTCCAATGGATTTGTTGTTTCATTCTTGCTTGTTCATTCAAGGAATGTATGTAAATGCTTGAATTTAGCAATGGGTTTGGTATAGTCTGTATATAAGGATGTTAGTAAGAAGTTAATTATGGATATAACTGGTGGGAATATTGTAAGGCAGTATCTCTAAGGCCATGGGTATTTTTTCTAAAATACAAAATTGTTATCTAATCATATAGGTTTATGGTTTGACTCTATTTCTTGGAATATGGCAGTGGCCTAGTTTAGTAGTCATGCTCTCTTTTGATAACTGACTTGACTAAAGATCACACAATATAATTAAATTACTCTCCGAATGGTTTTCTAGGTGTGTATGAATGTTAGAAGGATTATATATTGTCTTGTTTAAGTTAATCACTATGGAAGTTTTCCAAACTTTCTGGGTATGGTGCTTTTAAACATATATGGAGAATCATTTGTCTACTTTGTGTTTTAATACTTGACACACCAGTATCTAGGATTTTTTTTTTTTGGCATCGCCCTCCTTGGTCTAACAGAGCCTAAAGAGAAGAAGTAAAGACCCAAAATCCTTTACTTATGTGTTGGCCAATCCTCGCCCTTACTAATAATTTTCCTTGGCTAGTTCATAGGTTTGTGATGAGAATAAGTTTGGTTCTTACCAACAGACTGCTTCTAAGCTTTTATATTAATAAAGTTTAGCTATTATCATTGCTATTTCTCACATGTTTGTGTAAAATATATTTACCTTCATATTTGAATGTATGTTTTAGCTATTTTTTTGATGTATTATGCTATTAAGAAGTAGGAAGAAACACAATTAAATTTTGGTGCATCACCTTGTTTTACATTTTATGTCTCTTTCTATCCATTTTCTTTATGATCTATTAGAATAGAGTAGTAATAGGGTTTTCATTGTCTTGGTTTAAAAAAACAAAATTGCACTTAGCTTAGAAGAGGAATTCGACTTTATCTGAAGATTCAATCTCATTTGTGTAAGGTCCCAACACCTTGAGATTGTTTCCATTGTCTCATTAGAGCATTGAACTCTTGTTCAGTAGGGTGAAGTTATATGTGGCAACAGCTTCTGGCATGCCCGGGGGGACTACTTCTCTCCATTGAATAATTTGGTGTTTTCTTCAATGCATCTTGCCTTTTGAGGCATATCTTCAAACACCATGGTGACTCCATTCACATCTACTGGTTCAAACATTATTGGTTTTACTTCATTCTATTGATGAAGTGGTGCCTTCTTCAATGTTTCATCCTTTGGAGGTTTTCTTCAAGCATATGGCAACTCTACAACTCTTTGGGTGACTCTTTGGTATGTACCCAAAATCATTGGTTGGGCAGTCCTCTGCTCTTATTTTTTAATTTCAAAGTGTTTCCTATGCGATAAAATGTCTAGTTTTAATGGAAACCATATTTACACTCCCCTATACTATGATAATGCTAATTTTTCACCTCCCAATCAACCATATTAGGTTGATTATACCTCTCATTTCATTCCAAAGAACCTTGTTGTTGTGGGTTTTCAACCTTGACAAAATGCATACCACCCAACCCACCCTGCTCAGTCTTCTTGGATGCCTACACTTTCATATCAGCAATCCCAAGAGACTCATTACTTTGAAATTTAGCCTTGTTGCTCTCCTAATCAACCCAATAATTTTGATAATTTAAGTATAAGTGAGGCCACAATCATTTTTCTTGGTTTCAAAAGACAACTTGGTGAGATTCAAGGACAACAAGAGGCTCCTTGTTCTTCCTTTCAAACCCAAAATGAGAGTGAACTCATGTCCATTGTGAAGGATGTCTTTAAACAATTTGTTGAGCTACAGGAGCAGCAAGAGCTTTACCTACAATAGGAAGAGTGTGTTAATGAATCCTATCAAGGGAAAAAAGAAGGTTATTTCCCACAACATAATGATTTTTTCCATCAAGCTCATTATGCACACCAACAAAATCTAGACACTCAATGGAGGTATGAGCAATAGTTCAAGGCACAAAGAAGACAACAAGATGAGTTTACCAAAAAATTTGTTGTTGCTAGGAAAGAAAAAATAGACTTGCCCTCACCCTAGCTCAAATGCTCTAGACTCAAGCAACCCCTTGTTGCCTAGTTTCAAATAAGCACCTCCACCATTTTTCAGAACAACTTGCTGAGTAGGAGGTAAGAAAGCCTAAATTCCCAAGTTTCAAGAAACCTAGAAAACCTCTTGAAACTTCTATTAGCCCTCCTTTTGTTCCAGAATAGCCTACTATGCAAAAGGTTTGCAAGAAAAAAATATTTTGTTTCAAGAATCTCAATCAACCCCTTCAAACTTCTATTGAACCTCTTATGCCATCAAACAAATATTCTATGTTGGAGATCCTAAGTTTTGAAAGACTTAATTCCTCACAAGAACCTATCATTGAGGAGGTTGTTTTTGTGGATCCTTCATGTGCTCAAGACAATGAGTGTCTTGGTTTGTTGCAAGAAGAAATTGAATATAAAACAATGTTGCATAAACAAGACATTAAAAAGGTAGATAAATATGATATAGTAGAGGAATCAATCCTCTCATTCGATGCCCTCCCATATTTTTTTGAAGATGAGGAGGATAGATCAGTTATACCTACATCATTTGAAGCCTCCGAACAACTTGGTCATGGCTTGATGGATGAAGACAAATCCATGGTTTTGGAGTAGTAGAAAAAAACATGTTTATCACCTATTATTGTGGATGAAGATTGCCAATCCATTGAGGTCTACAGTTCTGAGGTGGAGGACCTCTTTTGGGATGTTATAGAAGGTTTTTTTTTAAGCTTGGACATAAAATTACCCCCCCTCAAAAGAGGATCTTTGTGTGTAGCAACATAAGAGTGAGTAAATAGAAAAGGATGTGGTAGTCATTGCATGCCAAGAGTCTATTTCTATTGCAGCCAATTGCCAAGAAGAATTCAAAACAAAGAGACAAATTGAAGAATTTAGTTCTTCACCTGAAGTGTCTCACAAATCTAAGGTATGTTTTGGTGAAGTGTGCATCAATACAAGTAATCATGATGTATGTTGGTTTTCTACTATCCCTGAACCTAGAAATTTTTAATATGAGATCTTCATTCAAGATGAAAATGTGACCTTTGACATTAGGGGTAATGTGATTGAGTTAGAATGTTTCACATGGAACTAACATTCTAAAAAATCCACCATTGAGAAGCCACATATTTTTTTGGAGAGTGATGCTCCAATTTCTCAATTGGATAGTATACTTGAGTTTCAAAGTTTCTCTTTTAAGTTGCATGAAGAATAGATCCTTTTGTAGATAGAAATACAAGCTTGGCATATTTTGCATCACCATGTGAGCTGGAAAATTTTTGTTTTTGTTTTGGTTCATGCAATTAAGAGGTTAGTGATGATGGTAGTGGCCTATCCTTTTGTGGGGTGATTCCTCTTCCCTCTACAATTTTTTTTCCCTTGGATGCTAGCCCATCTTCAAAAAATTTCACCTTTGCTACTGTATGTTCACCTAAGGCATGACTATTAGATGAATCTGACACTTGCATCATATGGTTCCCTTGGAATGGAAAATTTTACAGTGAACTGATCCTTCACCTTGCAAGTTTTGTGTATTTAGATACATGTTGGTAGTAGTTTTCAATGGTTGTAGCTAGGTGAAGTCTACAAATATGGTTTGACAGAGATCAACTCCTTCAAAAGGTTCATCTTTGATAGAGGAAAAATTCCTTTTTTGCTTCCTGTTAGTTTAATGTTATATTATAAATATCTTGCTTTCCATGAAGTACTTTTGTACACCCTAAATTTTCCTTAAGGGAATATATGTTCCTAGTTTCCATGTTTCTATCCAAGTGTAGGCTCATACTCATTTTTTTTCTTTGAGGAGGCCCAGATGTTGAAGTTTTACCCTCATGACCCCTTGCCCAATGGATTGATAAGGCCCCTAGATTCCATGATTAGCAATAAATCATGCCATAAAATTTGCCAAAAATGTTGATATTTCATGCCACCCTTAGACGACCCATCATTGATATCTGATTTGAGTGATCCTACATAGGCCATCTTGCATGAGTTCTCCTTGGGGGTTCCTAAAATTGACTATCCCAAATTTTTGGGTTCTTGAACTATCCCTTACCTTCTTACCTTCATACTTTCTTTCTCCTTCTCCCCTTCCCTCCCTTTTCTTTCATTGACCTTCGGCCTTCAGTCTTCCCGCTTCCATTTTACCGCTCTCATTTGTAGATCATAAACCTTCGATCTAACCTCTAACCTCTAATGGTCCAAGGTCTGACCTCTAAAATCTCTCTCTTCTTTGAGCCTTTCACTTTCTTCTTCCCTCTCCTTCTCACTTCACTCTTTTCTTCCAAAATTGACTAATTTTGGGGGTTTCGTGTTTCAACCTTCAGCCTTCCTCTTTACCTCTTACCTTTCTTTGGTAAGAGGTATCTTATTAGCCCAAACCCTGATTGCTTCCTTCCTTCTTCATGCTCTTTGGTTTCCTTCTTCCTTTGGTATGTGGTAAGTTGTAGTTTAGCAGTATCTTGCGACATTTCTATGGTTAATTGGAAGGTATGTGACACAACAGGGGCTAGCGAGTTGGTTGTAAAGGTTCACTGAGTTGTTAGTTGTGACACCGCATTGGTCTATTGGAAGGTCTACGATGGAGTGGTATCATGCGGTGCAATGGTAATCGATAGAGCTGTAAAGATTAGTACACCCTTGTGATGGTTCAATAATGACTCAGCAAGATTGTGGTATCTTGCGGGATTGCAGTATCTTGCAGAAGGTGAATTTTTTAGACTGATGCCCGAAAGTTCCACATTTGGGTATAATTTTATTAGATGTCGCTATTAATGCTCAACCTCCTCAACTACCTAGGTGTGATTTTTAGGGTTTTAGGACAATGTTTAATGCTTCGTACGACTTCTCCAAGTTGTTTTCATAGATGCCATGCTCATTTATTGTTGTTTCTTGTCCCTTCTGACCATTCCATTCCCTAAATCATATATTTCATGGAGGATCTTCATGGATTTTTATGAAAATATTCATTGTAGGGAGATGACATGCTAGTTTAGCTCTCTCTAGGTCCTTCGTGGTGCATTTTTTCATAGCAGGTATGGCATCCATGGCTCTTCTTGGTGCAGATTTCAAGGCTGGTTATTTCTTGATCAGATCTCTTTGATTTGTAACCCTAGCTAGGTTAGGTTTAGTTACCATTCATCTCGGTTATGCTTGAACTATAAAGACAATACTTGTATATTTTTTAAGGGTGGTTCTTCCTCTAGCCTCTCTAGGGTTTTTCTATTGCAAACACTGCATTCTTGCATTCTTCCATTGTAAAGATTGCTTCTAAGCTTTTATATTAATAAAGTTAAACCATTATCATTGTTATTTCTTGCATGTTTGTGTAAAATATATTTTCCTTCATGTTTGAATGTATGTTTTAGCTAATTTTTTGATGTATTATGTTGTTTAGAAGTAGGAAGAAACATAATTCTATTTCGATGCATCACCATCTTTTACATTTTATGTCTCTTTCTATTCATTTTCTCTATGATCTATTAGAATAGAGTAGTAATAGGGTTTTCATTGTGCTAGGTTAGACCAACATAATTGCACTTAGCTTAGAAGAGGAAGTCGGCCTTCTCCAAAGATTCAATCTCATTTGTGCAAGGTCCCAAAACCTTGAGATTGTTTCCATTGTGTCATTAGAACATTGAACTCTTGTTCAGTAGGGTGCAGTTCTATGTGACAACAGGTGCCTATAGAAAACCTATACCTAATAATTATATGGAAAAACCTCCACCTCATACACATAGTGAATAATTCATTCAAAATCACATGGAAAAATTATGTTTAAAGTTGGATTATTACAAGAATATGGTAAGAAAATTATCTAACAAATTTGTGTATTTATAAAGAGAATTTTAACAAAATTATAGTCCAATCACTCCTTACAACAAATGGTAAATTTTTAAAAATTCAAATAGGCAATGAAATACAAGACCAAAAAATTTAAGTTTCCCCACCCTAAAATAGAATAATGGTCATAATATATATGGATTAAGATTATTTATAAATATTTCTAGTCTATAGTTGAATCTAATGAGAAAATTGCTAATAAAATTATGAGATGTGATACTCTAATAGTTTGGGAGTATGGTGACATCAATAGAGGAAAGGTGGAACCTTAGCATATTGGGAATAGAAGGAAAATGATGAATGGATGGGAAACCATGAAATTATAAAAGACTTAGAGGAATTTTGGAGTGGAATAAAGGAAATATCAAGGGATCAAACTTTCGAGGAAAGTATGACAGAGGAAGCCACCTGCTCAACACAAGTTGATGAAAGAAACCTTGAATATATAGAAGGATAAAACTACAAAGGTTTGGAGAAAGAAAAAGGAGCAAGATCATGAGATGAAATACGATACTATGCTTGTGCATTGTGCACAAGATCTCATAATAGATTGAAATAGAGCATTGGCTCAAGGGGAGCTACCATCCACAAAGTCTCTTAGCCCCCTAGAAAGAATAGAATGTTGAATATTAAAACATAAAAATTGTTTTTGTAATAGCACATTTGAGGTACATGATTTATGAATCACTTTGAATTTGTTGCTTCAATTTTTGGAGTAAATACATAGTGTATGAAGGGTGGTAGAAGAATTTTTTATCTTTGTGAAGACATAGATTACTTCAAGGAAATCATTTACCTAACAAGGATAAGGTGCATTAATTGTGAAAATTTAGGATGAATATGGATTACTTATTCTTCACTTGCACAATATTGGCTCATGCAAATCTAAAGTAGTTGCATCCAAAAATAAGAAGGCATTCAAATATTTCAAGAGGAAGTTTGTTGAAAATTTAAACCCTACTGATGAAACACAAAGGTATTCTTCAAAATTGTTCATAAACCATAGTTTTAGAAGGTTTGAGCAGAATTATAATGGTGACTCCTAAATTGGTTGATAATTTTAAAAAACCAAGGCTGAAATATAAGAAGCATCCTTTCAAATAAATGTAGGTAGATAAGGATGGTGCATTCTCCAGGGTAACTACTAATGTGGTGTATATATAAGATGTGAGAATCTATATTCACACTCCTATCAGTTAAATTGACCACATGAATTTTGAAGAGTTGAGGTAAACCTTACTAGATGATGATTATACCACATACAAACCAGATTTTGCAAATGTGCCAAAAAAATGGCAAAATATATGGAAAGACTTCCTAGACCCTTATGACAATCTTGAATGGGTAAGAATTATATTGAGCCAAATCCATGATGAGCTTATCTACTTGGATAAACCCTATAGGATCTGTAAGCATGCAATTAGGGCAGTTACTGGGTTGTGTTCTTTCAGGCTCGTTCCAATGATGAAACAAATTAAGAATGAGAGGGTTATAGAGTTAATGAGGTAAAAATTTGATAAAATAACTCTATGTTTCAACAAAATAATTGATCTAGGTGTCAATTATTATACAATGGGCATTACATATAAAGTTTATTACATAAATAGAGAAGGATCCTCAACTAGTATTGCAATCCACATTGTGCATACCAAATGGTAAAGGAATGAAAGTATTTTGACCTATGTGAATTGATGAGGGAGAAACTATTTGATAATGTCAAGAAAACTAAGGATACTAGATATAACTTTAGTTTTGGGTATTTAATCATTTGTCTGACTTTCTATGTTTTGAATGAATTGTCTAGGTTTAAGTGTAAGGTATGGCAACAACACATTTGGTTTCCACACAAATTAGAAATCACAAGAGAGGGTTTAAGGATAGAAAATATTGCAACTCTAGATACTAGGGATTCTTAAAGAATCTACAAATAGAGCTACAAGATAGGAAGATAATTCCCTTTGATTTGGTAAGAAAACATAAATATGAGATTACCTTTCTTGTTGATAAGGTTTATTGCTACATAAAAGTTGTGGAGCCAAGAACTTATTGGATTCCAAGATTTCCATATGAAGTTTCTCCTATAGAAGTTAAAGCATATGTTGATTTTTTTTTGAGCAAGCCTAATGATCCACCAACATAAAGATTTGGTACTTACAGGGAATCATGGATAAGATGATCAAGAAGAGATTAGAGGAGCACTTTAACAAACATAAAAGTGAATTATATAATAAATGGGGTTATTCTAACAAAAGTTGGATTAGAAACACCTACAAAGGATCCCAAGCCCGATCCTATTAATCCGTAAGTATCCCAAGGATCTATAAGGACCAAAAATATTTTGTGACCATCTGGATCCACACAAACTGCTATTATTGGAAGAAAAGTTGCATTTGAAACCATGGCACAAACAAGGGTTATTGATAAAATGCATGTAAGGCCTAAACACTGAGCTAAAAGGAAAAAGGTTGAGATAGAAGAGACTGAGGAAGAAGAAGAAAAATTAGAGGAAGACACCTCCAAACCAAAGGGAAAAGAGAAGAAAACTAAGAAAACTCCTCTAGTGGTACCTTTTCATGAGCCTCTCCAATTAGAGGTAATTTTCAATGGAATTGTAAACTATGGTTTATTAAACAAAACTATAGAACTCCATCTGGACCTACCTCCTATATATCAAAAGACTATTGAAAAATAAATATTCATGTATATGATCAAATACAATGTGCCTCTTAGCAACATCCTTGAAAAGTGTCTAGAGAGTCTAGCATAGGCCCTAAGGGAGAAAAGAGAAAAGGCCATTGAAGTGTATGAAGAGTTAAGGAAGCTCTTAAAAAAGTAGGATCCTCTGTATCCTAGGAAGTAAAAGAAAAAATATCTCATAAAAAAGCTTAGGAATCAAGGATAAAGTAAAGAGCGAATATCCTATTGAGCATGGAGAAAGATGACAAAGATAAAATACAAAAGGAAAATGAGGAAGTAAAAAAAAGAATCTTAAAGAAGTAAAAGGTGTTGAGAATGTGGAGCAACCACATGTGTCTCCAATCCACATTACAAACTCTCCTACACATGACACTATTATGTTGAATGCGCATGAGGAGCAAGAAGAACAATTGGTTCTAGATAAAGGAAACACATCTCCAAATCATAATATTTTGCATGATAGTTTGCCTCCAAATAAAGTTAATCAACAAGATTAATAAGATCGACATGTACATCAAGATTCACTAATCTCTAGAGAAAAGGTGCAAGATAATCCAATAGTTTCTTCTTATACATCTCCCATTGATTTCATCAAATATTTTTTGGCTTAGTAGAAACAAATTCAGCCTATAATTTATCTAGAGTTGCTACATTTTACAATGTTTTACCAACAAGTCAACATGTCTGGTATCCCATCTTAGCAAAAATTATAACTGGGTGACATCTTTCACTCCTCTAAAAGGGAAGATATTTTGCAAAACCAAATGGAGAGTTCAAAAAAATTGTTGGAGGTCATCAAAATTTTGGAGATAGAAATGCCAAATGCTAAGAGTGATTCTACTTTGTCACCCACTTAGTAAATAAGACAGTTGATGGATTCTTTTAAAGAACATTCTTCATACCTTGAGAAGAAACTTGAGATGAAGATATCCAAAATAAAACTAACTAAATCTTTCAAAAAGTGTGTAAAGGCACATAAAAAACTACAAGAAAGCATAAAATATATTCAAAAATGTATGGAGGAAGTAAAGCTAATATTATACCTTTTTTGGTTACAATGGGAAGTAACAACAAAGAACCTCATGGATGAAGTAAATGTTGTGGAAGTGTAGATCAAAAATATGGTTGCCACCTATGATTCGGTGTAGGACAATGATTGTGCCATAAGGGCATAATTGGATAAATTGCACTGCTAGATATAGCAAGTGCAAGATCAAAGGGAGAAGATCAGAGGTTAGATAAAAAATTAAGGCAATGAGCTTAAAGTTGGCCACACTAACTAGGCTTCTAGTAGAGGCATGTTGTTGCATATAAGAATCATGTACCATCCTCCTTGGAATAAGAAGAAGATATTAATGCACAACTGGTAAGTCAAGTCAAGATCATGAATTCTACAAAGAAACAATGAGATAGCTTGTTGACTTAGTTGAAGTCAATTTACAAGAACATTCTTCCATTAGGTTAGAGTTGAGTAAGTCTTGATGCAAGAAGCTTTTGTGAAAAAATTTAGATGTTGTGTAAATATGAAAAAAATTATGTATATATCATCTATGAATATAGAAGAATGTTTTTGGTGTGACCGAGGCTACTTCTTAGGGGGAGTGAACTATTAGATATGGTATAGATAGGGGGAGTCTATATTTTTTTTGTAGAGGAAGACCACCCACCCTTTTCCCTTGATGTCAAAGGGGGAGTGAAATGGAATATCTAGTAAGTGTTTGATTAATAGGGGGAAAAAAGGTTTTGAAGGGACCCTGAAACCCTTTACAATAAAAGATACAAAATTTTGCCTCAAAGGATAATCAGAACAAACCACCACCAACAACCCATCAGCCAAAAAATGCCAAACGACGGGTGTTGAACAAAGATAAAACAACAGGAAACAAACATCACCCAACAACCAACCAATAGAAAAATAGAACCTAACCTACACCCCAACTCAAACAGAAAGCAATAAGAAAATACTAATTCAGGCCACCAAGAGTATTGGCCATCTCCAACTGCTGGTTCTTATGTTTTTCAATCATGTCCAGCAGTTCCTTTTTCTCTGCATCAAAGGTTTTCTTCCACTTAGTCGAACCTCTAGTTGCAGGTCCCTTATCATCATCTTTAGGATTCTTCTTACCCTTGTCCTTTGTTGCACATTCCTTCTCCATAAGCTCAGAGAAGTAAACCCAATCTTCTCTAAGCTCATTGATTTTCCTAAATAGGATTTCTAACGACTCCGCACTGTTCTTCACAAAAATGTGACATGCCTGCATAAGTTTTTTGATGTCCATATTTATTCCAGACACTTTGGCTTCCAGAGCAAATATTCTTTCTAAAAAAAGACTTAAAGTTATGGTAGGACCCTTCAAGTTCCACCATTCTATCAATAAGGATGTCTGGCACATCACCTTTAGGGACACTCTTAAGATTTTCATTTAAAGCTTTGATTTTAATGTTTATCTTATTGAATTCCTATAAAGACCATTTAGCTAGCTTGAATGTACCTATAGCCCCAGCTCTGGCCATTTCCAACATATTAAACATGGAGGTCGCATCCTCATTCAAATAAGAAAAATCCTCAGAAAGAGGATCCACTTTCCAGGGCTCTTCATTACCTTCTTGTTTTTCCACGTCCTCCTCCTCCCGACACCTTTTCTCCTTATCCTCCTCCTCCTTAGGAAAATCCTACGAAGGGGAATCCACAATGGTCACTATCTTGTTGCTAGCATTCTTGTCCTTACCAGCCTCCTCGGGCTCCTTGGTCATAAAATCTAGGGCCTTACTCCTCAGATTTGTAATGCACAATGAAAGCCTCCTCAGTTTAATAGCTCTGACCTCTTTAACCTAGGACCCCACCTTACCACTAGCACCAACAACATCTTTACCACCTGCCACCTCCTCCAGCTTGGGAGCAGTATCATCAGACCCCACATCCATCTCATCACTCCCAAAATGGGCAAGCCTCTTCACTAACCTATTACCCTTCACACCACATCCCTTCTTTTTCTTTGAAGAGGTAGCCACAACAGTAGGATAAAAATCCTCCTCATCATCATTCCATTCCTCCTCTTCCTCCAAAGAGGAATCCTCCCCTATCGACCT
Organism: Sequoiadendron giganteum; assembly: GCA_007115665.2. Classification (NCBI taxonomy): domain Eukaryota; kingdom Viridiplantae; phylum Streptophyta; class Pinopsida; order Cupressales; family Cupressaceae; genus Sequoiadendron; species Sequoiadendron giganteum. Next base: position 172,421,565 of record CM021107.1, on the reverse strand, counting down.
AGAATCATCAGTTAAACTCTTCTCCTTTCCCTTGATGGCAAGGGGAGGGAGAAGGGTCTTAATATGTTCCATTATCAAAGGAATTATCCCCTCATGGAGGACTAAGGCCTTTCTGTTCTTAAGGTGAGCATACATCAAAACCTCTAGAGAAGATAATAGAAGGAAAGGAAAGAGAAAAAGAACATTCCTAAAATGATTAAGTAGCATGAAATGATAACCAAGGATGTCCTTAAATATCCCTTCTAGGGTTACATACTACATCATCACCTCAGTAACACTTGCCCAAATCTTCTTTAGGGATGTTCTTTCATAACCCCAGGTCTCCAACTTGATTAATGCTTTCCTCTCGTCATCTTTAAAGAACTAAGTCATCACCTCTTCATTTATTTTCTTATTCTTGAAGAATTTCCTACCAATAGTCAGCAAATAGGTAATCAAGGCAATGAAATCCTCATTCACCTCCACTTACAGACCTTTAACCCTAACCTTTTAGTTGTGCCAGAATGAAACAAATTGAGTTGAGGCAATAGGATCATGCCCGTGCAATCTCTCCAAGTATGGAGTAAAATTCCCATGTTGTAGAATATACTAGAGCTTCTCCTTATGTCGTATGTCTCCACAAGAATGTGGTTCAATTCGGCTCCTTTCACCACCCATGTTAACCAGCACACAATTCTCAGAGACCTTACAAAATGCACTTGACAGAAGTCCAGAAAGCATCAAAACACCCAAAAAGCATGTGAAATGGAGGAAAGTACCATGCCATAAATGTCACCACACTTCATTCCATAATAAGCTTTTGGCTTCCTTGAGAATGATTGCACCTTCCTCCCATGAACAAAATTAATTAAGCTTGACAACCTCGTTCACAAAGAAATCCACCAATGAGTTACCTTCTCAACAAATGTGTGAAAGGTGAGTCTCATCACAAGATTGCAACATCATTATAGTATCCCTAATTATTTGATCAACACTCCAACTCGGAGACTGAGTGTCAGATAGATAATTAATGATATTCATAGAATCCCCTTCCACCCACAATTTGGAGTAACCTTTACTAATGGCATACTTAACACTGATAAACGTAGCCTCCACCTTCGCACGATGATTGTTATAAGTTTCCAATGGGAGTGCCATTGCACCCAGGATTTTTCCCACATAATCTCTTAACACCCCCTCACAACTTATAGGCCTAGGATTCCCCTTTTTTGCCCCATCAAAATTAATTTTAATCTAACCAAAAGGAGGAGGCTTCCATCTAGTGTTTAATCTCTTGGTTAAGCTTGACTTCAAGATCAAAAAATAATAGAGGTAATCTTCCATTTAGAAGTCACCAACATCTCATACCCAATAAGGGAATCAAAAGGGGAGCACCAAGAAGAATTAGAGTGAATTAGAGAAAAGTTCTCCAAAATAGCCCGCTTGATCTTAATGAAAAGTATCAAAATTAAGTTTGGATTCCCAAAAAATCTTGTTATTTCTTTCTTTCCATAGCCCCCAAAAAATATGCGGGGCCATAAGATCCCAAATCCATCACAAAATCAGGGAAGAAGAGGGGTAGGACCACTACTTATAGAACTTAGCAATGGACTCTAGCAAAACCCAGCCAATATCCCATAGTCTAAGAAATTTACTCCAAACATAGAAAGAATAATTACACTCAAGGAGAATATAAAAATCACTCTCACCATCTGCTTCACAAAGAACACATTTGTTAGGAATCACAAACCCCCTCTTACAAAGATTGTCTAGCGTCAACACTTTACCTTGCATAAGTAGCCAAAATAAGACATTCACCTTCAAGATGAGATTATTATTCCATAGCTTTCCTCGTAAAGGGAAAGAGGCAGTTGCATCAAAAGAGATCAAAAGAGCAGAAGACACAGAGAATTTACTGCTAGCACAAGGAGCCCAAATGACTTTGTCCGGTCTAGGAAAAGAGGGAATCCTAACCCTACTTAAAAATTCCTTCAGAATCCTTAAAAAGGGTCCCAAGCCTCAAAATAATCAGCCACCTTGGTCCAGAAAAGATATTTACACAAAGGAATAATAGGAGGGGCCCAAGGAATACAAACAAGAGGAAAGGTCCCACACCAAGAGTCCTCCTAGAATAGAATACTGGTACCATCAACCAGCAACCACTTAACACCTTTAAACCCTTTCAAATTATTAATACCAAGACCCCCCCACTTCTTCGTTCTACACACCAAATCCCAAGCCACAAGGGGAATTCTAGATTTAGTTTCAACCCCAGACCATAAAAACCTTCTCATGATCTACTCCATTTTATCTTCAAAATTAGAAGGAATCCTGAAGAGACTCATAGCATACAGTGGTAAGATCTGAAACGTAGAAGAAATAAGTAGAATTTTACCAGTCTAATTGAGAAGTGTGCCTTTCCAACCGGAAAGCTTCCTACTGAATTTATCTAGTAAACCAAACCAAAAGGACTCGAGGATCTTGGAGATGCACAATGGGAGCCCCAGATAAGAGGACAGGAACTCACCTCTATTGCAAGAAATAATTCTAGCCAACTTAAGCTATAAAGCCTCAAGGGTATTAAGAAAAAATATCAAACTCTTTGGTAAGTTGATCTTCTGACTAGAAGCCTTCTTGTAGTCAGGCAACAACAACTTCATAGCTCTAACTTCCTTCACTGGAGAAACACCCATCAACATAGTATCATCTATGAATTGCTGGTGAGTAATAGGTGCACATCTGGATGAAGGTGAGAGACCACACAGGACAATAGCCTGAAGCACCTTTTGAATATTGTGACCCAGAGCCTCTACCATCAAAATGAAAAGAAAAGGTGAAATTGGATCTCCCTGCCTCAAACCACGCGAGCTTCAGAAGAAGGGAGAAAGAAATCCATTAACCAGAAGAACAAAAGAGGGAGAAGAAATAAGTTGTTCAACAAGTTGAACAAACTTTCTATAGAATCCAAAAGTGTCCAAGACATTCAACAGGAATCTCCAGTTCACTCTATCACAAGCTTTAAGCAGATCCAGTTTCAAAAAGAAACCCGGTTTCTTGGATACATTAACAAAATGAGCTAACTCATGCACCATCACAATAGAATCAAGGATTTGATGCCCCTTAACAAATTCACTCTAATTCTTAGAAATCATAAATGGAAATCCATTTTGTATTCTTGAAGCAAGAACCTTCAAAAATATTTTGTAAATTGAATTACAAAGGTTGATCAGCCTAAAATCACAAAAACTCCTAGCAGTACTCGACTTGGGAATCAAAACAATGAAAGTCACATTAAGCTCTTTAAGAAGACATCTTGATCCAAAAATTCCTTTGTGGCATTGATCACATCCTTAGAGATAATATCCCAACAAGATTGGAAAAAAAGAGAAAGGGAAGTCGTTAGGGCTAGGGGCCTTGTTACCTTCAAAAGAGAAAACTACATCTTTAACCTATGAGGCTAAAGGGATATCCATCAAATCCTTATTCAAATTCTCTGACACAACTCTGGGATTGACATTCAAAAAGGTATCCACACCCTTTTGATCCCAAACCAAATCCTTTGACAAATTTTTTTCAAAAAGCCTAGCTGTAGTGTCATCCTCTAGCAGCATCCCATCAACATTAATCAATGAGATACAGTTAGATGCTTTATGCCACAACGCAGTGAGATGAAAGAACTTGGAATTGCAATCTCGGATTTCAGCCAAATAGCCCGTGATCTTTGCCTCCAAAAATCCTCTACCTTCGAAACAACATCATGCAATTTCTTGAGGAGACTATCTTCTACAAGCTGAAGGTCCTCTGAAAGACCCTATGATTGAATGACATTCTGGACATCCTTCAAATTCTTTAGGATAGAATTTTTGGATTCAAAAATATGCCCAAATGACTCTTTATTCCATTTCCTAAGGTTCTTCTTAACAAAATTTAACTTCTTAGCAACTTTGAACATCGCACTACCATCAACCTCAACCTTCCACCATTTTTTGATGCAATCCATGAAACGTGGGTCTTTGAGCCGCATGGATTCAAAGAGGAACGAAAATCTATTTTTCCTCCCAAGCTTATCCGCAACAAAAGAAATAGGAAAGTGGTCTAACCCACATCTCATAATTGTGGACAAAGAGAACAAAAAGTCTACAAACTAGGAAGCTGAGATTAAAGTTCTATCCAATTTGACTTGGATATTATCCGCACCAACACACCTACTAGACCAAGTAAAACTTGCTCCAGATAAATTGACATCAATGAGAGCATTGTCATCAATGAACATTTTAAGGTCATACCTACTCTCAAGATTGGCTTGAGACCCACCCATTTTCCCATTGTCATACAAGGAACTATTAAAATCCCCCATAGCCAGCCAAGGTAGATCGTAAAACCTAATCTAAGGGACCCGAGATCATCCCAAAGTTTTTTTCAGTTTCACTTCAGGTTAGGAGAATACACATTAGAAATAACCTGGGAATAAGAATCCCTGAGCCAAAAAAACTTAGCTTCAACATGGTTAAAACTATCAGCAATTGAGGTACCTCTCAACATCTTAGCATTCTAAAAAGTGGCCACACCACTCGAAGCTCCTATAGAACTCACCCCATGAAACCCACAATATTTAAAGAGGAGATTCTTCAAGGATTCCAACTTGTCAATGTGCATTTTAGTCTCTTGAATCAATAAGATATATGGCTTATGGTCCCAGACGAGATTTTTCAGGAGGTCCTGCTTATGCAATTTATTCAACCCCCTGATATTCCACGAAATGATCTTCATTTGCAGGAAGAGGGTGTGCTCTTATAGCACAACTCAAATAGATTCTTTTGGACTCCCTCCGCTATATCTCGCTTGCACTCCCTCTCCCTACTCTTTTGCAGGTAGGTCTACCCTAACCCCTTGACTCAAACCTATCTAGTAAGTGTTTCCATCAATGACAAAGGGGGATTTTTTTAGAAATGTGTTGTCAGTGTTGTCATTGATGTCAATCTATGTTGCCACTACATGCACCTATATGTTGAATATGTTGAAGGGATAAAATACTATCATTGGTACAAAATTGCACCTTATCTTCAAAATTTAGTTCTTGGATGTCAAAATTATTTGTATTATGTTACTATTATTTTGGTCATTTCCCTTAAAATCATCCTCCCTACACGAAATTTTGCTAATGCTAAGTCTCTGGCGATATTTCCCCAAGTTTTACTAACCGTGTCAGGTACTGCCCAAGTTATCATAACTCCATCTTATTCCACCTCCCCTTTGTGATCTTTAACTTACCCATTATCTTATGTTGACAACCTTTTATGAAGCTCTTGCAATTCCTCGAAATACCACCATTCTTTGTGAAATATTGCATCTAAAGTATTCAAGGTTGTCGGTCTGTACTTAAAGTTTTGTAACCTTTTCTAAACATCACTGGTGATAAAAGGTTGAGGAAATTTCAAGTATTGGTGGGATTTTTGATAGGTTTGAAAACCATTATTGGTTCCCAAAAAGGTTCCATGAACCTCCTATTCTATCGATTCCTGAGGCATTATTTTCAAGATTTCAAGAGTGGTAAAAGTGCAAGTTTTTCTAAGTGTAGCGAATTCCAGTGTACTTTTTAGGACTACCTTAATGGTAAATGGTAATGTAAAGTTGATGATCAGTTAGAGATGTGAAATCAAAGAATTCCCATATGCAAGAAATCAACATAAATGAAAACCATTGTCAAATAGAGTAATGTAATTCAAACATGGAAATACTCAAATTAAAGAAAGAAGAAAGAACATCAAAGTACCAAAAATTTATATTGTATTATATATCAATATCATTAGTGTTTAAAAAATTGGGGTTATCAGAACATCATATTCAAGAACACTGACAAATATTAGCACACAGATTCCCTCCACCACCTCTTGGAGATGCTCAATTTGGACTGGTGAAAGCAAGTTCTTGTGAGATTGTAGAAAATGGGAAAAAAAACCCATATTATTTCACACCAGTCTCGCACGAAGGATAGTAACTACTTCTATGATTTTGTGTTGGGTTACAATTTAATACAGATAACATCTCCCACAACTCTAGTTTTGGGAAACTAGCTAAGCCCTCTGATGGCAACCCTCACCCTATGTAGATATTCAGGTCTAACCAGATGTTCTACCACCCTCATTCCCCAATTGTTTTGTCTAGAAGTGTGAACCACATTGTAAATGAACTGCTCTAATATTTCATTATTATGCACACAAACCTGGTTCAGGAATTTCTCTCCTAGGATATCATGCAACACTTCGTCTATCTTGCTCCCTCAACTACTTCAACAACAACCTGAAGAAAGGGCTACATTCGACTTCTTTAATCACTATGAAGTCATTCATTGAAGCAACATCACTTTATGTGCTTGCCATTTTTAAGATGTTGCTCAGTTGGTAAAATGTGGTCATTGTCATAAAATTTATAGAAGTTAGGAGCATATTTGAGTTGGATTTCATTGGGACTTGTCAAACGAAATAACAATGATGTGGCCTAAACTAAATACTGATGTGATGAAAACTTATTTAATTTTCCATCATGTTCTTCAGCCTAGACAGTTTGCACATATGGGATTGTGTTAATATGAATTGATCATTTAATACAACTTTTGGTAACTGCACCAATTGCAAATATAGCTTGTCACAGGGCACAATTTTGAACAAGAAAAATTTAGGCAAATTTCTAAGGTCATATCAATGAGAAAATATAATAATGATTATTCCTCACCATTAATGTGCTTCCATCTATTGACTTTTAGGGTGGGAAATTATCTAGAAAGAAACTATCACTCTATTTGGCAACCATTTTGGTACTCACCAAGATTTGGGGATTGTTTCACTATTTGTTTGATCAAAATGATTTTGAGAGGGTCTAGATTTTCCCAAAGTGCACTGTGATGTAATAAGGAAAGAGGGACATTTTTTGAATTTACTTTTGATTGCAATTGTTTCCAATCTATGAGTTTTGAGTTATGATTATGGTTTGCATTCAATTTATGGATTGTAGGTATGGTATGAGCATATTCTTTTTGTGGAATGTTCTCTTAGCATTATATTCATTTATTGCAATCATGATAAATATTTGATACACTTCTTTATCAATCATTGATTATTTGAGTCTTTGTGCTTAATGGTTGATGGTATTTTCATTTTTCTTGCACTAATTTTAAATTTAAGAATTGGTGTTTGTTTCCCTTTTCTACTTTCAGGTTAAAAATATAACAATAATAAATCAAATCATATGAAGGATTTGTACCTCTAAAATTCATATTAAAGTCACAAATACAATTGTGACCTTTCTAAAGTTGTTAGTGTCATTAGCCTCTTGTATCCTGGGTGATAGAGTTGATTTTCAAATATTACAATAAAGGGTCAATTTATTCACTGACAAAACTTTTGGCAGCTCTTCTGGGGAGAACTAGTTGAAATTTTTGGTAGGTTGCTATTGGGTCATGTAGAAAAATGGTACTCCCACATGAGAATGTTTTTCTTGTGCTAGAACCTAGTCTATATTGGATGGAAGTAGAACAAGAGGATATTATCTCCCAACTAAATACCCTCTCTTAGCGATACAGAAGGAGTGTCGTAGATTACATGCAAGCTAATTTCATTTTAGAAGAAGAAGAATGGGACCAAAAACCATAAAGACCAGTGATAGAATATCCCCAAAACTAGAATTTGTTTACTACAATAATCAACCTTAGCATCCTAATCAACACCAAAACCCTCCTCTAGCTCAACCACCACCTAGGAATTGACCTAGGGGTGTCATTTTCTTTTACTCCTCAGTGGATTTGGTGACTTTGAATATTAAATGGCTTCCAATCCCAAGGATGATTATACCGGACCACTAGCCCTATCTCAATGAAATGATAAATCATATGAATCAAGAAAGAATATTTCAAAATTCTTTGGTAAGAACTTGCAAGATCTTGAGGAACACATCTTGGCCATGACTGAGGTGAGTGGAATCCTAGGAATTCGGGAAGATGTTTTCATAAGACTTTTTTATTGATAGCTTAATAAAAAAATGCAGTGGAATGGTTCAAGGGGCTTGAAAAGGGATGTACAAGTAGTTGGAGGATTTTGGAAAAGATATTTCTTAGAAGGTTCAAGGACGTGGTCAACATTGCTTCTCTACTCTGACGTTTCTTTTAGATTATAAAAGAAGAAAAAGAATATATGAGGGATTTTTATATCATTTCAATCAAGAGCTTCAACGGATTCCAATTCCTGAGCAGCCTAGAAAGATAATTCAATTTCATATATTTACTTCCGCTTAAAATTTTGAAGTTCAACTTATTCTAAAGACGGATAAAGTTCACAAAATTGAACAAGCTCAACTTGAGGCTATGAGAATTGAAGATGATTGAATTACTATGGGAATGTGGAAAAAATATTTTTCTAGAGAGCTTGTCCATACTCATGGATCACTTGTTTATAAACCTTCAAATTCTCAGTGCATATTCAATCAGCCTTGCCCTATGGTTGAAGATATGAATTTGACAGTCTTTGGCCCTACACATTTCCAAAATTATAGGAAAACTAAGGAGGGAAATGTTAATCAGGTTTGCAGTGCTCAAGTGTATAGTTTGAATACTATTGAGATGGAATATGATTTTAGTTCATCAAGTGAGGATAAATATTATTCACCCTAGGTAAGACATGATCCTGTGTTATAATCGATATTTCCTAGTTCTCCCATGGTTGATATGACTCCCTATGACTCTTATAAGGAAAATAAGTTGTTGGATTCTCTGTACATCCCAGAATAGGAAGTATTTAGTTTTAAAAATATTCATCTAGAATCTTTGGGTATAATGAATGGAGAAGATGAGAATCCTTTTGTTGAGGACTGCATGATTGCAAGAACAATAGGTATTAGGCAATCCACTAGTTTGTAGTTTGATTCAAAAGAGAAAGGTAAAGTTTTGGTCAAGAATGAGAAAGAAGAAGTGAAGTGTCTAAATTCTAATCCTCTATTTGTTTTTGATGAGCCATTTGAAGTACAAAGTAATCCCCTATTTGAAAATTCAGACATTGGTCTCCAAGATGATGTGGTAGGTGAAGTTGCCTACCATATGAGTGTAGATGAAGTAAAGGATTATGAATTGATGAAGGGAAAAAATATATGTGATTTGAAGGAACATAATGATGATGAAGTGAAAATTCATGTAACGAAGGACTTTGCCACCTTAGTTTTTTTGGAATATTTAAAACCTTTTCGTGAAGGGAAATTGGTTTGAATGCTTGAATTTTCAAAAAAGATAACATGTAACATGGGAAATTTAATGCAAATTTACCTTCCTTAGGGGGAAGAAGTATATGATGAGTGGTGGTTTTTAAGAAATGTGATGTTTGGTGAAAATCCCTTCAACAATTTCAACACTTTATGGGTAAATCTCATCCTAGATGTCCTTCAAAAGCTACAAGGGAAGACTAGCTTTTCCAAAGTCCGACTCATTCTTTTCTCAGCCTATTGATGGTTTTATATTATTAGTACTTCTCCTCCTTTTTTTAGGTCTTATCCTACTACGTACATAGTTTCATTTTTGCGTGTGTCCTTTTTATTGTGCTTGATTTGGGTTTCGGTGTGTCTTCACTCTCTTTAAATTATCTTTGTTTTGGTTTGTTTCCTTCCTTATTCATGACTCCGAGCCCAATGGTAAAACATTGGCCTATTATAACATACCTTCGGGTTCCTTTTTGCATCCTTTCAATCCTTGTCCCCAGTTAGAGCCATTGTTACTCTGATTTTGGTCATTTCCTTAAAATTGTCGTCCCTGCATGAAATTTTGCTAAGGCTAATTCTCTGGTAGTATTTCCCCAAGTTTTACTAGCCATGGTGAGTACCGCATAGTTTATCATAACTCGCTCTTATGTCACCTCCCCTTTTTGATATTTAACTTACCTATTATCTTATGTTGTCAGCCTTTTATGAAGTTCATATAACTCCTCGAAATACTGCCATGCTTTGTGAAATCTTACATCTATCACTTCCAAAGGTTCATTTTCATTTGTAGCACTGGAAGGAGGTTCTTCTATGACTTCTATAGAAGTTTCTTTTCTAGGTTTCTCGGTCTGTAATTAAGGTTTGGTAACTTTTTCAAAAGACCACTAGTGATAAAAGGTTGAAGAAATGTCAAGTATTGGCAAGATTTTTTATAGGTTCAAAAACCATTTTTGGTTCTTGACAAGGTTCCATAAACCTTCTATTCTATTGATTCTTGAGGCATCATTTTCAAGAAGGCAAGAGTGGTAAAAGTGTAAGTTTTTCTAAGTGCAACAAATTCTAGTGTACTTTTTAGGACTACCTTAATGGGAAATGGTAATGTAAAATTGATGATTAGTTAGAGATGCGCAATCATAGAATTCCCATATGTAGTAAATCAACATAAATGAATACCATTGTCAAATATAATAATGTAATTGAAACATGGAAATACTCAAATTAAAGAAAGAAAGAACACCAAAGTAACCAAAAATTTATATTATATTATATATCAATATCATCAGTTTTTACAAAATTAGGGTTATTAGAATGTCATATTAAAGCACATAAAACAAATATCAGCACCTGAATTCCCTCCACTACCTCATGGAGATGCTCAATTTTGACAAGTGAAATTAGGTTCTTGTGAGATTGCAGAAAATGGGAAAAAAAACCCATATCATTTCGCACCAGTCCCACACAAAGGAGATTAACTAATTCTTTTTTGATCTCGTGTTGGGTTGCAGTTGTAATACAAATAACATCTCACACAGGTCTAGTTCTAGGAAACTGGTTGAATCCTCTAATGGCCTCCCTCATCTTGTGTAGATATTCAGGTCGAACCAAACATTCAGCTGCCCTCATTCCCCAATCATGTTGTCCATAAGTGCAAACCACATTGTAAATGAAGCACTCTAAGAATTCATTATTATGCACATGAACCCGATTCAAGAATTTCTCTCCCAGAATATCACACAACACTTCTTCTTCTATCTCACTTTGCATAACAAAGACCTCCCTCAATTGGTCCAACAATAACCTAAGGAAAGGGATACACTTGACTTCTTCTATCACTATGAAGTCACTAACTAAAGCAATGTCACTCTGTGCACTTGTCATTTTCATGATGTTGTTTATTTGGTAAAATGTGGCCATTCTCATTGAATTTATAGAAGTTGGGAGAATATATGAGCTGGATTTCATTGGGACTTGGAAAATTAAAAGATAATGATGTGGCCTAAATTAAATATTGATGTGATGAAGATTTATTTAATTTTCCAAGTTGTTCTTCAATCTATAAATTTTGCACATGCGGGCTTGTGTTAATATGAATTGATCATTTAATACAACTTCTGGTAACCACAATTACAAATATAACTTTCCATGGCGCAAGATTCTGAGAAAGAAATGTTTGGGAAAATTTCTAAGGTCATATCAATGGGAAAATATAATGATTATTCCTGACCATTAATGCACTTCCATCTAATGGCTTCTAGGGTGGGCGATTAGCTAGCAAGAAAATTCTTCTTTATTTGGGAACCATTTTGGTAACTACCAAGACTTGGGGATTATTTCCCTATTTGTTTTATTAGAACAATGTTGAGAGGGTCCATATTTTCTCGAAGTGCACTATGATGTAATAAGGAAAGATGAACATTTTCTAAATTTACTTGTGATTGCAATTATTTCCAATCTATGAGTTGCGAGTTATGGGTATGGTGTTCACGATATCAATCTATGGGTTGCATTGATGATATGAGCATATTCTCTATTTGGAATGTTCTCTTAGCATTATATTCGTTTATTGTGATCATGAAAAATCTCTAATACACTTATTTATCTACCATTGATTATTTGAGTCTTTGCACTTAATGGTTGATGGTCTTTTCATTTTTCTTGCACTAATTTCATATTTATGAGTTGGTGTTTGTTTCCCTTTTTAGCTTTTGGGTTAAAAGCATACCCATAATAAATCAAATCATATGAGGGAGTTGTACCTCTAAAATTCAAAGGAAATTTACAAATGCAATTGTGACCTTTCTAGAGATGTTAGTGTCATTGGCCTCTCGTGTCTTGGGTAATAAATTTTATTTTCAAATATTACAATAAAGGGCCAATCTATTCACTAAAATATTGTCACAAATGTTCTTGATGAAAGAGTTCTAGTGGGTGAAGAGAAATACATAAGTCTCAAAATTTTTGAATTCACAAATACTTACACTACAAGAGATCTATCAAATGCTCTGCATTTATCTATAGATGAATATATAGTCTTACGGTTTGAAGGATATCTCAACACAGTTATGAGGTATTCATGGTCCAAGTTTAAAAGTATAAATTTTACCGTAGAGATTTTGGTGATAATAGAGTAAGTACAAGTTAATTTCCTATGAATGATTGCATAAGAATGGACTAAATGTCTTTACACTTCACCCCATCATCTTATTTTGACTTGTAGTTTTGGATTTATACTCATGAAAATTGTGTTCCTACTTAGTTCAATTTCTATATGGTTTGGTGCACCATTGGTATTTTTGTAGATGATAGTGTGTTTTCTATGTTCTAGAAACTTGATAGTTTGGTCTGATGGTGTTTAAATGAATTGCATTAGCAAGTAATTTCTCAAATTTGTGTAAAGAGGCTATAATAAGAATTATTGAGTCTCATTGTGTTATTTGAATGATTTGCAAGTTGGTATGTGATCCTCTCCTACACAACAGTGTGTCTGGAATCAATGTTTTGGGTATGAAGTGTTTGTGCCAATGCAAGATGATCTAAAATATTAAAAGGAGTGGAGAGAAGTTTTTTACAATCCATATCATTATGTTGAAGTGATCTACACAATGTTACTTGGTCTCTCTGATACTACCTTTGGTCTTGAGTTGATGCATGAAATTTTACATGCTTGTCAGGCTGAATTGACATGTTGTGTTTCTTGCATCAAGTGTTTGGATATGTGTGCCATTTTTAAAGATGTTTTCTATGGAAAATTGGTCTTGAGTATATTTTAGTTTGAACCACATGTGATTTCCTTCTAATGTAGATGTTTTTGAAGCTGAATTTTTGTGACTAACACATATCTCATGTTGTACAATAGAAACCCACAAGGAGAAACGTTTTGAAGCTTACAAAGGATACAAATAGAAGATGAAATATTTTGAGAAGATGAGTGTGTGTGTAGAATTTTTTTTGAATAGACAATGTGAAAATAAGAATCTATAGAATATCTCTTGATAATGAAATATGGTAAAGATTAGTTTTGAGATTTTAGCAATGAGCATATGTGAACTTGCAAAGAAGCATGTGTGAATGTTCATGATAATGTGTTTTGAAGGTAGTGAGATGTAGGAAATAGATCTTGTTGAAAAATATGTATTTGTGAATTTACCAAAATAAGTGAGCTAGAGGTAACAGAAGTGTTAAAGGACTATCTCTTTTATAAATTTTGTATGTTTCAAGGAGTTGTGAACTTCCTTTGGTTGTAGACCATAAAACCTATTGTAAAATATATTTTTATTTTTGAGGCTTGATTTGGACAGTAGATCCAAGTAGCTTACTCACTATGGGTTTTCCCTTGTAGGGTTTTCCACATAAATCTGGTGTTATGGTTGCATGCATATGTGTTCTTCTTCTTGCTATGTTTTATTTGTTTAATTATTGATGAATGGAAAGAATTTGATTAAGTACTGATTCACCCCCCTCTTAGTACTATGTGTGTTCAAAAATAAAGTGATAAGTATCCTATGTGTATCCTAATTAAACTTAAGTAACTAAGTGTGAATATGACCTAGGTGATGAACTAGTTAGGTAGAACACCATGTTCACACAACACATCCTATTAAGTAAAACTTAGGAATAATATAGAAGATGAAAAAATGCAAGGGTGGGTGATAGTTACTAGACCATATTAGGTACCCATGTTTAAATACAATATCTTACAAACAAATAGAAGGAGAAAACTCAGTGGGATAAAACTCCTCCCCAAAATAGAGAAAAGATAAAGCTCTCTCAAAGAAAGATAAAAAAGTACTCAATGTGAGGAAAAATTTCCATCATAAGAGAGAAGATGAAAATACACTATGCAACACTCCCCCCAAAGAGGAGTCTCTTGCAATGATGGTAGATATCTAGAAATGAAAGATAAAAATGATCCTATCTCATCCAACAACATTCCTCCCCTTAGGAAGAAAAAAAATAAAGAATGTATGCAAGATGTATTTCCATTCATAAAAGGAAGATGAGGGAAGAAAGATCAATATTTGTGATGCCTTTGAACTCTACTTAAGCCCCCATTTTGATGTTGAAATCTACCAAAAGAAAGTTAGGTGTTTCATGCCACAATGATGTAGATGATAATCCATAATCCGTAAGAGATGAATGTGGGATAAGGTCCAAATATGAAATTGAATCCTCCAAATGTTGCTCAAGGATCTCCAGACCAATGCTAAACTATGAAAAATGATCATGTAGAGATAGATCAAGAGGGTAGAAATTCTCCCCCAAAATATTTGGAGTAGCTATATCTGAAAGAATATGAATGTCTTGCTACATTGAATCATTAGAAAACATGGATGTAGAAACACTAATCTCATTAAATGCAAAATTAAATATAAATGAAATTTAAACCCATATATGTAGAGACTCGGTAGATGAAAGAACACCAAGACTCAAATTACCATACTAAATCTCCTCAAAGGTGTCCACACTAGATGCCTAAGTGTGTAGAACAATCAAAGGAAATATTGGGATTCAATTCTGTAATGTCAGTTTTTGGTTAATTCCCCTCCTTGTTGGTGTGTCTTAATTATTTTTGACCTATTGTTAATAATTGATTTAACATATCCTAATTAGGTCCCAAATTCCTTGATGCCCCAATTCTTAACATATGTTATGTGTTTCTTTTTCCCCCTAACATTCTGATACTCCATTTGATTTCTCTATATAACTTGTTGAGGTTAAAATTTTGATTGTTCACTATTCAATCACTTTCTTCCATCCCCTAGATAGTTTGAGACTTAGTTGAAGACATTTAAAATTTACCCAAGTATTTATTAATTTTAGCTTTTTGATATTTCTCTTAGCTTCCTAACATCCCTTCCTTCCCTAATTCCTTTAAAATGTTTCTTTCAAACTATGCCACTTCCTCCTCCATCCATTCTAAGTGGATTTTCCATCTTGATTGTGCTTTCCTTGAAAGTTTGATCCCTTGACATTTACCTTATTCCACTCCAAAATGCCTCTCCTTTAGAATTTCACAGTTTCCCATCCATTCATATTTTTTGTTCTATTCACAACATGCTAAGGATCCACCTTTCCTCTACTAATGTCATCATACTCCCAGACTATCGAATTATCACATCTCCTCATTTAATTAGTAGGCTTCTCATCAGAGTCCTCATGTATGATGATAAGGTGATTTATTGGTATGTGGGAGGTTTATGTGTCCATTTCTTTGGTATAAATATTAAAAAGGTGTATGTAAGGTCATCCAAGTATTCGATGCATCTCTTCCAAGTTTGATGGTCTGATGAGTAAGGAATGGCCTGGTAGTTTGATGATTTTTCTTTTCCTCTCTCAAAGGTTTGAGAATATTAATGCTTGATCATCCAAAGGTCTAATAAAGTATAAAGTGATTATTTTGAGGGCTATAGAGGTATGTTGGAGCTTGTGGAATACTTTTTTAGAATAATTTCGAGCACCAAATTTGAACACCATACATTTAATCCTTGCGTGCTTGTCGTAAATGTTGCAACTCCCCCACCTATTAATATTTATTATTATAGTGTAGGAAAAAGTATCCATTTTTCACACTTAATTTGGAAGTAATTGATAATAAAATGAGCTTAATTATGCCTTAATTTAGTGTTGTAATATTTTTTTCATATTCACATTAAGTTTAGGGCCCTTTTAAATAAAATGGACTTAATAGTGCCTTATTTTTGGTGTTGTAAGGTGTACCTTTACACTTTCACACTAATCTATGGCTTTATTAACTAATTAAGGTTAATTTTCATTAATTGGCCTCATTAATCCAAATCCAAGCCTAATTAAATATAATTTCAGAGGGATAAAACCTGACATTCATAAATTCCATTACACAACACTTAATTTTGGAAGTTGTGTGTCCTAGGTAAGTGACCTAGAACCCATTTTCCATAGGGCGAAAGGGTCCTTACTTAGACCTATGACCCTAATTTAAACTATGTTTAACATTGAGCAATGTGTTTCCTTGGTAAGTGACCTAGGATCCATTCACCATAGGGTGAATGGGTCCTCACTTAGACCTAGGACCCCCCTTTAAAATATGTTTTTAGTGGTATTTCAATGATTTCAAATCCAAAATTCAATGTCGGCTTGTGATATTTCAATTTTGGGAATTAATATTAAGATATGTATAAATATGAGGTTATTTCACTATGTTTCACCTAGAAATTCAAGTTACCTCAAGAGTATCTTCACAAGAGCATTATTGAGAGCATTCAAGAGCATTTTCAAGGCATTCAAGGGAAAAATTATAGAAGATTATTGCAGCAATCAAGATTTATTTCATCATGTCAAATATTTATTGCATCATGCATGTTGTTTGAGCTAGTATGGTAATGTAGTGTTTAAGATCTATTCAAGCATATTCAAAGACATTGTTTCACATCAATTTTCATGATTAAGATCATCATCCATTGAATCCATTTCATTCTCATTTGCAAATTTATTTATCCAAGGTTCAAAATAAGGTTTGGTGAGTTGTTGCATAGAATTGTTCATTCATCATTCCTTCATTCTTTTCTATTTCATTTCAAGGTTTAATTACCAAAATGGGGTTTGACCAAGGCAAACCCTCATTCCCTAACAAACATTTCTCTCTCTTTGATGTGTGATTTCAAATTTGAGGTTGAAGATAATTAGAAGAAAAAAATTAAAGAAAGTTGCAAAGTTGTCATAGTTGCAAGAAAAGTTGTCATATCATGGAATATCCTCTACAGATTTAATTTCCGACTGTCTAATAGTGAGCATCTAGAATTTGGAAGTGCAAACCTAGCAGAAGAGAACCCGAAAAAGCATTTTTCAAGAACCCTAGCTAGGACCCATTCACCATAGGGTGAATGATTCCTTAGTGAGCTTCAAAAGGTGACTTTTAGTTTAAGGTACAAATACTTTTCCCCTTTCTAGATCTACCTTTTGATTGTTGTTTTTGTGAGTTTTGTTTACTATTGTTCATTTGCATATTATAGCTTACATTTTGAATGAAATTAGGAAACTAGGTCTTTGTGGTGAACCCCTCATCATCCATCCTTATATTATTCCCCTTTTTCAATTATTATTTTTAGTGTTCAATATAAGGCACCTATTTTGGGTGGGATTATAAGTAGGTTGTTGACCATGGAGATTCTATAATGCAATAATTAGTGTTTGACACCTTACAAGCGTTAAATATATATTGTTGATAATTTTTAAAAAGATTTTGGTTCAACTATGGTTCTTTATATATCAAATATTTCCCAAGGTGTTGCAAGCTAGACATATATGCTAGTCTATTCCAAGAATGAAGGCATTACCATTGATTTCAACTGGTCAATTGGTTATCAATTGGTTGTTGTCATTGATGTCATGGATTCAGGCTATTGGTTGTATATGTCGAGGATATTGAAAAAATTGTAATGAAGAAAGTTTGCAGGTGTTCAATGGTTGCTCTAGGTTTTTCTATGGGTTTTGCTCCTATATTTTTGTGGTTTAGATATGTTGATCATGGTTATTGGAAGCTTCTATATCCAAATTCTTGGCTTCGGATTCATTATGCAGTGCAAGTTATGTTCACCAGTTGTGAACTGTGGTTTTTTGTGTTTTTGGTTGAGGTCTGGGAAAAATGTTGTTGCTTTGAATTTATTTTTGGAAAAGTCTTATGACTTGTGGTTCTAGAGTTGAGTTTTTATGATTGTGTTGAAGATAATTTTGGTTTCTGGAAGGATTCGATCATGTCAAGGGTTGTGTGTGCTTAATTGCTCTATTTTTTTTACACTAGTTTGGCCAAACTTGTGTTGAACACTACTTTTGAAGTTGATGAAGCATCTTGGGACCTATTTGGGTCCTCATCAAGGGTTTTTTTGGGTCGCCCTCATTCTAATTCCACACTAGAAATTTTTTGGCACCTACCCAATTTGATTTTAATGATGGATGGCCAACTTTGGATATGTTTCAAAGTTGAAGATGGTATAAATACAAGATGAGTTAGTAGTGAAATATGTACAAAGAGATAAGTGTAAATAAATAGAGAAGATATATATGAATCAATGTGGTTATGTGATGCGAGTGTGGTAGATCAGTGTGAAGTCTAATTGTTGAATTTCTAGATGTAGTGAGATGAATGTGTACTCTATCATTCATGCATGTCTAAGAAGTGGTTGAGTGAATTATGGTGGAGGTATTTGTTACATTGAGATTTTTTTCTCTATGTAACATATCTCTTCTATCTTCTTTGTATCTCTATGGTAGTGAGCCCTCCAGGTGGTTAACCCATGTTGAATAGTGATTCTTGATCTGAACAGTGAGTTCTTATTTTGGCAGTCAGCCTTTCTCTGGTAGTGATCTTTTGTAATCAGTTTTGATATTCATTATATTGCGATCTAATCATCACCATGGTTTTTCCCTTATTGGGTTTTCCATGTAATTTGGTGTTACTATGTTTGTGTGATGGTTTTCAGTTTCTATGCTTGTACTTAATGTTTAATCATTTTAGTAGAGTTAAGAATTTGTGATTGATCTAAGTTCTGGTGAATGTTTTAAATGTTTAATTTGTGAAAAAAAAATCACCCTCCTCTTATTTTTCTTATTCAACAATTGGTATTAGAGCTTGGTTCCTTGGAGAAGAGTTTAACTGCTTAAGGAAGGTCTAGGATGATTGGCAAAGTTACTTATGAGTATTTGAAGTTTGATGGAACTAATTATGCTATCTAGAAGATATTGATGGAAGAATATTTGGAATATTTTGGATATGATGTGGATAAATCTTACAATACTCCCTACACTCCTACTAATGGTCTGAGTACATCTGATGAGATCAAGGCACATGAAGCAAACAATAAGTAAAAGTTTATTTTGAAGAATAGTCTTGTACATTTAGAGTTGATTAAAGTTCAAAACCTGAAGACTACTAAAGAAGTTTGGGATGCTTTGGAAAAGGAACATGAAGGAGATGAAAGGGTCAAAAAAGAAAATTTGCACAATTTGGAGACACAATTTGGGCTCCTGCATATGTTTGAAGATGAGAATACATTAAAGCCTATGCATAGAGATTCGATGAGGTAGTAGCTGGAATGCGAGGACTTGGTACTACAATAGATGAATCTAGAATTGTAAAGAGGATTCTTAGAACTCTCCCTAATGCTTATAATGAAAAGTTGTGTGCTATTAAATAATGTATAGATTATAAGACTTACACTAAAGATCAATTGTTGGGAACTCTGACATCTTCTGAGATGAGAAATTCAAATTTGAAAAATGGATCCAAATCAGAAACAACTTTTAAGGATACAAGAGATGAAGATCTGGATGAAGAAAAAAATGATGAAGTAGAAGCTGACTTTGTGAGAAGGATAAAGAAAGGCTCCAATAAGTGTGAGGGTATTTACCCTTTAAATTATTTAGTTGTGGAGGAATAGGTCATTATGCTTTGAGATGTCCAGAAGGAGATAAGAGGAATAAACAAAGATATGAGAAAGAAAAGAAAGGTAAGAAGATTAATAGAGAATATTATGTGAATGAGGATGCTATTATTTCTAATGAGAAATCTGTTTATGGAGATCCTGATGACAATTAATGATTTTTCTTGGCTATAAAAGATGAAGCTACTTTTGCTAATTCTGAAAAAACAAGTGAAGGAATGACCTTTGGAGAAGGAGAAAAATGAGGGTACTGTAATCTCTTCCCTACATGATAAACATGAAAAAAGCTATTGGGTTGTTGATAGTGGTTTTTCACATCACATGATTGGTGATAAGAGTAAGTTTATTAAACTTTAAAAATATGATGGAGGCTTGGTTATGTTTGGAGATGATACTGGTGCTAATATTTGTGGGATAGGTTCAATAAGTTTTGATGGAAAGCATGGTACTGATGATGTCTACTATGTTAAGGGTTTAAGGTATAATATTTTGATTGTTGGAAAAATGTACAGTAAAGGATATAATATTGTATTTAAGGATGAAAGTTGTGAAATCAAAAAGGATTTTGAAATAGTGATTTCTACAAGAAACAAATTTGAAGGAAATCTCTATCAACATAAGGGTGCTAAAGGATGATGCTTTATGACTTAGATTAATGACAATTGGCTATGGAATCAGATAATGTGTCATATGAATTTTGATAACTTGGTGAGGATTAGTGCAAAGTAGGCCGTGAGAGATCTACCAAGGATTAAAAAGCCTAATAATGCTATTTGCAGGAATTGTCAATTCGGAAAGCAAGCAAGAAACCATTTCAAATCAAAGGATCAATCTACTACTGGACTACTAGATTTAATTCATATAGATCTCTATGGTCCTACAAGAGTGATATGTCTACAAGGTGAAAGGTACTTTATGCTTTTGATTGATGATTATTCTAGGTATACATGGGCTACATTTCTTAGATAAAATTTTGATGCATTATATAGATTCAAGACATTCAAAGCTATGGTTGAGAATGAAGTAAACTTGAGGATAAAGTGCTTAAGGTATGAAAGAGGTGGTGAATTCACCTCCCATGAGTTTAATATGTTTTGTGAAGTTCATGGAATAAAAATATAGTCATCTTCTCTGAGAACTTCATAGCAGAATGGAGTTGTTGAAGGGAAGAATTGAACAACTCAAGAGGTCGCTAGATCAATGATTACTAAAGCTGGTCTACCGAAAGTTTACTAGAGAGAAGATATTCACACTATTGTTTATGTATTCAATTGATTTCAAGAAAAATAAAACAATACATAAAATCCCTATGAGCTATGGTGTAGTAGAATTTCTACTGTCAAGTATTTGAAGGTATTTGGAAGCAAATGTTATATGATGGGATGAAGAAAAACTAGGAAAATTTGATGCAATAAGTGATGAAGGAATTTTTCTTGGATATTCTACTAAAAGCAAAGCTTACAAATGTTTCAATAAAACATTAAGCAAGATTATAGAAAGCTCAAATTTCAAGGTTGATGAAGCAATGAAGAATTCAATTGATGTTGATGGATATGTATTTGATGAACCTAATTGTGTAAGGATTGAAGAATTTGTTTAAGAACAAGAGAAGGATGACCAAGAGAAGAAGAATGAAGAAGAAGAATAATAAGAGGCTTCGGTGGTGTCCCCTAAGACATCTAGATATATGCAGAAAAATCATCCAAAAAGTTGAATCATTGGAGACAAGAAAAAATGAGTAATGACAAGAAGTAGAGCTACTACTGGTGAGGTAAATTTGTGTTTACTTTCTGAGATTGAACCAGAGACTATAAGCGAAGCATGTAAAAATGAGTGTTCGATGGAAGCTATGAAAGAAGAACTTATGTAGATTGAGAAGAATAAAACTTGGGAATTGGTCCCAAGACTAGCAGATAAAAACATAATTGGATCAAAGTGGGTCTTTAGAAATACGTTGAATGAGAGTGAAGAAATGGTCAGAAGCAAAGCAAGGATTGTGTGTAAAGACTACTCACAAGTAGAAGGCATAGATTTTCAAGAGAATTTTGCTCTGGTGGCAAGAATGGAAGCTATCAAGATGTTCTTACCATTTTCTGCTCAAAGATTTCAAGGTCTATTAGATGGATGTCAAGTCTGCATTTTTAATGGTCAGCTGGAAGAAGAGGTCTACATGGAACAACCGAAAGGATTTCAATTGTCAGATCAACCATATATGGTCTGCAAATTGAAGAAAGCTTTATATGGATTGAAGCAAGCTCCTAGAGCATGGTATGCAAGGTTAGACGAGTACTTTATTCAACAAGGTTTCAACAAAGGTACAATAGATAGTAATCTATATTTCAAAATTGAAAATGACAAAATCTTGATTGTGGTTGTATATGTTGATGACATTATTTTTGGAGGAAATGAAACTATGTGTAATACATTTGTAGAAGAATTGAAAAAATAATTTGAGATGTCTATGTTTGGAGAGATGGGTTTCTTTCTTGGGCTAAAAATTAATCAAACAAAGAAAGGGATTTTTACTTCACAGTCTAAGTATGTGAAAGAGATGTTGAAGAAGTTTGGGATGGATGGTTCCAAACTAATATCCACTCTTATGGTGACTAGTCACAAATTAGGTAAAGATGATGATTCACCTAAGGCTAACAAGAGAAAATATAGATCTATGATTGGTGGAATGTTGTATTTGACTGCTACTAGATCGGATATTATGCATGTTGTATGTCTTGTGGTTAGATTTCAAGAAGATCCTAAGGAAACACATGTTGATGTTGTTAAAACAATATTTAGATATTTGAATGGCACTTTAGATTATGGCTTATGGTATCCTAGGGATACTAAATTTACACTAAGTGCTTATACAGATGTTGATTGGGCTGGATGTGTAGATGACATGAAAAGTACAAGTGGTGGTGCATTTTTTCTTGGTCACTGATTGGTGGCATGGTTGAGTAAAAACAAATATTCAATTTCCTTATCTACTCCTGTAGCTAAGTATATTGTTGTTGCATCTTGATGTACACAAGTTTTATGGATGAAATAGACATTGAAAGATATCATAGTAGTGTTTTATGATCCTATTTATATCTTCTATGATAATACAAGTGCAATTAACATTTCAAATAATTGAGTGATACACTCGAGGACAAAGAATATATCTATTAGGTATCATTTCTTGAGAGAAAAGGTTGTGGAGAATGAAGTAAAGCTTGAGTATGTACCTATGAAAGATTAGATTTCTACTATATTTATGAAGGCTCTTCCTAAAGATATTTTGAGTATCTCCAAGAGAAGTTGGGGGTCATTTCCCCTCCTTTCTTGAACTAGATACATATGGAGATGCATCAGTTTGGTGGGTCTATGGATCTATCTTTCTTCTGGACTAATACTTTGGTGGCTACCTCTTAGGGGGAGTAGGTAGTGTTATGAGTTGTCATTGTAAGAGTATTCAATTTTTAATGAAAAATAGGAAATCAATGTAAAATATCCTTTGCCTTTACCATTGATGTCAAAGGGGGATAATAGTATCATGTGAAAAATATTATCTACTAAGCGGGAGAAATAAATCAAAAAATCATGAGAAGTGTTTTCATAGATAATGTATTGTCTTTTATGGTTTTTCACATCACGTGTAGCCATCAATGAGAAAGGAGATTTTTGCAAGAATTAAGGTGTTTTCATTGATGTCAACTGGTCAATTGGTTATCAACTAGTTGTCATTGTCATTGATGTCATGGATTCAGGATATTGGCTATATATGTCGAGCATATTTAGAAAATTGTAATGAAGAAAGGTTGTAGGTGTTCGGTGGTTGCTCCAGGTTTTTCTCCTATGTTTTTGTGGTTCAGATATGTTGACCATGGTTGTTAGAATCTACTATATCCATATTCTTGGCTTTTGATTCATTGTACAATGTATTATTTTCACGAGTTGTGAACTGTTGTTTTCTATGTTTTTGGTTGATTTTCAGGAGAAATGTTGTTGGTCCAGATTTCTTTTTGGTAAATTCTTATGACTTATGGTTCTAGAGTTAAGTTTTTATGATCATGTTGAAGATAATTTTGGTGCTTGCAAGGATTTGATCATTTCAAGGGTTGGGTGTGCTTAATTAATCTATGTGTTTTACACTGGTTTGGTTGACCTTGTGTTGAACACTACTTTTGAGGTTGATGAAGCATGTTGGGGCCTATTTGGGTCCTCATCAAGCATGTGTTTGGGTCACCCTCATTTTAAATCCACCCTAGAATGTTTTGACACTGACCTAATTTGAATTTAATGATGGATGGTCAACTTTGGATATGTTTCAAAGTTGAAGATGGTATAAATATAGGATGAGTTAGTGGTGAAAGATGTACAAAGAGATAAGTGCAAAGAAATATAGCAGATAGATGTGAATTAGTGTGGGTATGTGATGCAAGTGTGAAAAATCAATGTGAAGTCTAATTGCTAAGTTTTTGAATGTAGTGAGTTGAAGGTGTACTATATCATTCATGCATGTCTGCAAGCGGTTGAGTTAATTGTGGAGGAAATCTCTATTGCATTGATATTTTTTTCTCTCTATAACATATCTCTTCTATCTTCTTTGTATCTCTATGGAAGTGACCCCTTCGGGTGGTTAACCCTTATTGGAAGTGAGTCCTAATCTGGACATTGAGTCCTTATTTTGGTAGCGAGCCTTTCTCTAGCAGTGAGCCTTTGTTATCAGTTTTGATATTTATTATATTGTGAGCTAATCTTCACTGTGGTTTTTCCCTTATTGGGTTTTCCGCATAAATATGGTGTTACTATGTTTGTGTGATGGTTTTTAGTTTCTACATTTTCACTTAATGTTTAATCATTTTAGTAGAGTTAAGGATTTATGATTGATCTAAGTTTCGGTGAATGTTTTAAATGTTTAATTTGTGACAAATGATTCACGTCCCCACCCCCCTCTTAGTTGACTTGTTCAACATAGTCCATCTCTTTTGTGTCAAGTAAAAACCTATTCAATCAAGGAAGATTAATATTATAAGTAGATTTTATTGTAGAATGTCTCCATGGCATTAAGTATATATTTAAGAGGGTTAAATGATATTCTCAAAACATTGCAAGGATTGTGATAATCTTTCTCACTTTATACATGGATATATGTAGTTTTATTTGGATTAATAAGTATTCTCTATTATAAATTTTATTATCTTTGTTGTATGAAAATGCATAGCTCTAATTTCCTTGATTTTAGTTCATTCTCTTTTCTATAAATTGTGGCTCTATTATCTAATTATTTAGGCACTAGTTTGGAACCATGTATCAATCTAACATCATCAACCAAGAAAAACATAAATTAATAGCATAGGAGTAGGAGTATTCTTGTTTAGTCATAACCCTATATAATAACTAGGGATTTTTATTTTGAGAGCTTATAATGAGTTCATTTCATGTGGGTTTTGATTGGATATTGTCATTAGATATAAGGGGTTTTGAGATAGCTTACTTTTCTTGGTTAAATGATAGTCTTTGGGGCCAAGTCAACAAGTTGGGTTTGGCTATTGTTGATTTGCAATTTTCCATTTTATTTGAGTTTAATACCTACTAGGTATACCCTTGGGATCACCCTCCTAAGTCTAAGTTGTCATAAAATTCTAGGAGAGATAACCCACTCTTGTAGATTTTACCTTTAACCCTCCATATTATATTGATTAGATGATTTCGCTTGCATTAGAAAAATCATGCCCTTGTGAGTGGAATTTTATTATAGGAAATGGAGCAATAGTTTCGGGACCCAAAAAAATGACACAACTATTGGGGAGAACCTGAGGGTGGCTTTTTTATTGTTGATGGTATATAGTTTATATTTTATTTGGGTAATTTTGGCATACCATCAACTTGCACCAAAAAATGACATTTTTAAGGGAGGAATTAGCTATTTTTGGGTTATTAGTAATTGGAGACAATTTTAGTACCTTAGTAATAAGAAAATTTGAAGTTGTACATTATGGTTGGGTAAATTTGACATCCTGCCAACTTACACCAACACAATGGAACTATTTATAGGGAAGTGATATCTTGGTTTCTATTTTGAAAACAATGGTAACACAATAATGAATAAGATATTCAGTTGGGGTGAGATTTATAGCCCATCAACTCATTTCAACAAAATGAAATCATTGTTAGGGAAATATTATCCATTGATGAGTCTTAGGAAATTGGATATATTTTGAAACACCTCAATAATAGAGAGTTTAGATTTTAAATTTTTGTGTGTGTTGAAGTTGGTAGCTTGTTAACCTACACCAATAGATTGGTGTCATGAATGAAAGGGTTATTCAGTTGATAATATGTTGAATAATATATTGATGGCCATAACCTAAAATTAGAATTATGCCTTGGTGATTTATTTACTTCAAGGATTTCCTCACTACTATGAGGTGGTGACTTTGTTGTCAAAGATAAAAGTTTTTATTTTCTTGTTTATGTTCCATGACACACATCAAGGTGATTGTAGTTGGTTATATGGTACCATGTTCTCTTTCTAGAATTTGAAGCATGGCTTCTTTCTTGCTAAAGAAACAAATTTGTTCTCCTCTCTTTTTTTCTTTACATAAGTAGTTGTAACCAATCATGGATAGTTGGAATAGATACATTATTTACCCTAGGGGTACTTCAAAGTGCATCACATAAGTTATACCCTAGATTTTATGATAGAGAGAATACCCAATAGCACTGTGAGGATTAGTGCATGTGCTATTCATACAAACCAATACAAAAAAAAACTCATGTTTAAAACTACAAACATCCATACTTGAAAACAAGTTAAGGATAGATGAGCTCAAGAAAATTGAAAGTAATGTGGAGAAAGAATAAACACTATATGATCACAAAGATACCCCACTCTTATAGAAAAATAGGTGTGTCCATCCCTTTTTATCTCACTTGATCCCATTTACAAGAAACTTTACCTTTCTTGGGTCAATTGTGAAAGGAAAATGTTGATATTTTCAATCTTCAATTTGATGCCTAGATTTGATAGGTATGCTCATCTAGAAGGGGATGCACATATTTAAGTATTTTTAGAATTCATGGAAAGATATTAGATTGTCAATGAAAACATGTGAATGAAATTTTTTCGTTTGGTCATTAAAGGGAAGGGAAAAGGATTGAAATTATATTTTCTTGAGCATTATTTTACCTCTTGGAGTCATTTTTTGTTGTGTTTGAAGAATAGTTCACTTTATACCATTATTCTCTTGTCAAAGAACTGGAAGACATAAAATGGAAATAAGGAAAGTCTAGCATAGAATTCAGTCACATTTTTTTTGTTTCTCTTTCCAAAATCCCAAATGATTTTTTACCTAAAAAACTACCTATATTGATATATTTCTCAGAGCCTATGATGTAACTCTAGGTTCTATTTTATTATGGGAAGAGTTTAAATCAATGAAAATGTAATAGGCATGCATGTGCCTTGGTTTTATTGATGATTTGAGAAGGGATATGATTGTAAAATATTTATCCTCAAGAATAGAAGTTTCTAGTGGTGAACACACTATTATATAAAATTATTGTATAGAGGTGGTATTAAGTCAAAGCACAACATTGATAAGTGAAGATTATGTTTGCAGGTAGGTAGAGGAAGGTGTTGGTGCATTGTGTAACACTAGTTTATAATATGATGATAGTGTGTGTTCCTCCCTTTAGTTGGACTAGTCATACATAGATGAAAATAGTGAAGAAATAAATAATGAAATCTAGCTTGAGAATGAAGAAGGTGACCTTTCTTTTTGTTCCAATAGTATGGATAGTAAGGAGTTAGTGTATGTGGGAGAATCATCTGGTGAATCAGCTCTAGTAGTTGATTATTCAACACATGCATAAGTCGGTGATGCAAATGGTGAATAGGAAGATTCCTTCTTGTTTGATCTCTTACCTTACTTTATCCCCATTTCTAATTTTGAATTTGCTACTAATTTTCACATGAGGACAACTTAAGCACAACTATACATTGTAATGAAAATGTTATATAAGTTTTTGTAGGATTCTAATGTGAAGTGGGTGATCATATGGACTCATACAATAACCTCTTTATTTTGTGTACAAAATGTAGTCCCCCTCATCCATAGTGAACTTCAAAAGGGTAATATTAATGTGTTGTTGTAATAATTAAGTTGGAAGGAGATGTGTGCCACAAATTTGATTTTAGCAACACAAGTGCCACAATAAATTTCCAAGATAGATATAAAAAATAGACAACTTGAAGAGTGGATATCTTAGCATGAATTTGATGTAGATTAGGGGTGGAATAGATTGAACTAACAAAATGTAACAAAATTCAGTCACCTCTTAAGTCTCAAGACCCCTACAATGGTGATTTACACTAACTCATTGGTATTCACAACTAGGTCTCCAAATTGATGTTCTAAAGAATATATTTTAGAGAAGTTTGTCTCTCCATGAAAAAAAGACCTTTTCAAATACCCATCATGCTCTATTCTAACATATCTCACTTGTGGCATAGGTTGTTTTGGAGAAATTCTCACTAATCAGGTCTGCTACGACAAGAACAAGGCCAATTAGGCCACTTTTACAAAGCACCTACTAAGAATTCAACCCTCAAACACCTAAAATCCTCACCAATGGTCTAAAAATGTCACATAGGGTACCATTCAAGAGATTGTATCAACAAACAACACTTAAAAATTTATTTCCTTCACTATCACTACCCTACCTAGCCTAACACATGAGGATGCTAGGATAGGACTTGGAAAAAAACTCTATAAACTCCATCCCTTTCTCCAAAAGACAACAAAAACAATAAAATAAAACCTAAACCTCCCATTCCACTGATTTTGGCTAGATTATAATGGTGGAATGGACTGATATTTACATTTTTTTATCACAAACCCTTGAAAATGAGGGTTTCTATGCAGTCTGCAACAAAATGCCTCTAACAAGCTTTAGTCCTAACAAAAATTGACCACACCACACTCAAATGAAGGCTTATTCCCTGTATTAACTTCTCACATAAATTTTATCTCATGACACTACTGTACGGGGCCATATAGATCAAGAAAACATAGAAAATGCACACCGATTTGCAAAAAATAGAGCCTCTTTCACTTCTTTTGTCCTCCAACTGATAAAATCATGTTGCCTAGAAGTTTGTGAGGCAAAAATAGCACCATGCAATTATAACTCATCGGTTGCAAATAAGAAACACTCAATATGACTATTCACCTTCCACTTACAAGCAATTTTTCCAAGTTGCAAAGTAACTTTTATATTCCTTTAACAACTTTTTACCAAACACCTAAGAATGACCCTAAATGACACCAAACATTGCAAAATGATCTTGATTCAACCTTATTACATCCATTAAGTGACAAAACACCTAAATTACAAACCTAGATACCTAAATGCATCAATAAAGCGAAATAACCATGGTGCCCCTGCACCATACACCCTAGGAGAGAAAAATCTCAGGCTCCACTTGAGATCAATTCTTGTATTGATGTCCCATGCTTCCTAATGGCATATTCTAACATCCATACTACTTATTCATGAGGGATTCCTTGCCACTTGACAAGGTATTCATTGTAAACTTTGTGTCTTGTTCTCTTTGCCTCCTTGGTGTCCAAAATGGCTTCAGGTTTCACTGGTTCAGTAGGGGGTAGATCTCTACCCCAATCATCATCAGCAACACCTTCATTAGCACCTATACCTACATCCACAAATCCCTTGAAAGGGTAAAGATCATAAATATTGAAGATTGGTGAGATAGTAACTCTAGGAGGGAGTTTTATCTCATAGTTTTTTTCACCAAACTTATGGACTACCTTACATGGTCCAATCTTTTTCACCAGTAGCTTTGTGTATTTCCCCTTAGGTAGTCTCTCTTTCTTTAGGTGTGCAAGCACCAAGTCTCCTACTTTGAACTAAACATTCATCCTCTTCAAATCTACATGCTTCAAGTATACTTTTCCACACTCTTCTTCAAATTTTCCTTGACCTTCTCATGTATGTATTTCATAGCTATGGAAAACTCCTTCCTTTTTCCACTCCTTTTCTCCAATCCACTCAGATCTCTGAGCTCAAAGACACCTCTTGGTTTTAGACCATATACTACTTCAAAAGGACTTTTCCCTTTGCTTTTTTTGATGGGATCATTGTAAGCATACTCTTCCTATAGGATAATGTGGTCCCATTGCTGTCCATGTTCTTTTGTGAGACACCTAAGCAAGTTTCCAAGTGATCTATTGACCACTTTAGTTTGCCCATCTATTTGTGGGTGATAGGCAATACTAAAGGTCAAATTTGTTCCCAATTTCCTCCACAAGTTCCTCCAAAGTGACCTATGAACTTTGAATCTCTGTATGAAACTATAGTGAGTGGTAACCCATGAATTCTGACTATTTCCTTAAAGAATAAGCCTGCAATATTTGAGGCATCACTTGTGCATTTGCAAGGAATAAATTGAGCCATTCCATTAAATCTATCAACAACTACAAACACACTGTCCACTCCCCTTTGAGTTTTGGGTAAGCCTAATATAAAATCCATACTCAAATATTTTCATGGCATGCTAGGTATTGGTAGGGGCTGATAAATCCCTGCATTTGAGCTAGAGCCCTTGGATCTTTGATAAATCACACAACTCTCCATAAAATTCTTAACATCCACATGCATCCTTGGCCAATGGTAGAACCTCTTTACCTATTCTAAGGTTTTATCAAACCCAAAGTGTCCACCCAAACTACCACAATGCTTCTCCCTTATCAAATTGGCCCTCATAGAGCACTTAGGCACACACATCTGAGCACCCTTAAACGATAGTTCATCTTGCAACACAAAATTAGAGAATTCACTATGAAAAGTATTATGAAACTAACTACAAACAACATATGGTTCCTTAAAATCATCGTCATCCTTATACATACCTTTTAGTGCATCTATTCCTATGCTCTGAAATTGGATTTCTTCCACCGTCATGGATCTTCTTCTCAAAGCATCAACAACCTTGTTTGATTTCCCTTTCTTGTGCTTGATTGTGAAGCTGTAGGCCTGCAAGTAATCCATCCACTTCATGTGCCTATGAATCAACTTGTCTTGACTGTTCAAGAAACTTAAGGCATGATTATCTATGAAAATAATGAACTCCCTTGGAAAACGATAATGCAACCACTTCTTGAGGGATTATACCATTGCATAAAGCTCCAAGTTATATGATGAATACTTATTTTTTGCTTCATTGAGCTGGTCACTAAAAAAATTCTACCGACCTTCCCTCTTGACTCAAAACTACACCAATGGCATACCCACTTGCATCACACTCAATGGTGAACACCTCGCTAAAGTCAAGCAATGTGAGTATGGGTTGTTGAGCCACTCTAGTCTTTAAGTACTCAAAACTCCTCTCAACTTCATCAGCCCATTGGAACCTCTTCTTCTTATCCCCTTTGATAGTTTCAATGATAGGAGAACAAATGTGGCTAAAGTTCCTTATGAATTTCCTATATAGACTAGCCAAGCCATGAAAACTACTTACCTCTCCTATTTGATTTAGGGGTTGGCCAACTAAGTATTGCCTCCACTTTAGTGGGGTCCATCTTCAATTTACCTTTGGAGATCAAAAATCCAGGGTAATTCTTATTTCATGAACTCACACTTTTTTAGGTTTATCATCAACTTCTCCTCATTCAACCTCTTCAATACGTTATCCAAATGTTGTAGGTGCTCTTCCTTTGTCTTTCTAAAAACCAAGATGTCATCTAAATAGACCACCACAAATCTTTCCATGAAAGGTTTCAAAACCCCATTTGTCAACCTCATAAATGTGCTTGGGGTATTTGACAACCCAAATGGCATCACTAGCCACTCATACAAACCCTCATTGGTCTTGAAGGTAGTTTTCCACTCATCTCCTTCCCTTATTCTGATTTGATGGTCTCCGGTTTCTAAATCAATCTTTGAGAAGTAGCATGCACCTACTAAACTCTCCATCAAGTCCTCCATCTGAGGTATAGAAAATCTATATCTGATTGTGATTTTGTTGATTGCTCTTAAATCATTACATAACCTCCAATATCCTCCCTTATTGGGTGCCAAAATAGTAGGCACAACGCAAGGGCTCAGGCTCTCCCTTATGAAACCTTTATCCAATAACTCTTGGATCTGATTTCCTATCTCCTCATTTTACTTGGGTGTCATCTTGTATGCAGCCTTGTTTGGAAAGTTTGCACCAGGTATGAGATCAATATGACGACTCACATCTCTTATAGGAGGTAAAGATCTAGGGAGCTCATTCACCACTATATCCTCATATCTTTCCAATAGGGTCTAAACTTCTTTGGGTATCTCATCTCCATTTGCTACTACCATGACTAATGTAGGATTCCCTATGATGGCATATCATATGTTCTCTTCACTCAAATCCTTCAAAAACTCCTTCTCCCTCACCACCATCACACTTGGTCCTTCATGAACATCCTTGTCATCCTCTTGTAAAGGTGTAAGTGTGTATGACTATCCATCCTTCTCTATCATATATGTATTCTTTTGCCCAACATGTTTTTCACTCCTATCAAATTACCATGGCCTCCCTAGGAGAAAGTGGCATACATCCATAGGGATGATGTCACAATATCTTATCCTTATAAGCACCAATGTTGAATTCAACCCAAGTCTGCTCATTCACCAATACTTTCTGACCCTTATTGAACCATGAAACCTTGTAGGGTGTAGTGTGTGGTATCTTTTTCAAATTGAGTTTTTCAACCATCTCTAAAGACACTAAATTATTAGTTGAACCAGAATCAACAATTATTTTACATACCTTTCCCTATGATTTGAATGTTGTCCTAAACAATGCTTTTCTTTGTGGGGGTCCTTTTGTGGTTGGTGTCTTGATTATTGTCCTCCTTATCATCAAGGACTCACCTACCTCTAGAGCAGCATGTAGAGAAGGTGAATTAACACTTTCATTGTCTTCCTCATGCACTATTCGAGTCCTCCTCTCACCTCCATGAGAACTTGATGCTTGTTTGTCTGGGAACTTCTAAGCTGGGTGTCCAAATTGATTGCAGCTATAACATCTTCCTTAGAAAGTGTTGGATCCTCTCTCTTATCAACCAAACCTTCCTCTACCACCAAATGTCCTTCCTCTAAAGTTACCTCAGCCACTTGACTCTCCATTTTGTTCTTGTTGGTTGCTTGGTTCACCTTGTTGTTTTTGTGACTACCCTCTTGCACCAAAGTTTCCTCTACCTTTGAAATTTTTCCCTCTTCCTCTTCCTTACTGCTCTTCCCTTCTTTTGATTCTTTCCTCTACCTTAGTTTCCAATTGGAAACACTCCTCAACTGTCCTAGGAGTTATAAGACCAATCTCATCTTGTATATTGAATCTATGGCCATTTAAGTACCTTGCAACTTTCTCTACCTAATCTTCAGTATGTCCTGCCCTTATACTCAATTTAAGGAATTCCTTAGTATATGACATCACATCTAACTCCCTTTACTTCAATTTTTTTAGCTTTCTAAAGGTTTGTATTGCATATTCTGCAAGTAAGAATTGTGTCTTCACTTTGGCTACCATTTGGTCCCATGAACTTATCTTATTTTTACCCTTCTTTACTCTTTCTTCTTGAACATAGTTCCACCATGTTAGGGTAGGTCCCTTCAACTTAGTCTTTGAAAATTTCAACTTCTTGTTGTATTCTATCTCCTCAAATTCAAAGAAGTTGTCCAAAGCATCTATCCAAGCCAAAAGTTCCTTGCTATCCATCTTACCACCATACATAGGTACTTCCACTTTCAACTTTGGAGTATTGTCACCCTTGATATCCTTTAGCATCCTGGCCATTCTCTTTTCTTCAGGCTCCAATTGTTCATCCTCATCATGGACACTCCTATTGGAGGTTTCTCACTCCCACCCTCATCCTCCTTATCACTTTGGTCACCACTGACCATTTCTCTTCTCTGATTCTTTTCCAGGGCTACTATTCTTGCAAGGGTTGCTTCTTGTGACTCCTTGTAGAGCCTTTCCTTTTGGAGCAACTTCTCTTTCAGTTCCTTAACCTCTTTGGTGGTTGGATTGTTCTTTGGAGGCATCTTGCTTATGCCAACTCTCATTCACTTTCCCACTTCCAATCAAAACCTATGCTCTGATACCACCTAATGCAGACCTGTTAGAGTAATTGGTTATTTACTTGATTAATTAAACAATATTTGTTTAATTAATTAAAGTTCCCTATTATCTCTTTTACACTTAAGCTAACATTAGGTGCATAATAATTAATTATTTTACTAATTATTAATGTGCAAGCCTGAGGTTTTCCTTTTTAAGGTTTCTTTGACCTATATGTGGTTGAAATTTTTCTTTTGTATCATAATTCTTTTCACAGATTTGTGAATACAAAGCTCCACATCTTTGAGCATTTTTCATTGTTCTCTTTGTTGCTTCTCTCTACTTCTCCTTATAACAGGTATTCTTCACTTGCAGAGGTCACTGGGCTACTATGAAGTTGTATTTCCTCAACTTTTACATGGTATCAAAGTTTCAGATCTGCAGCTACTTGTTCTTGTTTTGAGAAGTTTTTGCATTGGAAGCAGGTCTAGGGTTTCATTTTTTTTTTGGTGGATCCGGCATACTACATTTTTTGGGTTCACATTGAGTGCAAACGGACCTCACCGTTGGATTTGCAATGTCCAAAAACCCCTAAATTGACTGTTCATTAGTCAATTTTGGTTACAGTCGATCAGGGAGGAAAATAAATTGCCCTAAGGCCGTACTGCCCCAAGGCACGACATTTGCAGCAAAAAAATTACAAAAAAATTTCAAAAATTGAAAAAAATTCAATTTTTTCAGGTTAAAAACCTGCGGCCAGTTATTCACCGACCCACCACCGCTCAGCCGCCTGGCAACCATTGCCCGACCACCAACACTGGTGGCAACAACCGACTATGGACACGCAGCCACCTCCACGCCGCTAGCCCGCCGCTCCAGCGATGTGCCACCTGGGTGCCACCTGCGCTCTGCCCTTGCTCCACCAGCCGCCCATGCACCACCCACATGCCACCACCTACACGCCAGCCCCCTGGTCCATCAATATGATCAGGGGCCACCAGATTTAAGCCCTTGAAGGCTATATTTTTTTTCTACAACACCCTTTTATGCACCTCTCATTCAAATGGGCATATCTCGGGCTTTTTTGCTCGATTTTTCGAACAAAAATAGGCATTGGAAAGCTGCTTCTGACAGTGATCTGATGGTGTAGTTTTTTTTCCAAAATTTTCTAGCTTGGTGATAGTTTTTTCTAGTCAAAGGGGGGTATTTTTTCTTCACTTTCGGGGCCATAGAAGGTGCAAATGGACTCCGTTTTTCAAAAATGAATAGGTGTTGGAAAGCTCTCAGCATGCTCTATTCAGATATGTGATCTTTTTTATCAAAATTTTCTCTAGGTATATGAGAATCTGTTTTGAAGTGTTTTTTGCTTATGCATTGCTTCCTCTTTCTTAGTTTGTACTAGGGTTTGGATTTATCTCTTGTGGGGGGTGTTTTTTCTCGCTTTTTAGAAAACCAGAACACCAAAACTCTCAAAAATATCAAACCCTTTTGCATCTTCTATCTATTCTGAAAGATCACATAATAATAAAAAACAAAAGTAGGTACAAGTGCAAGGTTTCATGGCAGACTCTTCAGTTGAGTTACTCACATCACACAACTATCACACCTGGAAGTCTCGCATGATGAGGCTACTCAGGTCACGAGGGTTGTGGTCTTGTTTAGATGAGGTTCAACCTCAGTTGCAACATCCTTTTGAGATTATGCAACATAGGAACAAGATGGATGAAGCTATGGGTTTGCTATCCATGCATGTTTCAGACAATATTTTGTTTCACCTTGATGCTTTGCTCACTCCTCGAGCCATGTGGTTGAAGTTTGAGACACTTTTTGGGGCCATTAATGAGTTTCAAGCATTATAGATTGAGGCAGAGCTGACTTCACTATTACCTGAATCATTTCCCACTATTGAGGATTTTTTGAACAAGTTCAAAACTATCCGCACTATTTTACAGGGTTGTGGCAAGAATAAGTCAGACACAAAGTGCATTTACTTGATTCTTTCGAAGCTTCGTGGTCCATTTCAGATATTTGCTTTTTCCTTCTATTCCACCATGGATGGTCTGGGTGCCAGTTTTACCATGCCTACCTTTGATGTGTTTTGTGAGCATTTGTCTCGTGAGTAGTCACACCTTTCTCAGATGGATATGCTCTCAGGATCAAAAAAGAAAGCATTGGTTGCTCAGTCATCTAAGGAGAAACAAAAGTAGAAACCGAAGCCCAAGAAAGATTTTGCAGGCAGTGAGCATTCCTCCAAACCTCCTCGTAAGTTTGATTCTAAACCACCACTTAATCCAAAACATGAGAAATCTTTGAAGTTTGGTGAGTCTTCCCCCAAGACTAAGCAAAAATCAGGAGACACTTGCAGCTTCTGTGGCAAGGAAGGACATCCAGTTTCCAGGTGTTGGAAACGATTAGAGGCTTTAGAGGAAGCCATGCAACAGCATAACATCTCCTCACCTCAGCCGTCTTCTCCTTCCACAGGGAAAGGCCATGCTCTCATTGCTCGAGCATCGCCCTATGGGTCCACTTGGATTTTAGATTCTGGTGCTTCTTACCATATGACTCACACTCAGTAGTTGGTCACTTCTCTTGCCTTTTGTGGTACTTCACAGATTGTAGTGGGTGACTCTTCACAGCTTTCAGTCTTGGGTTCAGGTTCTGTCTTTTTGGATGGGGGCACCCTACAGGATGTTCTAGTTGTTCTTGACATCTCGATGAACCTCCTGTCCATTTATCAGATTTGCCATTTTGGCTCTGGTAAAACAGTTGAGTTCTCACCACATGATGTGGTTATTCGGGACCTCCATGACTCTGATCTAGTTGTGGCTACTGGGAGTGTTGATACTGCATCTCGTTTTTATAGATTTGATGGATTTGAGCCTTCTGAGGGTACAGGTTCATCTCTTATAGCACATGAAAATTTAGTGAGTAAGCTTTGGCATGAGCGTTTGGGCCATGTCAATTACAGATATCTTTAGCAGATGAGTACACAGGCACTTGTTCTTGGTCTTCCATAGATTTCCTACACAGACGGTGTTTGTCATGGTTGTGTGCTTGGCAAGCATCATAGGGATCCCGTTTCGAAAGGAAGTACCACTCGTGCTTTGGCACCCTTGGAGTTGATTCATAGTGACCTCATGTCATTTCCCACTCTTTTTTTTGGGGCCAAGTATGTACTCACATTCATTGATGACTTCTCGAGACGCACATGGGTGTACTTTCTTAAGTACAAGTCTGATGTCTTTGATTCCTTTTGAATCTTCAAGACATTTGTAGAGAAGCAGTCTGGCCTTTCTATTTGGCGGATACGTACAGATAATGGGGGGGAGTATGTGAATCAGGCTTTCAGAGATTTTTGCACTGAGCATGATTTGCAGCATCAGTTTACTGTTCACTACACCCCTCAGCAGAATGGTGTCGTTGAGAAAAAGAACAGGACGTTACAGGAGATGGAAATTGTATGATTCAGTCCAAGTCCATGGATTCATCTTTTTGGGCTGAGGCAGTTAATTGTGCCAACTATATTCAGAATCGGATGCCTCACAAGGCGATTTGACATATGACTCCTGAGGAGGCTTGGTCTCATGACAAGCCTGATGTTTCATCATTTTGAGTATTTGGTAGTGAGGCATGGGCATTTATTCCTGATGTTCAGAGGAGAGCCATGGAGCGGAAGAGTTGACCCCTCATTTTTGTTGACTACTGTGAGGATGTTAAGGCGTACAGGTTGTTTGATCCTAATTCCAAAGAGGTCTTGTTTCGACGGGATGTCCAATTTGATGAGTGCCTTCCTACAGTTGATACCCTGTCTCCAGTGTCTACTTCACTATCTACTCCACCCACTGCAACTCTTCAGGATTATTTTGAGGATGATTCTGATGAGGATATTGATGATCCCCCATCTCCACCTCCACTTGCTCCACCTCAGATGCCCAAATGGGCTCGCTTTACTGTTGAGGTAGCAGGATCTATGGCAGGTGATCCTTTAGACACTCGTCGCACTCGTTCTCATACTGCGGGTTCTAGTCTTTTGAGTCATGCTCTTTCAGAGGCGACAGGTCATCCTGAGTGGGATAGTGCTATGGAAGAGTATTCTTCTTTGATGAGGAACAATACTTGGGATCTTTGTCCTCTTCCTAAGGGTAGAAAGATGGTTTGGTGCCGATGGTTGTATCGCACCAAGTAATAATGTTCACAGTTTTGGCGACTCACAGGGACATTTCGCTCGCGGAATGAACCCTAGAAAACTTGGTTCAATATCCACTATCACTCACAACTGAGAGAGAGCAGCTTGCAGGCTAGTCCAGACTTCGTTTGATGGCGCGGAGAGAGCTCGCAAATTTTCGTGCGCCAATTTGAGATCAATGATTGCCTTAAAAGGCAATCCGCCAGACACCTTCGCCTCCAATTCAAGTTGGAAAAAGAGTTGCGCCAGTTGATGCACGATCCCCTCAATATTTTCGGTGGTCGGAGACTGACTAAAGGATTCGAAAACAGAGAGGTCCTGCTTCTTCTCTTCGATTGTTGCAACAATGTGCTCGACACCTGCTATCGCTTGATCTGCAATGAAGGGCGAAGGGAGGCCTCGTTGTGTTAAGCCGGAAAATTTCGCCCGCATGTCGCTAGTAATCTGATTCAATCTGTCCTTGCACTTTGCTACATGTTGGACGACTTCATACATGGAAATGAGGATGTTTACGTCCAAAGCCGCCGTTGTCCGATCTTCAATATTGACGCCTCTCAGAGCTTCATCGGAGGCTGTATACAGCTTGCCCAACAACCGCCTGGCCTCCAAAACTTTGTTGGATGTTATCTCTTGCACCTGTTGCATCGTTTCACCAATTGTTCCGCATAGGCTGGTTGCTTGCGTTATAAACTTTAGGGTGGGCTGCAAAGTAAGGCATAATTTCTCGACCTTATCCCAGTACACTGCGTATAACTCCTTGGCAATTTCTAGCGAGCTCATTTGTGGTACTAGAGGTTGGGCTTTCAAAAGATCTAGCTCTGAGATTTTGCTACTCAGGTCTGCCTTTAGCTCCGATAAGCTCCTGTCCAATATAGACACTTGGCTCTTTAGAGTGGAAATTTCTTTCTCCTTCTCTTCCAAGGCCAATTCGGCCTTTTTCCTCTTCTCAATTTTCGACTCTAAAGCGACATTCATCTCATTTACTTCGTCATTCGTGCTCTGTCGGGGTTGCTTCATACCTTCATTCATTTGTGTTAAATCAGCACAGAGTTTTTCCTCATTCGCCCGACTCTGCTCAACCTCATTTTGTAGGACCGAAACAATCTTTGCGTGCATAACCTGAAGTTCTTTGATCTTTCAAAAACACTCCTCTCCTTTTGCAGGCGATTTATCTCATTTTCCTAGGCTTTATGCTTGTTTACCCAAATATCAACCTTACCCCTCAACTCTGATAATTGCTCCTCCCTTTTCTTTGCTTGGCAATTGAGCTTGAGGAAGTCGGTAGTCACCACCCTATGGGTCTCTTCCATTAGCTCGACCTTATCCCTCGGACGAGCTTGCTACAAGTCCAGCCCAATGGCGTTGACAAAATAGTCACTTGGCAGCGTTTCTCTTACCGGTTTGATCATGTTGGGGGTGATCTTTGCAAACATCAATGAATTCTGACTCTTGTTGAAAACAGTCTGCAAAACAGGTTCTGCCGGTTTGCCCGCATCTTTTTGTCTTCTCTTATGAATTCGGCTTGCGCAAGCGTTCTTATTTGCCTCCACCTACGAGAAATATTCTTGGGAAGAGATACCTAGTCCACCAGCAAAAGGAAACTCCTGAGGGACTACTAGAGGGAAATATAGCGTGCTCAGCGCATCGGTGGATTTGCTAGGCCTTGTAATAATTGTCGGGGAAAAAGGTGGGATATATTGGCCACTCAGAGATGATGAAAACATGGCAGGGGAAAAGGTCGGGGAAGCACCAACTGATAGGCCGGGCCTCGGGGATGAAAACTGTTGGCTCATAAGGTTAGGACTGGTGCCCAATTGCATTCCGGGGGTGGAATGAAAAGCAGAGGATGGAAATGGAAAACCAGGAGGGAAAGAAACGGACTGCCCAGGATATCCAACAACAAAAAAAGTTGTTGTAGATGAAAAAGCTGGGGCAGACAAAGAAGCAACTAGAAACATAGTAGAGAGAGAAGAGGGAGGAAATAATACTCGAGGCTTTTGAAGACCTGCAGTTGATGCCACCGCTTCTACTTGTTGCGACTCCATTCCTCCAAAGGACTCTCTCATTCGTTGTCTTTTCGCTGTATATGTGTGTGTATATATAGATACACACACATATATCTATATATACATATATATAAACACATACATATATATAAATACAAACACACATCTATCCATTTTGCCCCTAATGTGTCAGCTTTGGGTTGCAATATTTATCATGCCCTTTGCACCATGTGATGTTTCAAGTGGTTGGGTCCGATGGTGGATTATTTTGAATATAAAGAAGTGTTCTACGAATTAATTGATATATATGTAACAGACGGTTCATCATACTTATATTGATTTGTTGAATGAATAAGAGACACAGAATATAAATGAGCCTTTTATTAAATAAATGACAAATATAAACCTTGAGAAATAACTGAAAATAGTAAATGAACACATAGCTAAATTTGTAAATGGGGTTTGCAAGGAAAAACTCGTGACCAGAAAAGACCCTCATTTACTTATAACATATAAATTTACACTACATGAATATAATTGTTAAATGCACAATTTATGAAAATAACTTTAAGTACAATGTAGAATGCACAGTTCATGAAAACATAAGTTGTGAAATAAAGAATAAAGGATACAAAGTCCATCCTATATATGTATGGTGCCCATATGTATGTGCAATGGTAAGTAGAAAATTACTAATACATTTTACAGTAAATGAACGATACTGTGTTGTATTGGACAGCCATAGGATATAAATTTAAACAGAGGTAAAATGAATACAAACTTGGGTTTTCAGATGTATGCCCAAAAAATTAAGCAAGGGTTTCATGATATTAATTCCTTAGTCACACAAATACAAAAATGGGTTTTCAAATATATGCCGAAAAAACCAAGCAAGGGTTTTTAGATATATGGCGAAATACACATGGGTTTGCATAAATATATTGAAATACACATGGGTTTGCAAATATATGCCCAAATACACATGCGTTATTAAGAAAAAGTTCGAAGCATACAAATATATTATTTTATGTAGACATGTGGTCAAACTCGCGAGATGCTCATCATTTTATCAAACAAAATCATGAAACCATTCAGGGTTTATCAGACCTTGAGCACGAGGTAAAATGGAGAGTAGAAAATAATCTTTTTACCCTAAAAATACCATGGGAAATAATCCACCACTAGAACTGACAATGTGAAACAACACATGGCGAAAAGGGCATGAAAAAGAATGATGGATCCGGTAAAAACAAGTAGTAATCATTATTCAATTAGCCAAAAAACCCTTCACAGTTCCACAAAAATGCTGAATTAAAAGAGTCAGGAGTACCATTGTTTGCATTTTGAAAGGAGAATGATGTTCGTCGTTACCTCAAATTGTGGAGAGCAGACACCATCAAATTCCAAAATCTTCTAGCCTGTAAGCACGTGGTGAAATGATGAAATTGTCATTTTACCCTCGAAATCTGTGGGAACTAATCCTTCATTGAACTCGACGTGCTTATTAATTGGAGAGAATGCGTAGTGGTGTTCGGTGTTAAGGTTTGGCGATTAATGTGTAGGTTATGATATTGCTATCAGGATTCAACTGTGTAGTTTTCGAGTCAAACTCATTGACCCATGATTCATGAGTAGTGATTCACAAGAACCCATCTCTCATGATAATGAATGGTCCACTTAGGGGGAAACTCCGTGGTTAAGCGCACTTGAGTTGGAGCAGTACTGGGATGGGTGACCTCCCGGGACAGACCAATGCTTCACCTCTTTGAGCATCACCTAGATGCAATGAGTGCTAAGTAGACCATTCATTATATGAGAGATGGGTTCTTGTGAACCACTACTCATGAATCATGGGTCAATGAATTTGACTCGAAAACTACACGGTTGAATCTTGATAGCAATATCATAATTTGACACGTTGTGGAAGAAACCTCCTACTTATCTAATGCGTAGGTACGAACTATTATGGCCGCTATTCTAAGCCTCCAATGTTAACCTGTGAATTTGACCCATTCACTTTTGAGCATATATGAATGATAAAATTGTTATAATTGCACCCTAATAGTGACACAATTAGGAATTTAAAAAAATATTATTTGGTGGTTATAGAGGGCAGCAATCGAGACGTGTGATGGCCATGAGTAGGCGAAACCTCTAAATGGCGACTTTTTGACCCTTGCATGCATATTGAACCTCCTATATTTGTCAGAATTGCCTACATGCCAAAACAATAGCTATAAGCTATGTACTCGTGTGCAAATAAAGCCCAAAAA
>CM021107.1:172320188-172379268 GCA_007115665.2 Sequoiadendron giganteum | reverse complement strand
TCATTTCAAGGGTTGGGTGTGCTTAATTAATCTATGTGTTTTACACTGGTTTGGTTGACCTTGTGTTGAACACTACTTTTGAGGTTGATGAAGCATGTTGGGGCCTATTTGGGTCCTCATCAAGCATGTGTTTGGGTCACCCTCATTTTAAATCCACCCTAGAATGTTTTGACACTGACCTAATTTGAATTTAATGATGGATGGTCAACTTTGGATATGTTTCAAAGTTGAAGATGGTATAAATATAGGATGAGTTAGTGGTGAAAGATGTACAAAGAGATAAGTGCAAAGAAATATAGCAGATAGATGTGAATTAGTGTGGGTATGTGATGCAAGTGTGAAAAATCAATGTGAAGTCTAATTGCTAAGTTTTTGAATGTAGTGAGTTGAAGGTGTACTATATCATTCATGCATGTCTGCAAGCGGTTGAGTTAATTGTGGAGGAAATCTCTATTGCATTGATATTTTTTTCTCTCTATAACATATCTCTTCTATCTTCTTTGTATCTCTATGGAAGTGACCCCTTCGGGTGGTTAACCCTTATTGGAAGTGAGTCCTAATCTGGACATTGAGTCCTTATTTTGGTAGCGAGCCTTTCTCTAGCAGTGAGCCTTTGTTATCAGTTTTGATATTTATTATATTGTGAGCTAATCTTCACTGTGGTTTTTCCCTTATTGGGTTTTCCGCATAAATATGGTGTTACTATGTTTGTGTGATGGTTTTTAGTTTCTACATTTTCACTTAATGTTTAATCATTTTAGTAGAGTTAAGGATTTATGATTGATCTAAGTTTCGGTGAATGTTTTAAATGTTTAATTTGTGACAAATGATTCACGTCCCCACCCCCCTCTTAGTTGACTTGTTCAACATAGTCCATCTCTTTTGTGTCAAGTAAAAACCTATTCAATCAAGGAAGATTAATATTATAAGTAGATTTTATTGTAGAATGTCTCCATGGCATTAAGTATATATTTAAGAGGGTTAAATGATATTCTCAAAACATTGCAAGGATTGTGATAATCTTTCTCACTTTATACATGGATATATGTAGTTTTATTTGGATTAATAAGTATTCTCTATTATAAATTTTATTATCTTTGTTGTATGAAAATGCATAGCTCTAATTTCCTTGATTTTAGTTCATTCTCTTTTCTATAAATTGTGGCTCTATTATCTAATTATTTAGGCACTAGTTTGGAACCATGTATCAATCTAACATCATCAACCAAGAAAAACATAAATTAATAGCATAGGAGTAGGAGTATTCTTGTTTAGTCATAACCCTATATAATAACTAGGGATTTTTATTTTGAGAGCTTATAATGAGTTCATTTCATGTGGGTTTTGATTGGATATTGTCATTAGATATAAGGGGTTTTGAGATAGCTTACTTTTCTTGGTTAAATGATAGTCTTTGGGGCCAAGTCAACAAGTTGGGTTTGGCTATTGTTGATTTGCAATTTTCCATTTTATTTGAGTTTAATACCTACTAGGTATACCCTTGGGATCACCCTCCTAAGTCTAAGTTGTCATAAAATTCTAGGAGAGATAACCCACTCTTGTAGATTTTACCTTTAACCCTCCATATTATATTGATTAGATGATTTCGCTTGCATTAGAAAAATCATGCCCTTGTGAGTGGAATTTTATTATAGGAAATGGAGCAATAGTTTCGGGACCCAAAAAAATGACACAACTATTGGGGAGAACCTGAGGGTGGCTTTTTTATTGTTGATGGTATATAGTTTATATTTTATTTGGGTAATTTTGGCATACCATCAACTTGCACCAAAAAATGACATTTTTAAGGGAGGAATTAGCTATTTTTGGGTTATTAGTAATTGGAGACAATTTTAGTACCTTAGTAATAAGAAAATTTGAAGTTGTACATTATGGTTGGGTAAATTTGACATCCTGCCAACTTACACCAACACAATGGAACTATTTATAGGGAAGTGATATCTTGGTTTCTATTTTGAAAACAATGGTAACACAATAATGAATAAGATATTCAGTTGGGGTGAGATTTATAGCCCATCAACTCATTTCAACAAAATGAAATCATTGTTAGGGAAATATTATCCATTGATGAGTCTTAGGAAATTGGATATATTTTGAAACACCTCAATAATAGAGAGTTTAGATTTTAAATTTTTGTGTGTGTTGAAGTTGGTAGCTTGTTAACCTACACCAATAGATTGGTGTCATGAATGAAAGGGTTATTCAGTTGATAATATGTTGAATAATATATTGATGGCCATAACCTAAAATTAGAATTATGCCTTGGTGATTTATTTACTTCAAGGATTTCCTCACTACTATGAGGTGGTGACTTTGTTGTCAAAGATAAAAGTTTTTATTTTCTTGTTTATGTTCCATGACACACATCAAGGTGATTGTAGTTGGTTATATGGTACCATGTTCTCTTTCTAGAATTTGAAGCATGGCTTCTTTCTTGCTAAAGAAACAAATTTGTTCTCCTCTCTTTTTTTCTTTACATAAGTAGTTGTAACCAATCATGGATAGTTGGAATAGATACATTATTTACCCTAGGGGTACTTCAAAGTGCATCACATAAGTTATACCCTAGATTTTATGATAGAGAGAATACCCAATAGCACTGTGAGGATTAGTGCATGTGCTATTCATACAAACCAATACAAAA
This sequence comes from Sequoiadendron giganteum, assembly GCA_007115665.2. Classification (NCBI taxonomy): domain Eukaryota; kingdom Viridiplantae; phylum Streptophyta; class Pinopsida; order Cupressales; family Cupressaceae; genus Sequoiadendron; species Sequoiadendron giganteum. Next base: position 172,376,603 of record CM021107.1, on the reverse strand, counting down.
AAAAACTCATGTTTAAAACTACAAACATCCATACTTGAAAACAAGTTAAGGATAGATGAGCTCAAGAAAATTGAAAGTAATGTGGAGAAAGAATAAACACTATATGATCACAAAGATACCCCACTCTTATAGAAAAATAGGTGTGTCCATCCCTTTTTATCTCACTTGATCCCATTTACAAGAAACTTTACCTTTCTTGGGTCAATTGTGAAAGGAAAATGTTGATATTTTCAATCTTCAATTTGATGCCTAGATTTGATAGGTATGCTCATCTAGAAGGGGATGCACATATTTAAGTATTTTTAGAATTCATGGAAAGATATTAGATTGTCAATGAAAACATGTGAATGAAATTTTTTCGTTTGGTCATTAAAGGGAAGGGAAAAGGATTGAAATTATATTTTCTTGAGCATTATTTTACCTCTTGGAGTCATTTTTTGTTGTGTTTGAAGAATAGTTCACTTTATACCATTATTCTCTTGTCAAAGAACTGGAAGACATAAAATGGAAATAAGGAAAGTCTAGCATAGAATTCAGTCACATTTTTTTTGTTTCTCTTTCCAAAATCCCAAATGATTTTTTACCTAAAAAACTACCTATATTGATATATTTCTCAGAGCCTATGATGTAACTCTAGGTTCTATTTTATTATGGGAAGAGTTTAAATCAATGAAAATGTAATAGGCATGCATGTGCCTTGGTTTTATTGATGATTTGAGAAGGGATATGATTGTAAAATATTTATCCTCAAGAATAGAAGTTTCTAGTGGTGAACACACTATTATATAAAATTATTGTATAGAGGTGGTATTAAGTCAAAGCACAACATTGATAAGTGAAGATTATGTTTGCAGGTAGGTAGAGGAAGGTGTTGGTGCATTGTGTAACACTAGTTTATAATATGATGATAGTGTGTGTTCCTCCCTTTAGTTGGACTAGTCATACATAGATGAAAATAGTGAAGAAATAAATAATGAAATCTAGCTTGAGAATGAAGAAGGTGACCTTTCTTTTTGTTCCAATAGTATGGATAGTAAGGAGTTAGTGTATGTGGGAGAATCATCTGGTGAATCAGCTCTAGTAGTTGATTATTCAACACATGCATAAGTCGGTGATGCAAATGGTGAATAGGAAGATTCCTTCTTGTTTGATCTCTTACCTTACTTTATCCCCATTTCTAATTTTGAATTTGCTACTAATTTTCACATGAGGACAACTTAAGCACAACTATACATTGTAATGAAAATGTTATATAAGTTTTTGTAGGATTCTAATGTGAAGTGGGTGATCATATGGACTCATACAATAACCTCTTTATTTTGTGTACAAAATGTAGTCCCCCTCATCCATAGTGAACTTCAAAAGGGTAATATTAATGTGTTGTTGTAATAATTAAGTTGGAAGGAGATGTGTGCCACAAATTTGATTTTAGCAACACAAGTGCCACAATAAATTTCCAAGATAGATATAAAAAATAGACAACTTGAAGAGTGGATATCTTAGCATGAATTTGATGTAGATTAGGGGTGGAATAGATTGAACTAACAAAATGTAACAAAATTCAGTCACCTCTTAAGTCTCAAGACCCCTACAATGGTGATTTACACTAACTCATTGGTATTCACAACTAGGTCTCCAAATTGATGTTCTAAAGAATATATTTTAGAGAAGTTTGTCTCTCCATGAAAAAAAGACCTTTTCAAATACCCATCATGCTCTATTCTAACATATCTCACTTGTGGCATAGGTTGTTTTGGAGAAATTCTCACTAATCAGGTCTGCTACGACAAGAACAAGGCCAATTAGGCCACTTTTACAAAGCACCTACTAAGAATTCAACCCTCAAACACCTAAAATCCTCACCAATGGTCTAAAAATGTCACATAGGGTACCATTCAAGAGATTGTATCAACAAACAACACTTAAAAATTTATTTCCTTCACTATCACTACCCTACCTAGCCTAACACATGAGGATGCTAGGATAGGACTTGGAAAAAAACTCTATAAACTCCATCCCTTTCTCCAAAAGACAACAAAAACAATAAAATAAAACCTAAACCTCCCATTCCACTGATTTTGGCTAGATTATAATGGTGGAATGGACTGATATTTACATTTTTTTATCACAAACCCTTGAAAATGAGGGTTTCTATGCAGTCTGCAACAAAATGCCTCTAACAAGCTTTAGTCCTAACAAAAATTGACCACACCACACTCAAATGAAGGCTTATTCCCTGTATTAACTTCTCACATAAATTTTATCTCATGACACTACTGTACGGGGCCATATAGATCAAGAAAACATAGAAAATGCACACCGATTTGCAAAAAATAGAGCCTCTTTCACTTCTTTTGTCCTCCAACTGATAAAATCATGTTGCCTAGAAGTTTGTGAGGCAAAAATAGCACCATGCAATTATAACTCATCGGTTGCAAATAAGAAACACTCAATATGACTATTCACCTTCCACTTACAAGCAATTTTTCCAAGTTGCAAAGTAACTTTTATATTCCTTTAACAACTTTTTACCAAACACCTAAGAATGACCCTAAATGACACCAAACATTGCAAAATGATCTTGATTCAACCTTATTACATCCATTAAGTGACAAAACACCTAAATTACAAACCTAGATACCTAAATGCATCAATAAAGCGAAATAACCATGGTGCCCCTGCACCATACACCCTAGGAGAGAAAAATCTCAGGCTCCACTTGAGATCAATTCTTGTATTGATGTCCCATGCTTCCTAATGGCATATTCTAACATCCATACTACTTATTCATGAGGGATTCCTTGCCACTTGACAAGGTATTCATTGTAAACTTTGTGTCTTGTTCTCTTTGCCTCCTTGGTGTCCAAAATGGCTTCAGGTTTCACTGGTTCAGTAGGGGGTAGATCTCTACCCCAATCATCATCAGCAACACCTTCATTAGCACCTATACCTACATCCACAAATCCCTTGAAAGGGTAAAGATCATAAATATTGAAGATTGGTGAGATAGTAACTCTAGGAGGGAGTTTTATCTCATAGTTTTTTTCACCAAACTTATGGACTACCTTACATGGTCCAATCTTTTTCACCAGTAGCTTTGTGTATTTCCCCTTAGGTAGTCTCTCTTTCTTTAGGTGTGCAAGCACCAAGTCTCCTACTTTGAACTAAACATTCATCCTCTTCAAATCTACATGCTTCAAGTATACTTTTCCACACTCTTCTTCAAATTTTCCTTGACCTTCTCATGTATGTATTTCATAGCTATGGAAAACTCCTTCCTTTTTCCACTCCTTTTCTCCAATCCACTCAGATCTCTGAGCTCAAAGACACCTCTTGGTTTTAGACCATATACTACTTCAAAAGGACTTTTCCCTTTGCTTTTTTTGATGGGATCATTGTAAGCATACTCTTCCTATAGGATAATGTGGTCCCATTGCTGTCCATGTTCTTTTGTGAGACACCTAAGCAAGTTTCCAAGTGATCTATTGACCACTTTAGTTTGCCCATCTATTTGTGGGTGATAGGCAATACTAAAGGTCAAATTTGTTCCCAATTTCCTCCACAAGTTCCTCCAAAGTGACCTATGAACTTTGAATCTCTGTATGAAACTATAGTGAGTGGTAACCCATGAATTCTGACTATTTCCTTAAAGAATAAGCCTGCAATATTTGAGGCATCACTTGTGCATTTGCAAGGAATAAATTGAGCCATTCCATTAAATCTATCAACAACTACAAACACACTGTCCACTCCCCTTTGAGTTTTGGGTAAGCCTAATATAAAATCCATACTCAAATATTTTCATGGCATGCTAGGTATTGGTAGGGGCTGATAAATCCCTGCATTTGAGCTAGAGCCCTTGGATCTTTGATAAATCACACAACTCTCCATAAAATTCTTAACATCCACATGCATCCTTGGCCAATGGTAGAACCTCTTTACCTATTCTAAGGTTTTATCAAACCCAAAGTGTCCACCCAAACTACCACAATGCTTCTCCCTTATCAAATTGGCCCTCATAGAGCACTTAGGCACACACATCTGAGCACCCTTAAACGATAGTTCATCTTGCAACACAAAATTAGAGAATTCACTATGAAAAGTATTATGAAACTAACTACAAACAACATATGGTTCCTTAAAATCATCGTCATCCTTATACATACCTTTTAGTGCATCTATTCCTATGCTCTGAAATTGGATTTCTTCCACCGTCATGGATCTTCTTCTCAAAGCATCAACAACCTTGTTTGATTTCCCTTTCTTGTGCTTGATTGTGAAGCTGTAGGCCTGCAAGTAATCCATCCACTTCATGTGCCTATGAATCAACTTGTCTTGACTGTTCAAGAAACTTAAGGCATGATTATCTATGAAAATAATGAACTCCCTTGGAAAACGATAATGCAACCACTTCTTGAGGGATTATACCATTGCATAAAGCTCCAAGTTATATGATGAATACTTATTTTTTGCTTCATTGAGCTGGTCACTAAAAAAATTCTACCGACCTTCCCTCTTGACTCAAAACTACACCAATGGCATACCCACTTGCATCACACTCAATGGTGAACACCTCGCTAAAGTCAAGCAATGTGAGTATGGGTTGTTGAGCCACTCTAGTCTTTAAGTACTCAAAACTCCTCTCAACTTCATCAGCCCATTGGAACCTCTTCTTCTTATCCCCTTTGATAGTTTCAATGATAGGAGAACAAATGTGGCTAAAGTTCCTTATGAATTTCCTATATAGACTAGCCAAGCCATGAAAACTACTTACCTCTCCTATTTGATTTAGGGGTTGGCCAACTAAGTATTGCCTCCACTTTAGTGGGGTCCATCTTCAATTTACCTTTGGAGATCAAAAATCCAGGGTAATTCTTATTTCATGAACTCACACTTTTTTAGGTTTATCATCAACTTCTCCTCATTCAACCTCTTCAATACGTTATCCAAATGTTGTAGGTGCTCTTCCTTTGTCTTTCTAAAAACCAAGATGTCATCTAAATAGACCACCACAAATCTTTCCATGAAAGGTTTCAAAACCCCATTTGTCAACCTCATAAATGTGCTTGGGGTATTTGACAACCCAAATGGCATCACTAGCCACTCATACAAACCCTCATTGGTCTTGAAGGTAGTTTTCCACTCATCTCCTTCCCTTATTCTGATTTGATGGTCTCCGGTTTCTAAATCAATCTTTGAGAAGTAGCATGCACCTACTAAACTCTCCATCAAGTCCTCCATCTGAGGTATAGAAAATCTATATCTGATTGTGATTTTGTTGATTGCTCTTAAATCATTACATAACCTCCAATATCCTCCCTTATTGGGTGCCAAAATAGTAGGCACAACGCAAGGGCTCAGGCTCTCCCTTATGAAACCTTTATCCAATAACTCTTGGATCTGATTTCCTATCTCCTCATTTTACTTGGGTGTCATCTTGTATGCAGCCTTGTTTGGAAAGTTTGCACCAGGTATGAGATCAATATGACGACTCACATCTCTTATAGGAGGTAAAGATCTAGGGAGCTCATTCACCACTATATCCTCATATCTTTCCAATAGGGTCTAAACTTCTTTGGGTATCTCATCTCCATTTGCTACTACCATGACTAATGTAGGATTCCCTATGATGGCATATCATATGTTCTCTTCACTCAAATCCTTCAAAAACTCCTTCTCCCTCACCACCATCACACTTGGTCCTTCATGAACATCCTTGTCATCCTCTTGTAAAGGTGTAAGTGTGTATGACTATCCATCCTTCTCTATCATATATGTATTCTTTTGCCCAACATGTTTTTCACTCCTATCAAATTACCATGGCCTCCCTAGGAGAAAGTGGCATACATCCATAGGGATGATGTCACAATATCTTATCCTTATAAGCACCAATGTTGAATTCAACCCAAGTCTGCTCATTCACCAATACTTTCTGACCCTTATTGAACCATGAAACCTTGTAGGGTGTAGTGTGTGGTATCTTTTTCAAATTGAGTTTTTCAACCATCTCTAAAGACACTAAATTATTAGTTGAACCAGAATCAACAATTATTTTACATACCTTTCCCTATGATTTGAATGTTGTCCTAAACAATGCTTTTCTTTGTGGGGGTCCTTTTGTGGTTGGTGTCTTGATTATTGTCCTCCTTATCATCAAGGACTCACCTACCTCTAGAGCAGCATGTAGAGAAGGTGAATTAACACTTTCATTGTCTTCCTCATGCACTATTCGAGTCCTCCTCTCACCTCCATGAGAACTTGATGCTTGTTTGTCTGGGAACTTCTAAGCTGGGTGTCCAAATTGATTGCAGCTATAACATCTTCCTTAGAAAGTGTTGGATCCTCTCTCTTATCAACCAAACCTTCCTCTACCACCAAATGTCCTTCCTCTAAAGTTACCTCAGCCACTTGACTCTCCATTTTGTTCTTGTTGGTTGCTTGGTTCACCTTGTTGTTTTTGTGACTACCCTCTTGCACCAAAGTTTCCTCTACCTTTGAAATTTTTCCCTCTTCCTCTTCCTTACTGCTCTTCCCTTCTTTTGATTCTTTCCTCTACCTTAGTTTCCAATTGGAAACACTCCTCAACTGTCCTAGGAGTTATAAGACCAATCTCATCTTGTATATTGAATCTATGGCCATTTAAGTACCTTGCAACTTTCTCTACCTAATCTTCAGTATGTCCTGCCCTTATACTCAATTTAAGGAATTCCTTAGTATATGACATCACATCTAACTCCCTTTACTTCAATTTTTTTAGCTTTCTAAAGGTTTGTATTGCATATTCTGCAAGTAAGAATTGTGTCTTCACTTTGGCTACCATTTGGTCCCATGAACTTATCTTATTTTTACCCTTCTTTACTCTTTCTTCTTGAACATAGTTCCACCATGTTAGGGTAGGTCCCTTCAACTTAGTCTTTGAAAATTTCAACTTCTTGTTGTATTCTATCTCCTCAAATTCAAAGAAGTTGTCCAAAGCATCTATCCAAGCCAAAAGTTCCTTGCTATCCATCTTACCACCATACATAGGTACTTCCACTTTCAACTTTGGAGTATTGTCACCCTTGATATCCTTTAGCATCCTGGCCATTCTCTTTTCTTCAGGCTCCAATTGTTCATCCTCATCATGGACACTCCTATTGGAGGTTTCTCACTCCCACCCTCATCCTCCTTATCACTTTGGTCACCACTGACCATTTCTCTTCTCTGATTCTTTTCCAGGGCTACTATTCTTGCAAGGGTTGCTTCTTGTGACTCCTTGTAGAGCCTTTCCTTTTGGAGCAACTTCTCTTTCAGTTCCTTAACCTCTTTGGTGGTTGGATTGTTCTTTGGAGGCATCTTGCTTATGCCAACTCTCATTCACTTTCCCACTTCCAATCAAAACCTATGCTCTGATACCACCTAATGCAGACCTGTTAGAGTAATTGGTTATTTACTTGATTAATTAAACAATATTTGTTTAATTAATTAAAGTTCCCTATTATCTCTTTTACACTTAAGCTAACATTAGGTGCATAATAATTAATTATTTTACTAATTATTAATGTGCAAGCCTGAGGTTTTCCTTTTTAAGGTTTCTTTGACCTATATGTGGTTGAAATTTTTCTTTTGTATCATAATTCTTTTCACAGATTTGTGAATACAAAGCTCCACATCTTTGAGCATTTTTCATTGTTCTCTTTGTTGCTTCTCTCTACTTCTCCTTATAACAGGTATTCTTCACTTGCAGAGGTCACTGGGCTACTATGAAGTTGTATTTCCTCAACTTTTACATGGTATCAAAGTTTCAGATCTGCAGCTACTTGTTCTTGTTTTGAGAAGTTTTTGCATTGGAAGCAGGTCTAGGGTTTCATTTTTTTTTTGGTGGATCCGGCATACTACATTTTTTGGGTTCACATTGAGTGCAAACGGACCTCACCGTTGGATTTGCAATGTCCAAAAACCCCTAAATTGACTGTTCATTAGTCAATTTTGGTTACAGTCGATCAGGGAGGAAAATAAATTGCCCTAAGGCCGTACTGCCCCAAGGCACGACATTTGCAGCAAAAAAATTACAAAAAAATTTCAAAAATTGAAAAAAATTCAATTTTTTCAGGTTAAAAACCTGCGGCCAGTTATTCACCGACCCACCACCGCTCAGCCGCCTGGCAACCATTGCCCGACCACCAACACTGGTGGCAACAACCGACTATGGACACGCAGCCACCTCCACGCCGCTAGCCCGCCGCTCCAGCGATGTGCCACCTGGGTGCCACCTGCGCTCTGCCCTTGCTCCACCAGCCGCCCATGCACCACCCACATGCCACCACCTACACGCCAGCCCCCTGGTCCATCAATATGATCAGGGGCCACCAGATTTAAGCCCTTGAAGGCTATATTTTTTTTCTACAACACCCTTTTATGCACCTCTCATTCAAATGGGCATATCTCGGGCTTTTTTGCTCGATTTTTCGAACAAAAATAGGCATTGGAAAGCTGCTTCTGACAGTGATCTGATGGTGTAGTTTTTTTTCCAAAATTTTCTAGCTTGGTGATAGTTTTTTCTAGTCAAAGGGGGGTATTTTTTCTTCACTTTCGGGGCCATAGAAGGTGCAAATGGACTCCGTTTTTCAAAAATGAATAGGTGTTGGAAAGCTCTCAGCATGCTCTATTCAGATATGTGATCTTTTTTATCAAAATTTTCTCTAGGTATATGAGAATCTGTTTTGAAGTGTTTTTTGCTTATGCATTGCTTCCTCTTTCTTAGTTTGTACTAGGGTTTGGATTTATCTCTTGTGGGGGGTGTTTTTTCTCGCTTTTTAGAAAACCAGAACACCAAAACTCTCAAAAATATCAAACCCTTTTGCATCTTCTATCTATTCTGAAAGATCACATAATAATAAAAAACAAAAGTAGGTACAAGTGCAAGGTTTCATGGCAGACTCTTCAGTTGAGTTACTCACATCACACAACTATCACACCTGGAAGTCTCGCATGATGAGGCTACTCAGGTCACGAGGGTTGTGGTCTTGTTTAGATGAGGTTCAACCTCAGTTGCAACATCCTTTTGAGATTATGCAACATAGGAACAAGATGGATGAAGCTATGGGTTTGCTATCCATGCATGTTTCAGACAATATTTTGTTTCACCTTGATGCTTTGCTCACTCCTCGAGCCATGTGGTTGAAGTTTGAGACACTTTTTGGGGCCATTAATGAGTTTCAAGCATTATAGATTGAGGCAGAGCTGACTTCACTATTACCTGAATCATTTCCCACTATTGAGGATTTTTTGAACAAGTTCAAAACTATCCGCACTATTTTACAGGGTTGTGGCAAGAATAAGTCAGACACAGAGTGCATTTACTTGATTCTTTCGAAGCTTCATGGTCCATTTCAGATATTTGCTTCTTCCTTCTATTCCACCATGGATGGTGTGGGTGCCAGTTTTACCATGCCTACCTTTGATGTGTTTTGTGAGCGTTTGTCTCATGAGCAGTCACACCTTTCTCAGATGGATATGCTCTCAGAATCAAAGAACAAAGTATTGGTTGCTCAGTCATCTAAGGAGAAATAGAAGTAGAAACCAAAGCCCAAGAAAGATTTTGCAGGCAGTGAGCATTCCTCCAAACCTCCTCCTAAGTCTGATTCTAAACCACCACTTAATCCAAAACATGGGAAATCTTCGAAGTCTGGTGAGTCTTCCTCCAAGACTAAGCAGAAATCAGGAGACACTTGTAGCTTTTGTGGCAAAGAAGGACATCCAGTTTCCAGGTGTTGGAAATGATTAGAGGCTTTAGAGGAAGCCTTGCAGCAACATAACATCTCCTCACCTCAGTTGTCTTCTCCTTCCACAAGGAAAGGCCATGCTCTCACTGCTCGAGCATTGACCTATGGGTCCATTTGGATTTTAGATTCTGGTGCTTCTCACCATATGATTCACACTCAGAAATTGGTCACTTCTCTTGCCTCTTGTGGTACTTCATAGATTGCAGTGGGTGACTCTTCACAACTTTCAGTCTTGGGTTCAGGTTCTGTCTCTTTGGATGGGGGCACTCTATAGGATGTTCTGGTTGTTCCTGACATCTCGACGAACCTCCTGTCCATTTATCAGATTTGCCATTTTGGCTTTGGTAAGACAGTTGAGTTCTCACCACATGATGTGGTTATTCAGGACCTCCATGACTCTGATCTAGTTGTGGCTACTGGGAGTGTTGATACTGCATCTCATCTTTACAGATTTGATGGATTTGAGCCTTTTGAGGGTATAGGTTCATCTCTTATATCACATGAAGATTCAGTGAGTAAGATTTGGCATGAGCATTTGGGCCATGTCAATTACAGATATCTTTAGCAGATGAGTACACAGGAACTTGTTCTTGGTCTTCCACATATTTCCTACATAGACGGTGTTTGCCATGGTTGTGTGCTTGGCAAGCATCACAGGGATCCATTTCCAAAGGGAAGTTCCACTCATGCTTTGGCACCCTTGGAGTTGATTCATAGTGACCTCATGTCATTTCCCACTCCTTTTTCTAGGGCCAAGTATGCACTCACATTCATTGATGACTTCTCAAGATGCACATGGGTGTACTTTCTTAAGTACAACTATGATGTCTTTGATTCCTTTTGAATCTTCAAGACATTTGTAGAGAAGAATTCTAGCCTTTCTATTCGGCGGATACGTAAAGATAATGGGGGGGAGTATGTGAATCAAGCTTTCAGATATTTTTGCACTGAGCATGGTTTGCAACATTAGTTTACTATTCCCTACACCCCTCAGCAAAATGGTGTCGCTGAGAGAAAGAATAGGACTTTACGAGAGATGGAAAATTGTATGATTTAGTCCAGGGTCATGGATTCATCTTTCTGGGCTGAGGCAGTTAATTGTGCCAACTATATTTAGAATCGGATGCCTCATAAGGCGATTCAACATATGACTCTTGAGGAGGCTTGGTCTCATGACAAGCTTGATGTTTCATCCTTTCGAGTATTTGGTAGTGAGGCATGGACATTTATTCCTGATGCTCAGAGGAGAGCCATGGAGCGGAAGAGTCGACCCCTCATTTTTGTTGGCTACTATGAGGATGTTAAGACGTACAGGTTGTTTGATCCTGATTCTAGAGAGGTCCTATTTTGATGGGATGTCTAGTTTGATAAGCACCTTCCCACAGTTGATACCCTGTCTTTAGTATCTACTTCACTATCTACTCCTCCCACTACAGCTCTTCAAGATTATGTTGAGGATGATTTTGATAAGGATGATGATGATCCCCCATCTGCACCTCCACTTGCTCCAGCTCAGATGCCTAAATGAGCTCGCTTTACTGTTGAGGCAGCAGGATCTATGGCAGGTGATCCTTTAGACACTCGTCGCACCTGTTCTCATACTGGGGGTTCTAGTCTTTTGATTCACGCTCTTTTAGTGGATCCTCAAAAGTTTTCAGAGGCGACAGGTCACCCTGAGTGGGATAGTGCTATGGAGGAGGAGTATTCTTCTTTGATGAGGAACAGTACTCGAGATCTTTGTCCTCTTCCTAAGGGCAGAAAGATGGTTCAGTGCAAATGGTTGTATCGCACCAAGTATGTTGCTAATGGTTCTATTGATAAGTACAAAGCACATCTTGTTGCGAAGAGTTTCTCCTAGGTTGACGGTATTGATTACTCAAAGACATTTTCCCCTATCACCACGATGAATTCTATTCGCTTTGTACTAGCACTTGCAGCTTCTAGGCGAAGGCCCATTTTTCAGGTGGATGTGAAGAGTGCTTTCTTGCATGGTGACCTATAGGAGGAGATCTATATGGAGCAGCCTCAAGGATTTTTGTAGGATGCTTCTTTGGTTTGCAGACTTTGGCGTTCATTATATGGTCTCAAATAGGCCCCTCGGGCTTGGTATGAGAAGATGGACTCTTTTTTGCTCTCCACTGGTTTCACACGCTATCATTCTGATCCCACCTTCTATATTCAGCATCTTGAGGGTGAGATCCTGATTCTTGTGCTATATGTTGATGATCTCCTCATCATAGGTAGCTCATCCTCTATGATTTAGCATGCTCAACATGCTTTGATGGAGCAGTTTGAGATGATAGATCTCGGTCTTCCGCACTATTTTCTTGGTCTTCAAGTGATTCAGTCTTTTGATGGGATCTCCATTTACCAACATAAGTATGCTCTTGATATGCTTCAGTGCTTTGGCATGCCTAATTGCAAGCCTGCCCCACACCTTTTTAGTTAGGGGTTGTTTTGACTACTCTTTGCCCCACTCCTTCAATAGATTCTACACTTTACAGGTAGTTGGTTGGTAGTTTGTTGTACCTGACTCACACTCGTTCTGATCTTTCCTTTGTGGTTGGCCTTGTCTCTCGATTCTCCCATGATCCTCATGAGATTCATTGGCAAGCTACCAAATGTATTTTGAGGTACATTCAGGGCACCAGTTCTTATGGCATTCACTACACATCAAGGGATCCTCACATTTTTGGCTACACTGACTCAGATTGGGTTGGTGATGTTAATGATTGGAAGTCTACTTTTGGCTTTGTTTTCTATCTTGTCTCTGGTCCTATCACATGGTCTTGCAAGAAGTAGACTACTCATGCATTATCATCTATAGAGGCTGAGTACCGAGATGATGTGCTCGCTAGTAAGGAGATTTTATGGCTACAACAGTTGATGAATGAGTTTGGTTTTCCTCTTGATAGTCCCACTATTCTTTGGTGTGACAATCAAAGTGCTATACACATTTCTCACAACCCGGTGGAGCATCAACGGACGAAGCACATTGAGCTTCATATGCATTTCATCAGATAGTTGATTCAGGATAGTTCTCTCATCTTGGAGTATATTCCCACTGCCGAGAAAGTTGCTAACATCTTCACGAAGCCTTTTGCATCACCACGCTATCTTCAGTTGCGCTCTATGCTTGGGGTGAAGGAAGTTGTCCTTGGGGGGTCTTTATGAGGCCTTCCTTCCTTCATGTTTCTTTCAGCATGTTCTTCTATCTCTTTTTGGAGAGGATTTTTTTCCCACTTGGTTTTCTCCTTTTCTCCGTTTCATAGAGATTTCCTTGTACTTGGGTACCTAATCTGGCCTTGTTGCTGGGACCCATTGTTTTTTCTTTCAGTAGCTTCTTCTAGGTTTTAGCTTCTCCCCAAGTCTAGCTTAAGGGGGGGTGTTAGAGTAATTGGTTATTCACTTAATTAATTAAACAATATTTATTTAATTAATTAAAGTTCCCTCTTATCTCTTTTACACTTAAGCTAACATTAGGTGCATAATAATTAATTATTTTATTAATTATTAATGTGCAAGCCTAGGGTTTTCCTTTTTAGGGTCTCTTTGACCTATATGTGGTTGAAACTTTTCTTTTGTATGATAATTCTTTTCACACATTTGTGAATACAGAGCTCCACATCTTTGAGCATTTTTCATTGTTCTCTTTGTTGCTTCTCTTTGCTTCTCCTTGTAACAGGTATTCTTCGCTTGCAGAGGTCACTGAGCTACTATGAAGTTGTATTTCCTCAACTTCTACAAGACCAAGGGTGGAATAGCTTAAAATAACACAATGTAACACAATTCAATCACCTCTTAAGTCTCAAGACCCCTACAATGGTGATTTGCACTAACTCACTAGTATTCACAACTAGGTCTGCAAATTGATGTTCTAAAGAATATATTTTAGAGAAGGTCATCTCTCTATCAAAGAAAGACCTTTTCAGATACCCATTAGGCTCTATTCTAACATATTTCACTTGTGGCATAGGTTGGCTTGTATGAATTCTCACTAATCAGGTCTACTACACCAACATCAAGGCCAATTAAGCCACTTTTACAAAGCACCTACTAAGAATTCAACCCTCAAACTACTAAAATCTTCACCAATGGTATAAAATTGTCATATAGGGTCCCATATAATAGATTTTATCAACAAACAACACTTATAAATTGTTGTCCTTCACTATCACTACCCTACCTAGCCTAACACATGAGGATGTTAGGCTAGGACTTGGACAAAAACTCTACAAACTCCATCCCCTGCTCCAAAAGACAAAAAACAAAAAAAAAAAAACCTAAAACTCCCATTCCATCAAGTTTGGCTAGAGTACAACAGTGGAATGGGTTGATATTTACATTTTTTATTACAAACCCTTGAAAATGAGGGTTTTTATGCAGTCTACAACAAAATGCCTCTAACAGGCTTCAGTCCTAATAAAAATTGACCACACCACACTCAAATGAAGGATTATTCCCTGTAGCAACCTCTCACATAAATTTTAGCTCATGACACTACTGTACGGGGCCGTACAGAGCAAGAAAACACTAAAAATGCCCTCCAATTTGCAAAAAACAGAGCCTCTTTCACTTCTTTTTCCCTCCAACTGATAAAATCATGTTGCCTCAAATTTTGTGAGGCCAAAATAACAACATGCAACTGTAACTCATCGATTACAAACAAGAAACACTCAATATGATTGTTCACCTTCCACTTACAAGCAATTTTTCCAAGTTGCAAAGCAAATTTTTCATTCCTTTAACAACTTTTTACCAAACACCTAAGAATGACCCTACATGACACCAAACATTACAAAATGGTCTTGATTCGACCTTATTACATCCATTAAGAGACAAAAAACCTAAATTACCAACCTAGACACCTAAATGCATCAATAAAGCAAAATAACCATGGTGCCCCTACACGAGAAGTGTCTCATGATCCAAATTGTTGTTTTCATAAATATTGTATCAAAATATATGGTAGTGATTTGTATAAATTTCTTGTCGCCCTGAAAGAGAAAAATTGAATAAGAATCTTTTATTTATGATGAATATGTAGCTTCTCATCATTTAAATTAAATTGTGCCTAAGTTTGAGTGTTTCACTTGGTCCAAGCATACATTTTCTAATGATTTAGAATAAGAATAAGTTCTCTAGGTTGATGATCAAGTGGATACTCAAGTATCTTATATGTCAAAAGCTTTAATTTTTTAATTTTGATGTGCATGAGAAGGTGCATTTTGTAATTCAATAGGATGATGAAATGTTTTTTTGTTATAGCGTGAATTGGAGGAATTCCCTTTTTGCATTATTTCACTCAAGGAGGTCAAGAGGTATGAAAAATACCATAGATTATTTTAATGTTGACCTAAGTTTTATGTAATATAATAAATGATGTAATTCAAGGTAGCATGGTGTCCTATATTCTATGGTTGCAATAAAGTTATAAGGTTGAAGGTGGAATTGGTCTTCACTTTCTTAGATGTAATCACAAAGTTGTGAATGAAAGAAGGATCCATTTGTTGTGTGAAGGATACAACTTTGGGTTTGTAGTGTAGGAAAAAGTATCCCTTTTTCACACTTAATTTGGGAATTAATAATAATAAAATGAACTAAATTATGTCTTAATTTAGCGTTGTAATATTTATTTTACATATTCACATTAAGTTTAGGGCCTTTGAATTAAAATGGACTTAATTGTGCCTTATTTATGGTGTTCTAAAGTGTACCTTTACACTTTCACACTAATCTAGGGCCTTATTAATTAATTGAGGTTAATTATGCCTTAATTAGCCCCTTTAATTCAAATACAAGCCTAATTAATTATAATTTCTCAAGGATAAAACCTGAAATTCATCAATGCCATAACATAACACTTAACATTGGAGAATGTGTGTCCTGGGTAAGTGAGCTAGGACCCATTCGCCCAAGGGTGAATCGGACCTCACTTACACCTAGGACCTAAATTTAAAATATGTTTTTGGTAGTATTTCAATGATTTCAAATGTATATTCACATGTTGGCTTGTGTTATTTGAATTTCAAGAATTAATGTTAACATATGTATAAATAAGAGGTCATTTCACTATATTTTCACCTAGAATTTTCAAGAGAGCATTCCTAGAAGATTTACATGAGATCAAGAGTACTTTCACAAGAGAATTATTAGAGAATTTCAAGAGAAATTTCAAGGCATTCAAGAGAATATTTATTGAAGAATTATTGCAGCATTCAATATCCCACTATCATGTCAAAGTCTTCTTGCACCATGCATATTATTTGAGCTAATACGTTGATGTAGTGTTCAAGATCCATTCAAGCATTTAGAGGAATTGTTTCAAGTCAAGTTTCATGATCAAGATCTACATCCATTGAATCCATTTCATGCAAGATGCAAATCTACATTCTAAGGTTCAAACAAGGGTTTGGTTAGTTTTGGCATTGCATTTGCTCATTCATCATTCCTTCATGCTATTTCATTTCATCACAAGGTTTAATTACCAAAATGGGGTTTGACCAAGGAAAACCCCCATTCACCTAACAACAAATTTTTTTCCCTCTTGATGTGTGTTTATAGATTTTAGGTGGAAAGATCTATTGAAGAGAAAATTTTCAAAGTTGTCAAAGTTGTAATCATTCTCGCAATTTCACAAAAACTAACCTACAAGATTTATTTTTGGATTTTTGACTGTGAGATTTGGGAATCTAGGAGTGCAAACATAGCATAAGAGAACCCAAAAACCAATTTTTACGAGCCCTATCTAGAACCCATTCACCATAGGGTGAATGAGTCCTTAGTTTTCTTTGAAAAAGCACTTTTGGTGACTAGTACACATTGCTTACCAATTCTCAGATCTTCAATTTAACTTTTGGTTCCATTAGAATTGAGCTTAATCTTCTAGATGTACTTTATAGCTTGCATTTTGGAGTTGTTTTGCTATTTTTAATCTTTCTCCCTAAAGTTTTGTTTACCTCATACCCTTGTTCTAGCATAAAAGGAAAATTTGCAAATTCACACCTTGGTTTGACTCACCTTTTGGTTGACAATAATTTCATTATGTGGATCTCATTTCTTGAGTGAAATTAGAGAAATAGGTCCCTTCATCCCCTTTTACCACCATTTTGTGGGGATGAACACCTCATATTTCATTATTTTAGGGTTAAGGTAAATTTGTTCATTCAATAGGATGGTGTTTGATAAAGGAAACTAATTTCATCCATCCCTTGTACGATTGGTCGACATCATGTTAAAATTTTATTTAACAGCCATAATTTTATTGATCATATATTTTCATGCTAATTGTATGTAATATTTTTTATTTATATATGTTTATTTTCTATCATGTGTCAATATTGGTCCCTTATTGTCCCAAATTTTGTCTAATCAAATATTTCGGATTCTCATTGTTCTTACAAGAGACACATGTCCCCAATCAAATCCACTATTGGGACTCAAATATGTAATGCCAATTTTTGGTTTTGTCCCTTCCTTTATGTGTGTATTTGTTGAAAACCCAAAATACTAAGAGGGGGGTGAATCAATATTATATTAAACCATTTGATCACAATCCATACGATTAACAAAACATATCTAACTGTAACAATGAATGAAAGAATGAAATAATCACAATATCACATAACACGTGAATACCAAGATTTTTATGTGGAAAATCCAAAAATGGAAAAACCACGGTGAGTATTAGCTCACAATATCTTATAACTGGTTATAAGATATTACAAAGGCTCATTGCCAAGACACATTGTCCAATAGGGCTGACAACCACACAAAAATAGATACAAAACATAAATGGCCACATAGCCAGGATGTGAACTAATACAAAATGCACCTTCCTTGTGCTAAATTCAATTCATTGAAGTTCTAAATGTTGTCTCTACTATATCAGATACAAAAATACAAAATACTTCTCTACTTTACAATTGCTCGACATTCACAATGTATCTATTGTTATTCAGATCACACACACACACAAATTCACATATTCACATTTCATTGCACATCATATCACTCCTACATTCTAAAAAATGTCTTGCATATATATGTAATACATTCATATAGATCAATTAGGTTGGTATAATTAGATGTAGCCCTTATATATTAAATCAAAAACATCTTTTCCCTCAAACCAAGCATGCAACACTTTATTTAGGTTGGCATGGACCTAAAATAGATCTCACTATCATTTGCAATACATATTTAATCAATGCAACGTATGTCAAGCATTAGGTCAGCCAAGAATTAGACCTAATCAGAAAATAAGTCAATGGATCAAACACCAACGATCCATTTGATCATATAATCATGCACCAACTAGAATGTATAGTGTACTAACACTTGTAAACAATCTCCCAAAATTGTAAAGTCTAATTCTGAACACCGAAGGAATGCACGGACTAGATTACTCATACCCATTTATATTGTATAAAGCCAAATCTAAATGTCAAACTATTTTCACTTGTATCTTTCAAATTGTACATCCAAAACCTCTAAAATCTTGAACATAGATGCACATAATAGTCAGCAATAACATATTATCACCTCATAAGAAAATCTTATTACATGAGAAATTGTGAACCAAAATGTCGGATTAAGATATCTCCATTTTGTTCACTGGATTAGAGAAAATATCAATAATTAATGTTGACATCAATAACAAAACAAATTAAAAGGGTCCCTTCTTCATTATTTCAACAATCTCCCCCTTTGTCATTGATAGCAACATGTGCAAAAAATGAATCTCTCCAAAAACTCAAAATATACACCATCTCTACACCATCTCCCCCTTCATCTAACTTATCTCCCTTTGACATCAAAGACAAAGGTTGTACCGATAAAACACATGTAAACTCCAAAATTTTGATGCATATGTACAGGTGAATAAATGAATGAACTGTGTTGACTCCCCCTCGGGGAATTATCCCAAAAAAATTTATCCAACAGTATGTATAATGAAAATATTCAAAAGCAATTGAAACAACAAAAAAATAAACATGTGAAAGGTGTTTAATCAGAGGAGGAGGCACCTTCAAGATCCTTAAGAATATCTTGCCAAGCAAACTTCCCTTCATTCCAAGTCTTTTTGGTTGCTGCAAGCGATTTTTACAATGACTCTAGCTCTACTATGTTCTCTTCTCCCTCATCTGAAGTGAATGGATTTGGATTTATCTTTGTATGATTCTTTGCATCAGGTATGGCACTTGACACCAGTATGTGCTTCGTCTTCACCAAGTTCCCAAGTTTTCCAAACTAACTTATAATATCTTCTTTCTTCCTTTGTAAAGTGAAAAACTTGTTTTGCAGATCTGTAATGGCATTCCAAGAGGTATGATCTCTATCCTGCATTGGATTGAAGGTAGGAATTAGATATTTGTGACTCTATTGAGTTCATTAAGTCCTTAATTACTTTAGTGGCATCTGGCCACCTCATACAATATAAAAATAAAGTTTTAGCCTTATCTTCACATTCTTGCACTTCCTTTAGACAATTTTCCACTTTTTCTATGTATTGATGTACATATATCTTGTAGCTCAAGTAGCCTCTTCTCAAAAAACCTTGATTCAACTTCATTTTTGGTTTTTTCCTTTAGACGAGAGGCATACTCCTTGAGTGAATCAACTAAAAACTTGAAATTTTCAACTAAGGTAAGATAATTATCAATTTTAGTACTAGAAGTAGCATCCTGCAGAGTCTTGATGGCTTCATTGATCAGTTTTGTCCCCTTTTGATGCGTTTCAATAATCTATTTTCTACTAGAGGCATGAAAGACATCTCCAAGATCCAACTTTTGAATTGTTGAGATCTTTTAAAGATCCACACTTCTTTGATATATTAGGAGTTGTAACAATTGAGGAGGAGTGGTTGACTAGAACCTTATCTATTTGGACAAAAGACCCTTGAGAGGATTACCAAAAGATTCTCTAGAGGACTTGGGTAGCTCCATGGTCTCTTGCACATATTCTTCATTCTTTCCAACCTTACAATGGTAGATTTTGATCCAATTTCCGATGAATGGTTGTTGGAATTTCGACGACCGTTCGTCGGAAATTTTTCATCGAAAAATTGACAAAATTTTAAACGTCGATTTTCTGACCCTGCGGACGACCTTGGGTCGAAAAATCGACGTTTCAAACGTCGTCGATTTTTCGACAAAAGATTTCCAACGAATGGCCGTCAAAATTCCGATGAACTTTCATTGGAAATTGGGTCAAAATGTATCAGTATTTGACTCTTCTTCATTCTCTTCTTTCTCCTCTTCACCGAAGGGATTTTTCATTTTCTTTTCTTTATCTTCACCCTCCTTCTTGTCCTCATCATCTTTCTTATTGCTCTCTTCTCTTTCTCCTTGTTCTTCTTCTCCATCATCATTTTGATTATCTTCATTTTCATTTCTTATATCTTCATTTTCATTTCTTATATCTTCATTTTGTGTTTTAGAGTGATCCTCAGCACCATCATCAACATCATTCTTTTCTTTTTCTTGCTCTACACTCTAGTTTTCATCATTAGCACCAGTGGGTTTTTTAGTATCTTTTGGAGGAGCACGAGTCTATAAGGAAGCATGTGTTTTATCAAATGATGGTGGTGAGGAAACCACATTCTTTGTATCAAACAATGGAGTTTCTTTAGCAGTGTGAGCATCTTCTTCTTTTTCTTCCAAGACTTCTTTGAAAACTAGTAAATTTGTAACAAGAAGAAGATTTTCCTTTGCATCAGTAACCTTTTGTTCAACATGCTCCTTTTCTTGAGTGGTATTGGAAGATGAAGCAGTTATCATCCCAAATTTTTTTGCAATATCCCTAACAGTTCCAACTGTTCTTGCTTTAATTTTTCCACTTATTCCTTTTCTCTTCCCATAAGAATGGTGACTCTTAGTTTGGCTTTGAATTATTTAGTATACACCTCTATCAAGGTAGCCTTGTCATCCTTAGATAAGGAGGATCCAATTTCCTCCAAGGCATCAGATTTCATCTTATCTTCAACTTCAATAGCTTCATGCTTTATTTCAATCAAGGCATCCCATACAACTATGGGGTCATGCTTCTTGATGTTACTCATATTAGCCTCCAAAACAATAATATATTGAATGATGGCTTCAATGGTTGTTTTCCTATCTTCTTCATCCACTTCATATAATTTTTTAGTGGCTTCTAAAAAATCATCATACTCTAGCATATTGCTAACTAAAACATCTAACTTCATTGGAGTGTGAGATCTTACTGGAGGAGTTTTTGTATTCTTTTTCTTTTTCTCTGAAGAGACTTCCTTTGACTTCTCCTCCTTCTTCTTTTCAGGATTCTTATGGATATGTATATTGAACTCGCCTCTTTTTCTCTTTCTATTTCTTCTTCTTCAAATGTGTCCACAATGTCAACTTTTGGCTTCTTAGCTCTAGTGCTCGCCTCTTGTGAAGCACCTTCATCGCTTGTAATAGCACTACTTCTTCTCTTTCTTGTTAGTTTTTTTTCATGTTCAAGCCCAAGACTAATTTCTTCTTCAACCACAACACTTATATTATTTTCCCTAAATGCTTTTTTCTTCTTTCTTCTTTTAGGGGTTGCTACAGGAGGCACACTCTTCCTCTTGCTAGTCTTTGTGCTAGGTCCGGAGGGTGCAATAACTTCTTTAGTTATCAGAGTACTAGGCTCCAATTTCTTTCCTTTTGTAGCACCTCTGAAGGTCTTAGGTAATGCAAAGGAAATGGTGGAAGTTGTTCTTCCAAATCTCCTTGGTCTGGAGGACTCACCAATCGTGCTAGATTCTCTTGATCTGGCCTCCTTGATTTGTTCTTCTATAAAGCCTTCTCTTCTAGCTCATTGTTCTATAGTTTGCCTTACATTCGTTTTGATCTCCAATTTTATAGTTCCAAATGTACTTCTACATATTTTTCTTCATATGCCCCATGTCTTTCTTGAGAGGGGTCCTTGGGACTCTTGAGCAAAAATTCAATATATCCTTCAACTTCATTCTCAAAAACCTCATACCCAAGAGGCTCAATCCACACCATTATGGGTTCAATAGCTTCAATTATAAACTCATCAATTGAAATAGGGATTTAAGTAATTTCCTTTGCATATTTCTCTACAAGTTTGTGAGGAATTCTAAATCCCTTTCATGCATATTCTTCAGAAACAGTGTGAAGAATGCAGTCAAAGCATCATTCTGAGCTTTAAATTTGCCTAAGTTGTGCATATAATCAAAGATTTGATGTCCCAAAGGTCTACTCCTATCTCATACAATATCTTTTCCTTCGAGATGCTCTGTCAAAAAGTAAAATAATAAACACATTGCTAGAGTTCCAAATTTAAAGGCATATTTATTTTCTCTAGTTTGCTCTAGGTTCTCAAGAAGTCGCTACTAGAGAAACTCACACAGATCAAAGTCCATCCCATTCACTACCATTTCATGTGAATAATAAATAGCAATAGTCGAAACTAAATTCTCCCTATTTGTGAAGTAAATCTTGTGACCTATCATCATAGAGGCATATTTTATGGTAGGATTCATGATAAGTTTTAACTTATATTTTACAGTAGCCAAAACTGAATTCTCCCTATTTGAAAAGTAAATCTTGTGACCACTTATCAATAATATATTTAACCTATAATGAATACTACTACAACCAAATGTCGAATATCAATCATTACCTTATATCCATGCTTACTCACACTCATAATATAAAATCACCTAATCCATGATATTACCAATAATGAAACATCTCGATAATTGCATACTTATGGATATAAGGAATAGAACTCATCTAGCTATCACACGAAATCACAAAAACAACTAGTTAGTTAGTTAGCAATCAAAAATATAAGCAACTTGATGTATAGGAACAATAATCTCTTATGCATATCATCCAACATAAATAATATAGGACATGAACCATCGATGACTAATAAGGCCACACAGGACGAGGTCTTACACTCTCCCCCCCTAGGATTGGCCTTCCTCCTAGAAGTCCCTAATAGTGAAGGTAAACAAAAGCACTTGTCAATAACATTCTATAAAAAAAATCTCGAGTATGGCAATAGAAATTTTATCTTCCAAAGCATTCTAAATATTAGGCAACTTTACAATTTAAATATCTACTCAAAAGACAATCCATTCATATTACACAACAATATTGTAGTTGGCAATTTCACATTACTTCATCTATCACTTGTATGATTATTAAGCACTACACTATACCTGTGTTTACTTCAATCGTCATTTCTTGGACAAATAGGTTAATCATTTCATAAAAACATAATAGATTTACATTTTAAATGACCATTCATTTCCCTTTATTATGATAATTTCTTCAATTAATACAATTTAATCGAAATAAAGATTACTAACCAACAAAATAAATTAGTTTCCAACACTACCAACTTACCACACATAAAAACGAACAAACCCAACTTTATTTTGTTAGTATACCATCCAAACTAAAAGCAAAACCAAGGTTTCCTATATGCATATTCAGATTCCTCTTTTAAATTAACTATAATAAAATCTTATTATTGCTAGTAAAAGTCATCAAATGAAATACAATAAATATAATACTCTTAGCCCTCTTTAGTAAATGAATTGCAACTGTAGCTTTGCGTTCCAAAAAAGTGGGATGCAAGTATTTGGCCTTGTTGTTTGATAAATTTCTAGATATATCGAAATTCATTAATGAATTTTGGTATTCGAGATCTGGAAAATTGTACCGCACCTTTGAAATTGATAAGGGTTGCTAAAGTATTTACCACCAAGTCATTCCTACTTGGAAATCGGTTTCTTGTCAGGAAATAAACCAACTGATGGCAACTACCCAATGATGGTTCGAATGGTGAAGGCAGCAATAGACATCAACACAGACCGATCTAAAATCTATTTCCGGAAGTCATTCCATGTATGGTATGGTGATCGATCTGGGTGGAGAGTGGAAGACGATGATAAGAAGGAAAGGATCAAATTATGCTCAGCAATCCATGAACTCCTTTTGTTTTAAGTCACAGAATCCATTGTTGAAGGTAAAATCTAGGGTGATTAAACATTTTTGGGAGGCTTAAGAAAGGAACAAGTTGTCGTTAAGGTCGAAGGCTCTGAAGAAATGATGAGGGGAGGATCATCGCCACCCACCGAATTCTAACCAATCCTTCTGAGATAGTTTACTCCAACTTCCTTCTCTTTCCTTCGCAGACTACTGATTTTTGATAACTTTAAATAATTGGTTGCAAGTCGAAATTATTTACAAGATACCCTCGTTAGTTTGCAAATTTAATTGTCTTCATAGAGCCTGATTCGCTGTCTCTCATGGATAGATGCAAGGTCTTACTTCTGACAAAAGATCTGAACCTGGGAATACCAACGTCGACCTGAAAAATGCAGTTGATATCGCTCCACCTCTTGCTGACTTAAACCTTCATGCACTCAAAAGAAAATATCTAAAATACATTTGATCCTCCCAAAGCAATTATTTTATCTGTAGAACAAACTTAATTTTCTCCATATTTTATTTGTATAGAGTCAATCAATCTCATTCACTAAAACAATAATGCTTTCTAATATCATGTCCCTACCTATTTTACTTGCAATGCATATTGACTAGCACTTAACAACCTTCTTTACATAATTTCACAATGTACTTCAACATAAGTACACCCAAAGAGTTTTGATTCTATAAAAACTTCCTTTGAAACTGTGGTTGATGATTCTCCCTAATCAGATTCCAACTCTCACATATAAACCTAGAAGAGAAGAAGTCGAAAAATCCAATATGGCCACAAGCTCTCCTCTCAACCATAGGATTGATATCCAATCCACCCTCGAGCTCTAAGGGGTCACATGGATTTTCCCAACCATACATACATAACCGCAATTCACATGTATTACTCCACAAGTTCATACCCTATACCATTCATTTTTCACCACTATTCACACATTCATAATCATTTGTATGTTAACAACTATTTACAAACAAGAAAGTTCCAACTCATGCAATTCCAAACCATCATACAAGGGATTTAACATAGATTTCCACAAAGAAGAGTAAACAACACAACCATTCATTTTCTCAAAAACATAGACCCAACAAGGAGAGATCTTACCAAACAAAGTGCAAGTCCAAATGGGGATAGCCTCTCCTTCTCCAAGCCCTATTCCTCTATTCTCCCTCTTCCATCCTCTCCTCCATCTCCACCAAGAATTATTCTTCCCAAATGAGGGAAAGAAAAGACATCCAAGAATCAAGGACAAAGCAAGAGGAAAAAAATAAAAAGGAGAGAATCCCCTTCTCCTTTCAAAGAGAAGGAATATATAGAAGGGAAAGGACAACCAAATCTTCATAACTTCCCAACCATCCAACCAACTCCAATTTTCGCCACTTGTCATTAGTGGTGAATTAGAGTGCATTTTAAACTTTATTTAACGGGTTTTACAGAATAAAAAGACCCCTATCCTATAGACCCACCACCTAGGGCACCTTTTAAACAATTAAAAAAACATAAAGAATTTATAAAACATAAAATAAATAATGACATTTAAACTCTGCCTCAAGGATCTAATAAGAAACATCTCCCACATGCACAACCTTTACAAAACAAGGTTGAATACATATCCTTGATAATACTATAAATTCCCAAGAATGACATAAGGGGATTAGTTATGTGACCCCTTCATAAATAGTGGCAAATTGTAACCTGTTTACTCAACTAGAAAAAGGTGTTAGTATTTCTCATAGTTAATAGCAATTGAAACAAATAGCATATGAAAAATAACCTTCTAATGATAATCAACTAAGGAATTAAATCTACATAAGTAACATATAATTTAACTCTTCCTACTTGCACAATTCCTTTTAGAGCCAAGCAATAGTTGATCATTTAGTATCAAAATATTACCACTTATCAATAATCTATTTAACCTATAATGAATACTACTACAACCAAATATCGAAGATCAATCATTAGCTTTATATTCACACTTACTCACAGTCATAATATAAAATTACCTAATCCATGATATTACCAACAATGAAACATATTGATAATTGCATACTTACGCAAATCAAGAATAGAAATCATCTAGCTATCAAATGAAATCACAAAAACAACTAGTTAGTTAGTTAGCAATAAAAAATATAAGCAACTCGATGTAAAGGAACAATAATCTTTGATTCATATCATCCAACATAAAGAATATATGACATGAACCATCGATGACTAATAAGGCTACATAGGACGGGGTCTTACACTCTCCCCCCTAAGATTGGACTTCCTCTTGGAAATCCCTAGTAGTGAAGGTAAACAAAAGCACTTGTCAATAACATTCTATGCAAAATTTCTCAAGTATGAAAATAGAAAATTTTATCTTCCAAAGAATTCTAAATATTAGGCAACTTTACAATTTAAATATGTACTCAAAAGACAATCCATTCATGTTACACAATAATATTGTAGTTGTCAATTTCATATTACTTCATCTATCAGGTGTATGGTTATTAAGCACTACACTATACATATGTGTTTACTTCAATCGTCATTTCTTTGACAAATAGGTCAATCATCTCACAAAAACGTAATAGGTTTACATTTTAAGTGACCATGCATTTCCCTTTATTATGATAATTCCTTCAATTAATCCATAAGCATCACACAAATTGGTTCACAACACTCACACCATCAACACAACATAGAAATATCACACGGATCAAGGAATGGGATTTATGAGGAGGAATGATGTCAGATGCCATATCACTGATCTAAAGTAAGTAACATCACTGATTAATCATGATAATATCAGGAAATATGGTCTTGAGCCCTCTCTAGGACTCCTCCATACATTTCCTAGTACCTTCCCCTTGTTTGTGTTAGGGTGTTAGCCTCCAAGAAGGAAGTTACACAAAGAATCACACACTAGGGGAGAATGGATTATGACCATCCCATAGCAGTACCATTTACATCCCCATCCTCATAAGAAAATTTCCCAGTGCATATGCACCCCCATACAACCTACCAGGGATCCCTCCCGAATATGAGAGTTCACAAAGTTCACATCATGACACATATGCAAGTGGTTCAAAGAAGCCTCAAACATAAGAAGATAAAAATAAAATTCCAAAGTTTATAATAAAATCTTGAGAAAGTAAGATAAGAAAATAAATCAAGTACAAAGGAAAAATTTCAATCAAAATAAAAAGGGTTAAATTGAATTAAGTCCTTGAGGAAAAAGGATTGCACAAATTAAATATCCAAAATTACAAGACTAATGGCGAAATAAAGAAACTTAAAAATAATACATATTTTATAAATATCCACACATTACATGCACTATGTGACTTCTTCAAGCCACTCAAGGGGTGGAGGGGAATGGTAGTTCTCAAACCACATATTCAAAAAAAATAGTGGTCTCAAACCACTAATAACATGGTGGCCTCGAACCACAAGATAATAATATGGTGGTCTCAAACCATAAAATATCAATATAATAACCAAGCTACTCCCACACAACCTAGGACATGCCATCCAAATAGTCATAATCATATATCTGAAGTAGTCTATAAAATTAGCTATCTATACATTGAATCTTACCCAAGAAACCATCATTCAAGTTAACACATATCTCTGTCGTCATCCCTATATTTCTATAGCCCAAGAAATTTTGTAATATTCCACAGTTACAAGTCTTGAATTTTGTACTTAAACAATTGCATTATTCTCCCTTTGTTTCCAACACTGCTCATGGACCATGATTGGTTGAAGCATTACCTTTATGTGAATAGACCAATAATGATACCATAAGAACACTACATCTAATACCCTTATCTTTGAATATCCAATTATTGGAATGTTTATAGACCAAGTGGAAGCTCATCCAAAGTTTGGCACACTGGATCCATCCTCAACCCATGGGATACAACTCAAGGAAATTTTTTTTGCACTATGGACCAATAAATATGGTCCTCAAAGGGGGAGCAGATCCAGCTCAACGTTCCAAGGAGGAACACGATTTCAGACATGTGTCCACTGGCTAGAACAGGGATGCATCATGGTAGAATCATAATTTTCTAATGAACGGGGGACTCCCTCAACCCCTATTACACTAGTAGATCCTTCTCCAAATGGAGTGGTCATTACTAGGGGAGTTCCAACACACAACAAAACACGTAGTCTTAACATCACACATTAATTAACACAAGGGTATACATAAGTAGATCATCTTAGATGTCCACCACACCCTTATCCCAAGTTGGGTACCTAATATCCCAAACTTGAGTCATAAACATAAAATTTATTGGTTTCACACAACACATATAATAATGCACTTTTTAAGCCTTTGACACACTCATTTAAACACTAATTAATTATGTTTTCTAGCATGACTTATTTTGACTTTACTTCTAGTAGAGAATACTGTCTTCCACAAAAAAAATGCAAGTCTATCATTACCATTAATGCTAAAGAATTAACTAGCTATCAATGTAACCACATACCATTGACTATAACATTTATAATTATTATTCTTGAAACAAGATCATTCAACTAATTTATTTAACAACTCAATGTTAACACTACTCACATTATCTATATCCTTCATCAAATAATGATATTGTTGTAATTGTAAATCACAACAATAATATTAGTAGGTTGGGTATTCAATTTCACTTTATTTTAAATAATGAATGACAATAGTATGAAAAGTTACAACAATAATTCTCTATGTGCAATAGCGAACATTTCAATACTAAGTTTCATAATCAATTTCCAAGCAAAGAACTTAAATAGATTCCTCACTCATAAAATACTAGACATTAATCGAGGTTACTAGATATTATCAAACCTACAGTCTAACCACTGAATCTTACTAATATCTTTTAACCCTTTACTTAACAATCATGATTATCTATTGAAACATTCCCAAATTCCCAAACATATAAGTAATAAATTGATTCCTTAAGTCAAGCAACAATCCCATACCACTAATTAGCCATATTAACCAAGACAATCTAATGCCATCGATTGGAAAGACTAAAATGGAACATAGACTAAAGATGTTTTCCCTAGATAACTTGAACAACCATGTAGTCATCAAGATAGATGAGGATACCCCCTAGATACCTTCAACCAAAACGATGATTAACTTGACTAGATAAAAGATAACTCAAGACTTAATTGACTACGTAATTTGATTGTGACCCCCTAACTTTACTACGCACATAGTTTATTATTTATGGGAAACTTATAAATAGATCTTGTTAATTAGAAACATAATTGCTTCTACAATTATAATTGACAAAAATACTTTAAAGAGGGATCTATGTGATGCCAAGTTTAACACTTTGTAGGACAATCAATTCATAAAAATGGACTTAATGCAATTTAATCAAAGTCAAGATCACCAACCAACAAAATAAATTAATTTCCAACACTACCAACTTACCAAGCAAAAAAACCAACAAACCCAACTTATTTCATTATTATACTATCCAAACTAAAAGAAAAACCAAGGTTTCCTATATACATATCCAAATTCCTCTTTTAAATTAAGTTAACTATAATAAACTGTTATTATTACTAGTAAAAGTCATCAAATGAAATACAATAAATATAATTATCTCAGACCTCTTTAGTAAATGAATTTCAACCATTATTTTGGATTCTAGAAAAGTGGGATGCAAGTATTTGGGCTTGTTGTTTGATAAATTTCTAGATATATTGAAATTCATTAATGAATTTTGGTATTTGAGATCTAGAAAATTGTACCACGCCTTTGACATTGACTAGGGTTGCTAAGGTATTTACCACTAAGTCAATCCTACTTGAAAATTGGTTTCTTGTCAAGAAACAAAATAATTGATGGCAACTACCTGCTGATGGTTCAAATGGTTGAATGCAATGATAAACATCAGCATAGACATCAAAAATCTATTTTTGGAAGTCATTCCATATATGGTATGGTGAGGTGATCGATCTGAGTGGAGAGTGGAAGATGATCATAAGAAGGAAAGGATAGAATTATGCTTAGCCATCCATGAACTCCTTCTGTTTTAAGTCACATAATCCACAACCGAAGGTAAAATCCAGGGTGATTAAACATTTCCAATAGGAAATAACCAGGACTTAAGAAAGGAACAAGTTGTCGTTAAGGTTGAATGCTCTAAAGAAATGATGAGGGGAGGGTCGATGCCACCCACCAAATTCTAACCAATCCTTTTGAGATAGTTTACTTCAACTGCCTTCTCTTTCCTTCACAAACTATGATTTTTGATAACTTTGAATAATTGGTTGCGGGTTGAAATTTCTTACAAGATGTTGCAAGAATGGAAAGAATGAAGGTGTTGAAATTGATTTCAACTTGTCAATTGGTTATCAACTAGGTTTTGTTACCATTCGTGTCATGGATGTAGGTTATTGGTTGTATATAATGTCGAGGATATTGAGAAAATTGTATTGAAGAAAGATTGCAAGTTTTTAATGGTTGCTTTGGGTTTCGCTCTAATATGTTGATCATGGTTGCTAGAAGGTGCAATATCCAAATTTTTGGTTGTTGATTCATTGTGTACAGTGTGAGTTATGTTCACCAATTGTGAATTGTGGTTTTTTGTGTTTCTTGTTGAGGTCGAGGAGAAATATTGTTGGTCTAGATTTCTCTTTGTTAAATTCTTATGGCTTGCATTTCTAGAGTTGAGTTGTTTTGATTGTATTGAAGATAATTTCAGTATCTGGAAGGTTCATGCTTAATTTTTATGTGTTTTACATTGGATTGGCTGACCTTGTGTTGAACAAAACTTTCAAAGTTGATGAAGTGTGTTGGATCTATTTGGGTCCTTATGAAGCATGTGTTTGGGTTGCCCTCATTCTAATTCCACCTTAGGATGTTTTAGTGCCGACCTAATTTAAATTTGAATTTGGATGGTTGACTTTGGATATGTTTCAAAGTTGAAGGTAGTATAAATATAGGATGAGTTAGTGGTGAAATACAACATAGAAAGAGAAAAGAGAGATATGTGCAAAGAAATAGAGAAAATAGATGCGAGATTAATTCAAATCAGTGAGTGTGTGCGATGCAAGTGTGGCAGATCAGTGTGAAGCCTAAATGTTGAGTTTTTGGATGTAGTGAGCAAAAGGTGTACTCTATCATTCATGCATGTCTACAAGTGGTTGAGAAAATTGTGGTGGATTTATCTATTGCATTGATATTGTCTTCTCTATGTAACATATCTCTTCTATCTTCTTTATATCTCTATAGCAATGAGCCCTCTGGGTTGCTAGCCCTATTGGACAGTGAGTCCTTGTTTCTTAGGTAGTGAGCCTCTTGTAATCAATTTTGATATTCTCTATATTGTGAATTAATCCTCACAGTAGTTTTTCTCTTATTGGGTTTTCCACGTAAATCTGGTGTTATTATGTTTTTGTGATGGTTTTCGGTTTCTGCACTGGTATTTAATGATTAAAAATTTAAGCAGTGTTAAGGATTAGTTCCAATGAATGAATTAAGGTTTAAATCTATGACAACCGATTCGCCCCCTCCTAGTTGTCTTGTTCAACAATTGGTATCAAAACTTGGTTCCTTGGTGAAGAGTTTAACCACTTGAGGAAGGTTTAGGATGGTTAGCAAAATGACTTATGATTATATGAGGTTTGATGGAACTAACTATGTTATTTGGAAAATATTGATAGAAGAATATTTGAAGTATTGTGGATATGATGCGAAGAAATATTACAAGAATCCTTACACTCCTCATGCTAATGGTCCGAGTACGGCTAATGAGATCAAAGAACATGAAGCGAACAATAAGGCGAAGTACATTTTGAAGAACATTCTGGTACATTACGAGTTGATTAAGGTGAAGAATCTGAAGACTACTAAGGAAGTCTAGGATGATTTGGAAAGGTCACTTGCAGGTGATAAAAGAGTCAAAGAGGAAAAGTTGTAGAATTTTGAGACACAATTTGAGCTTCTACACATGTCTAAAGATGAGAATGTTAAATCTTATGTACAAAGATTGGATGAGATAGTGGTTGGAATGCAAGGACTTGGTGCTACTATAGATGAAACTAGGATTGTAAAGAAGATTCTTAGAACTCTCCTTGATTCTTACAGCAAGAAGGTGTGTGCTATTGAAAAAAGTATAGATTATAAGACCCGCACTAGAGATCTGTTGTTGGTATTTCTGATATCTTATGAGATGGGGAAGTTGAATCTGAGGAATGGATGCAAATCAGAAATTATTTTTAAGGCTACAAAAATTGAAGATCCGGATTAAAAAAATTTTGATGAGATAGAAGCTAACTTTGTGAGAAGGATTAGGAAAGGCTTTGGTAAGTATGAAGGTAAGTTACAATTTAAATTATTTAGTTGTGGAGAAATAGGTCATTATGCTACAAACTATCTAGAAAGAGCTAAGAGGAATAAACAAAGATATGAGAAAGAAAAGAAAGGAAAGAAGATAAATAGAGCATATTATGTGAATGAGAATGCTAGTATGTCTGATGAGGATTCTGATTATGAAGATCCTGATGACAATGAATTCTTGTTCTTGGATATAAAGGATGAACCTACTTCTGGCAATTCTAAAATACAGGTGAAGGAAATCCCTCCAGAGAAGGAGAAAAATGAAGGAACTGTTATCTCTACTCTACATGCTAAACAAGAAAAGAATTATTGGGTAGTTGATAGTGGTTGTTCACATCACATGAATCATGATAAAAGTAAGTTTGTTAAACTTGAAAAATATGATGGAGGCTTGGTTATGTTTGGAGATGATACTGGTGTTAAAATTTGTGGGATAGGTTCAATAAGTTTTGATGGCAAGTATAATACTGATGATGTTGACTATGTTAAGGGTTTAAGGCATAATATTTTGAGTGTTGGATAGATGTGTAGTAAGGGATATGATCTTGTGTTTAAGGATGAGAGATGTGAAATTCATAAAGGATCTGAAACATTGATTTTTGTAAGAAAGAAATCTAGAGGAAATATCTATCAACTCAAGGGTGCTAATGGATGACGCTTTATGACTCAGATTAATGACAGTTGGTTATGGCATCGGAGAATGTGTCACATGAATTTTGATAACTTGGCGAGAATTAGTGCAATTCGGGCTGTGAGAGATTTACCAAGGATTACAAAGTATGTTAATGTTATTTACAGGAATTATCAGTTTGGAAAGGAAGCAAGAAGTCATTACAGATGAAAGGAACAATCTACTATTAGACTACTAGATTTAATTCATATAGATCTCTATGGTCCTACAAGAGTGAGAAGTCTTAAGAGATGTTGAAGAAGTTTGGGATGGATGGTTCCAAACTGGTATGTACTCCTATGGTGACTAGTTGCAAACTGGGTAAATATGATGATTCACCTAAGGCTAATTAGAGCAAGTATAGATCTATGATTGGTGGACTAGTGTATTTGAATACTACTAGACTAGATATTATGCATGTTGTCTCTCTTGTTGCTAGATTTCAAGAAGGTCCTAAGAAAACGCATGATTCTGCTATTAAAAGAATATTTAGATATTTGAATTATACTTCAGATTATGGGTTATGGTATTCTAGAGATACTGAATTTACACTAAGTGCCTCTACAGATGAAAATTGGGTTGGATGTGTAGATGATAGAAAGAGTACAAGTGGTGGTGCATTATTTCTTGGTTGCAGGTTGGTAGCATGGTTGAGTAAACATCAAGATTTAGTCTCCTTGTCTACTACTAAAGTTGAGTATATTGTTGTTGCATCTTGTTGTACACAAGTTCTATGGATGAAATGGAAATTGAAAGATATCATAGTAGTGTAAATGATCATATTTCTATCTTCTATGATAATACAAGTGCAATTAACATTTCAAAGAATCCTATGATGCACTTGATGGCAAAGCATATATCTATTAGGTATCATTTCTTGAGAGAGAAGGTCATGGAGAATGAAGTAAAACTTGAGTATGTTCCGACAAAGGATTAGATTGCTAATATATTTATGAAGGCTCTTCCTAAAGATGCTTTTGAGTATCTCTTGGAGAAGTTAGGGATCATTGCCCCTCCTTTCTTGAACTAAGATGCATATGGAGATGCATCAGTCTGGTGGATCTATGGATCTATCTTTCTTTTGGACTAATATTTTGGTGGCTACCTCTCAGCTGGAGCAGGTAATGCTAGGTGTTGTCATTCAGACTTTTTTTTTTAATGTCAAAGGAGAAATCAATATTAATTATCTTTTTCCTTTTCCATTGATGTCAAAGGGGGAGAGGCAGCATTTGAAAAAGAGGAGAGAAAGAATGTGAAAAAAAAGGAAGAAGATGAAAACAAACAAAAAGAGGAATAATATAAAAGATTATCTACTAAGGGGGAGAAATTGAAAGAAAAATCTTGAGAAGTGTATTCAGAGCTAGTATAGTGTCTTTGATGGTTTCTCACATCATGTGTTGCCATCAATGAAAAAGGGGGATATTGTTGCTAGAATGGAAAGAATGAAGGTTTTGTCATTGATTTCAACTTTTCAATTGGTTATTAATTGGTTACTATTGTCATTAGTGTCATGGATGCAGGTTATCGTTTGTATATGTCAAGGATATTGATAAAATTGTATTGAAGAAAGATTGTAGGTGTTCAATGGTTGCTCTAGGTTTTTCTCTGAGATTTGCTCCTATGTTTGTGTGGTTTAAATATGTTGATCATGGTTATTAGAAACTACTATATCCAAATTTTTGGTTGTTGATTCATTTTACAGTGCGAGTTATGTTCTCAATTGTGAACTGTGGTTTTATGTGTTTCTCGTTGAGGTTCAGGAGAAATGTTGTTGGTCTAGATTTCTCTTTGTTAAAGTCTTATGGCTTGCAGTTCTAGAGTTGAGTTATTTTAATTGTATTCAAGATAATTTCAGTATTTGGAAGGTTCGTACCTAATTGTTTTATGTTTTTTACACTGGTTTGGCCGACCTTGTGTTGAACACTACCTTCAGAGTTGATGAAGCATGTTGGATCTATTTGGGTCCTTATGAAGTGTGCTTTTGGGTCACCCTCATTCTAATTCCACCCTAGGATGTTTTGGCGCCAACCTAATTTGAATTTAAATTTGGATGGACGACTTTGGAAATGCTTCAAACTTGAAGATGGTATAAATATAGGATGAGTTAGTGGTGAAATACAACATAGAAAGAGGAAAGAGAGATATGTGCAAATAAACAGAGTAGATAGATGTGATATTGATGTGAATCAGTGAGTGTGTGTGATGTGAGTGTGGCAAATCAGTGTGCAGTCTAAATGTTGAGTTTTTGGATGCAGTGAGCAGAAGGTGTACTCTATCATTCATGCATGTTTGTAAGTGGTTGAGAAAATTTTGGTAGATTTCTTTGTTTCATTGAGATTTTCTTCTCTTTGTAATGTATCTCTTTTATCTTCTTTGTATATTTGTGCTAGTGAGCCCTTCAAGTTTTTAGCCTATTGGACAATGAGTCCTAATCTAGAAAGTGAGCCCTTGTTCTCACAATGAATCTTGTTTCTCAGGAAGTGAGCCTCTTGTAATCGGTTTTGATATTCTCTATAGTGTGAGTTAATCCTCACCATGTTTTTCTCTTATTGGGTTTTCCATGTAAATCTGGTGTTATTGTGTTTATGTGATGGTTTTCAATTTTTATAGTGGTATTTAAAGTTTAAACATTTAAGCAGTGTTAAGGATTAGTTCTAGTGAATGAATTAAGGTTTGAATCTATGACAACTGATTTCCCCCATCTTAGATGTCTTGTTCAACACAAGATACCCTCGTTACTTTGGAAATTTAATTGTCTTCAAAGAGCCCAATTTGCCTCTAATTGATAGATGCAAGGTCTTACTTTTGACAAAATATTTGAACCCGAGAATACCAACATCAACCTAAAAAATGCAGTTGATATCGCTTCACCTCTTGTTGAATTAAACCTGGAAAAAACCATCACAATAGAATAATGCAATACTTGTTTAGTGAAACAAGCGAGCATTCATGAAAATGGTGAACCCCCCCTTGAGGAAGGGAGTCAACTACCCCATGCCACCATGGCGACCTATGTTGGCTGACCCTAGTTTGCATGGGAGGGGTCAGCCTCCTAATATAGTAACTTTATCTCGCTTTATTTTTACATATAGTTTATATAAAAACCATTTTTAAAATATTAATATGACTGCAAGTTTTTTTATTTATAATTTTCATGCATCATTCTATGTAAATATATTTCTTTATGCATATATATTGTACTTCATATCAATACAATTTTAATCTAATTGTACTTAATTAATTCTTCTCTTTGTATGGTTGACACATACTTATATTGATGTTTGTGTGTTTTATACTTATATAATTAGTTTTAAAAATATTCATTTTCATAGACATATGAACACATCTGTATTATATAAAGATGCACTAACATATATCGATACGATTAATTAATTTACTACAAGAAAATTATATGACATTAGGGGTTCCATTCCTATTGTGAAAGTGATACATTTTCAATTTAGATAAGATTGAAATCCAAGTTTAAAAAGTTCATTATTCAAGAGATTTCTTACAAACTTTATTGATTCCTTCCTTAAATGATGTCATTATAAATAGTGCATTCTTAGGATTAATTATTTCCACTAAGTTTTGATGCCAATCTATTTGAATATTGTAAACAATATATCACTTTTGTTCTACACTAGTATCCAACAACTTCATGCACCCAAAATAAAATATCAAAAATACATTTGATCCTCCCAAAGAAATTATTTTATCTCTAGAACTAACTTAATTTCCTCCATATTTTATTTTTATAGAGTCAATCAATCTCATTCACTAAAACAATAATGCTTTCTAATATCATGTCCCTACCTATTTTCTTGCAATGCATATTGACTAGCATTTAACAACATTCTTTACATAATTTCACAACATACTTCAACATAGTACACCCAAAGAGTTTTGATTCTATCAAAACTTCCTTTGAAACTATGGTTGATGATTCTCCCCAATTGGATTCTATCTCTCGCATATAAAATTAGAAGAGAAGAAGTCAGAAAATCCAATATGGCCACAAGCTCTCCTCCCAACCATAAGATTGATTTACAATCCACCCCTGAGCTCTAAAGGGTCACATAGCTTTTCCCAACCATACACACATAACCACAATTCACATGAATTAATCCACAAGTTCATGCCCTATACCATTCATTTTTCACAACTATTCACATATTCACAATCATTTGTATGTTTACAACTATTTACAAATACGAAAGTTCCAACTCACACAATTCCAAACCATCATACAAGGGATTTAAAATAGATTTCCACAAAGAAGAGTAAACAACACAACAATTCATTTTCTCAAATACATAGACCCAACAAGGAGATATCTTACCAAACAAAGTGCAAGTCCAAATGGGGATAGCCTCTCCTTCTCCAAGACCTATTCCTCTATTCTCCCTCTCTCATCCTCTCCTCCATCTCCATCAAGAATTCTTCTTCCCAAATGAGGGAAATAAAAGACATCCAAGAATAAATGACAAAGAAAGAGGAAAAAAACAAAAAGGAAAGAAGCCAAGGCCAAAAGAGAGAAGCCCCTTCTCCTTTCAAAAAGAAGGAATACATAGAAGGGAAAGGGCAACCAACTCACCATAACTTCTCAACCATCCAACCAACTCCAATTTTCACCACTTTTCATAAGAGGGGAATTAGAGTTGATTTTAAACTTTATTTAAAGGGTTTCATAGAATAAAAGGACCCCTGTCCTATAGACCCACCACCTAGGGGACCTTTTAAACTATTAAAACCACATAAAGACTTTATAAAACATAAAATAAGTGATTACATTTAAAAAGGTGATTCAAGGGTCTAATAAGAAACCTCTCCCACATGGACAACCCTTAAAATTGACAATACTAGAAATTCCCAAGAATGGCATAAGGGAAATAGTTATGTGACCCCTTCATCAACAATGGCCAATTTTAACCTGTTTACTCAAGTAGAAAAAGGTGATAGTATTTCTCATAGTTAATAGTAATTGAAACAAATATAATATAAAAATAACCTTCTAATGATAATTAACTAAGGAATTAAATCTAGTTAGGAAACATATAATTTAACTCTTCCAACTTGCAAAATTCCTTTTAGATCCAAGCAATAGTTGATCATTTAATATAAAAATACTACCACTTATCAATAATCTATTTAACCTATAACGAATAATACTACAACCAAATATAAAATATCAATCATTACCACAATATTCACACTTAATCATAGTCATAATACAAAATCATCCAATCCATGATATTACCAAAAATGAAACATCTCGATAATTGCATACTTATGTAGATAAGGAATAGAACTCATCTAGATATCACACGAAATCACAAAAATAACTAGTTAGCTAGTTAGCAATCAAAAATATAAGCGACTTGATGTATAGTAACAATAATCTCTTATGAATATCTTCCAACATAAATAATATAGGACATGAACCATCGATGACTAATAAGGCCACACAAGACTAGATCTTATATCATTGGATACTTTTTGAATTTTGTTCTAGGCCTCTTAGTAATATTAACAATGGTGGGGTAGCCATTTTAAATTCGATTCAAACTTCAAATGCTTGTGAAATCAATTCTATTTCAAACCCACAAAGAATAGTGAGATGTAAATACCTTTTATGTGCACAACGAGATCTAGAGTTTGGATATTTTACACCAAATTCACCTTCAAATCTCCTTCAATTCGCTCTACTTTCTTCAAATACATAATTGTGGTTAAAATTGACATAGGAAATTGCTTTATATCTTTTTTATTTTCCCTAATTCTGTATTGAATGATTCAATTTCCGTAAAGCTGATAAAACCCTTCACTGATATACTATAAACCCTAAATTGCTTCGTATTTCTACAAATTTGCATATTTTCTGTCAGTTTCCTTTTCAAAATATCAAGCATGCCATTTACACCATATATCTTTGTGTCACTCCTTGACATATCATATTTCTAGGGGGTTGTTTGATTTTACTGTTATTTCTCCCCCTAAGCCCATGCCTAGGTTTAATTTTCAAGGGTATTATTTGCACCAAAGGGAGGTATAGATACATTTGATTCATCTTTATTCTAAAGTTCCTCTTTCTTTCTCCAAATCTTCTCCATTTCCTTCTTTACTTTAGTGGGATCAATTTTCTTCACAAGCTCATTCCTCTTTCCTACATTAGTCTTCCTTCCATTCTTACTTCTGCAAAATCTTGAAATATGTCTAGGTTTGTTGCAACTATATCATACAACACTTTTCTAACCAAATAGGCCTCTATTCAAAGTTGATCTACATTGGTTGAACTTATGACCAAATACATTGCATGTATAATAGTAACCATTGAAATATTGAATCATTCTACTAGCATTATATCTATTCATCATCTAACTTCTGCACTCAATAGCTCTATGTCCAAGTTTCTTGCATGCAAAACATTGTTCGGAGAATGATATACCATTTTAATTCATTCTACTTATACAGTCTATTGCATTATGTCCAAATTTATTTCATGAAAAAAAATTACCATTAAAATATGGGTATCTTCGAGCATTTGGTTGTCTGATAGGGGGTCTTCTAGCATTTCTTCTTTGATTTATGATTTGTTTGCTATTCCCTTGAGTCTTCTCTTCATTGTTAAACTTTTTAGGGATCTAATTAGCCTTTGAGCTTTATCCTTGTTCATGTCCAAAACCTCATTTATCTTTATATGGTTTATGTCCTGAAATTAGTTCATCAAGCATTGTAGTACTTGTTTTAAATTTATCCTCATGAAATCTTGTTTTTTCCAGATTTGATCTTAGAGTTTCCACTTCTTGTTCAAGTCTTGTGCATTCATCAATCTTGATTTGTACCATTGTATTCAAACATTTCTCAATTCTTTTATTTTCTTCCACTTGTACTTTCAATCCAATGATATCTTCATTTGCTTGCTTTAGTTGTTCATTGACTTCTCGATGTCTTTCTCTGAATTTATTGATTTGTTCTCTCAATTTTTGGATACATCCATTTACTTCCTCTAGGTTTTCCTTTAGATATGTGTTTTCACCTTCAAATTTGTCAAAATATTCAAGAGAAACTTTGAAATCTTCTTTAGCAGTCATGCAATCACTTTCAGTAGTAATATTTGAAAACTCTTTATTAGCTATGTGTTCAATATCCAAGATCTTCCTCAAGCTATTAGGCTTCTTAGAAGGAACCAAGATTTTATACCAATTGTTGAACACCCAGAATAATGAGAGGGGGGTGAATTGGTATTCTATTAAACTATTTGATCGTAATCCATACAATTAACAAAACATATCTAATTGCAATAATTAATGAAAGCATGAAATAATCACAAGACCACAAAACACATGAACACCAATATTTTTATGTGGAAAACCCAAAAAGGGAAAAACCACAGTGAGGATTAGCTCACAATATATTATAACTAGTTATAAGATATTACAAAGGCTCACTACCAGGATACACTATCCAATAGGGCTCACAACCACAAAAAAATAGATACAAAATAGAAATGGCCAAACAATTAAGATGTGAACTGATACAAAATGCACCTTTCTTGTGCTGAATTCATTTCCTTTGAAGTTCTGAATGTTATCTATACCATATCAGATAGAAAAATAAAAAACAC
Organism: Sequoiadendron giganteum; assembly: GCA_007115665.2. Taxonomy (NCBI): domain Eukaryota; kingdom Viridiplantae; phylum Streptophyta; class Pinopsida; order Cupressales; family Cupressaceae; genus Sequoiadendron; species Sequoiadendron giganteum. The sequence goes on along the minus strand of CM021107.1, from coordinate 172,336,209 downwards.
TGCTTTATTTTACAATCGATCAACATTCACAGTGTATTTGTTGCTATTCAGATCACACACATACAAATTTATATATTCACATTTTATCACACATCATTTTGCTCCTAAATTCTCAAAAATGTCTTACATATATACCCAATACATCTGCATACATCAATTAGGTCGGCCTTATTAGATGTAGCTCTATATTAAATCAAAATTTCCTTGTCCACTCCATACTTGAATAAAAAACATCTTCATGCTCAAACCAAGCATGCAACACTTGATTTAAGTTGGCATGGACCTAAAATAGATCTTGCTATGATCCACAATGCATATTTAATCAATGCAACATATATCAAGCATTAGGTTGGCCAAGAATTAGACCTAATCACAAAATAAGACAATTGATCAAACTCCAACGATTCATCTGATCATATAATCATATGCCAACTAGAATATTTAGTGTAATAACACCTATAAACAATCTCCCAAATTTAGAAAGTCTAATTCTTAACACTGGAGGAATGTGGACCAGATTACTAATACCCATTTATACTGTATAAAGCCAAAACTGAATGTTGAACTAATTTTCTTGTATCTTTCAAACTATACATCTAAAACCAATGAAATATTGAACATAGATGCACATAATAGTCATGAATAACATATTATCACCTCATAATCAGATCTTACTACATGAGCAATTGCAGACCAAAATAATGGATTAATAAATCTCCATTATGTCCATCAAATTAGAGAAAATATCAACAATTAATGTTGGCATCAATGACAACACATTAAAAGGGTCCCTTCTTCATTCTTTCAACTGTATTAGTAATTTTTGAACCATTTTTTATAACCAATTTGAGATATCCTAATCAGGTTTCATAGATGTAAATTGATGCCCAAAATCCATAAAAGTTTTAAAGTATATACTAGTGTTTATCTATTTTTTTGGTGCATGTTTTTTGATATTTCAGATTTTTAGGGTTGTTCATACCGATATAAATTCCCTATTGATCATGAATCCCCACTCCAATCCTCCAAAAAAATGAGTATATATCCATCTTTGCATGCTTTTCCTATCAATCTTGAAACACTAGCTAGAAACCTTATGAAATTGACTAAGTATCAAGATTGTTATCCTTTTGTTTTGTCAAGCTAAATCCCTTGCATTTGTACCTCTTTTAATCATTCATAATCCCCAAAGTTTGATGGTTAAATTTTTGCCTAAGTATCATTTTTTTGAAGTTGAGAGTTTCACATCCCCTAATACCATTCCCTATCATTCTCGATCCTTGAAATCTAAAAGTCTATTAAAAATTCTCAAATCCTCTGTGTTTTTCAAAATTTTGGAATTCCTCCTCTATCCATCCCTTGGTCCTTCTATCCCCAATTCTTTGTGTAAGTGTGAATATGTGAATAAGATTAAAACACTTCTTAATATGACATTATATCAAAGATTAATCAAATTGAATCAATTCAAAATAGTAATCAATTGAAAGCATCATATTGCTCTCAGATTGTTAAGCACTATGATTGTTAAAATGACTATCTGAAGAATGAGATGATACTAATGCAATGATATGGAGCTAAAAGACAATACTAGATGATAAATCAATTCAACTAGCATGATATGGACATGAAATAGATAATTGCAGCTACAGGAGGCAGCCATTGATGTGAAAACTTGATTGTTGGATTTTGGATGCTTGATTGCTTGATGCTTGAGTGCTTGAATTCCTGCAGAGTAAGAGTGCATAAACTTGATTATCTGGATCCTTTTCTTGGTTCAATGAGGTTGTATTTATAGATTTCCTGGCTGTAGAAATGCACAGGGAAAGCTTTAAGAGGCTTGGATTCAATCTAGAGGATTGAATGGTGAGATATGGAGGAGATTGAGAGAAAGATGGAGATTGTCTTTACCCATGAAAACACCAGGCAAGAGAAGAGGAAGGATTGATGGAGGAGAATTGAGAGATCAAATTCCAAATTTGTCTCCAATTTGTCTCCAAAACTTCCCATGAAGTTTCAATCAATTAATTTGACATATTTTAGACATGGTTTAGACATAGGATATCTAATTCATTTTTGAGAGAATATAGATGAAATATTCTTTGTGCTTTAATTGAAATATTTTTGATTTATTTAAATTAGCAAAAAGAGGGATAAATAATTTAATAAAACGAACTATAGGATAGTTGTTTATTAAATAGAAGAATATGGCAATTAATCAATAAAGTGTTTTAATCTTTATTTAATTAATTTGAGAAATGATGTGATAGAATAAAGTAGGAATTTGATAATTAAATCAAACAAAGTATTTATTTTTGTTTATTTAATTAAGATAAGATATTAGAAGAATTTAAATGCGGTGTGAATATGAACTATTTAAATAAATATTTCTATTTATTCAAACAGTAGAGGAAATCAGGATAATTAATTAAATAATTTGTATTTAATTAATAGGAATTCTCCAGACCAATTTTAGGTGTATACACTTTGAATTTGTGATCTTTGAAGTTAGAAGGTCATTTTTTTCTTAAGTGTTGAGTTGTTAGACTTTTGGATTATTGGGGTTTCTCTTACCTTCCTACTATTCCTTGGCATTCTCAATCCTCAAAGTCTAAAACAATATTAAAATCATAAGGCTTTTCTTTTTTTCATAATTTTGAAAACTTCCTCATCCATTTATTCCTTGCTACATGTTTTCATAAACCTTAACATGTGACATGATTTCCTCTTGCCCCTTGACATTTTCATATTCCACAGATTTCTCTGTATATCTCATTGGGGATAGACTTTCAGCCATTGCCTATTCAACCACTTCCTCCCATCCCCCTCAATAGTCCAAGACTCTACCAAAGTATTTTGAAACTTTCCCAAGTATTTACTAGTTTTTGAATTTTAATAGTTCTCTTACCTTCCTACTAATCCTTCCTTCTCTGATTCCTCAAAATTTTATCTTTTAGACTTTCAAAATTCTTCATCCATCCATCTTAATCAAGATTTTCATCATAGTCATTTTTTCCTTGAAATTTTGATTCCTTGATGTTTCCCTTATTTCAATCCAAAATTCCTCTAAGTCTTTCAAAATTTCTTGATTTCCCATCAATTCATCCTTGTCCTTCTATTCCTAATACCCTACAAGTCCTTTCCTCTATTTATATCATCATACTCCCAAATTATCAAAGTATCGCATCCCCAATCCCACAAGTAGGTTTCTCATTAGAGGTCTTATGCACAACGATAAGGTGATTTTTTGGGATGTGGGAGATGGATGTGTCCACATCCTTGGTGTGATAGTTATTCTGATCAAAGGTGGGCCAATGGGTCAATTTCTAACAAAGGTAGCATTGGGGGATTTCATGTTACACTCCCAAGTATAATAATTTGACATTTTTGTATTTCCTTTGTTGAAGATCAGGAAAATTAATTCTTGATCATCCAAAGGTTTGATAAAATATAAGAAAATTATTCTAAAGGCTATAGAGGCCTATTGGAGCATGTGTAATATTGTTTCATAATAAGTTTGAGATTCAAAATTGAATCCACAATGTTTACTCCTCACCTACTTGCCATGAATGTTGCACCTCCTCCACCTACCAAAATTTATTGTTTTTAATGTTGTTCAATCTGATGCACCCATTTTGGGTGGGATTACAAGAAGATCATTGATCTCTAAGCTTATATAGTGTAGTGATTAAGGTTTGACACTCTATAGGCGTTAAAGCATGAATTTTTATCATTTTCAAAAAGAGTTTGGTTTGTCTATGGTTCTTCAAATGTTAGATATTTTCATGTTTTTGGTAGGACAAATATATACTAGTCCTATTCTTTTAGGTTGAGTATAAAATTGAAAAAATAAAAGAATATTAATATTGTAATTATATTTTGTTTTAAAATGTCTCCATGGTATTAAGTATGTATTTAGGTGGATTCTTAGTCTTAGATAGGGACTTTCCTTTTCCATATTTGATAGCATGAATGCAATGTTTGGTTAGATCAATGTAACAATATTCTAAAAATATTGCAAGGCTTGTAATGATCTTTCTCACTTTATACATGGATACATGTAGTTTTGATTTGGATTGATAAGTATGATATGTTATAAATTTCATGATCTTTTTTGTATATAAATACATAGATCCATGTTCCTTGATTTTAGATTGTTCTCTTCTTTATGAATTATGACTCTGTTTTCAAATTAGATAAGCACCACTTTGGAACCATACATTAATATCACACCATGAACCAAACAAAATATAAATTAGTAGAATAGGAGTAGGAGTAATTATGTGTAGCCATAATCTCATATCATAACAAGTGATATATCTTTAGAGAGATTAAAATGAGTTTATTTATTATTGGTTATGATTTCATATTGTCATCAACTATATAGGGGTTTTGAGGCAACCAACTATTTTTGGTTCAATGAGAGACTTTGGGGCTAAGTCAACAAGTTGGGTTTGGTTGTCACTGATTTTTAATTATCTATTTTTTATTTAAAAAAATATTAAGGTATATCCATAAGAACACTCTCTTGAGTCTAATTTGAGCTCAAATCATAGGAGAGATAAACTACTCTCGTAGATTTGACCTTTAACCCTCGATGTTCTATTGATGAGTTGATTTCACTTGCATGACAACAACCCTAGCCTTGTGAGTGTAATTTTATTTTAAGAAGTGGATCAATGGTTTTGAGACTCAACACAAACAATGGGAGATAAATGTTTGAAGATGTAAACTCACTATTGATTGTAGTGCCCCGCTATGTAACCCTAGAGGAAGTTGCAATTAACTACTCAGACGCACAATTTTTTTTTTTATTTAAAGTATATTAAACATGTAAATTCACTTCCTATTGCCAAAAACCTCTAAAGCTACAAGACTAAAATTACTTTTAAACCCATACATACACCATAATTACATCCATATCATTATAACTACATAATGAATTAAATACTCATACATTCCATACAAGATAAATTACAACATACCATTAAGAAATACAGCAAGATTTCATATAACATTAACTTAACAAATAAGATTACATCACTCATTCCCCGAATGAGGTAGTACATATAAATGTGATTACATATACAATCAACCACCTCTAATGCAAATGAGGGGTATAAATGACAAGAACCATCTAAAATAAATACAAAGTAAGAAATATAACTGGAAACCATGAGCTCTCCAACTGGAAATCTCACCATCACGATCTATAAACCAAGGGGGACCCAATGGCGTAGGGTACATGTTCCTCCCAACCAAGTGGTACCTGAAGGCCCACCCCCCGTGCTAGGAGATAGTAACAAGTATACATGGCCAACCCTACTACCACTAGACATAGGCTGACTCAACCAAATACATGAATCAAACAATCACAAGGTCACATGCTTCCAGTGTTACACAATCTTTTACTTTACAAAACCAATATACAACTGACCTAGGAGAAATATCACCACAAAGGTGTATGAGTTACTCGACAGATCTTCACCAATCTTGACCCCGTCAAGATTCACTCTCCTACTATCAACACATGGAACATAACCACTCCAAACTAAGGAGGAAACAAATAACCAAAACCACTCCATACAAAGGAGGTAAATCATTTTCGTTCGTGGAAATCGGGTGACTCACTGAAAATGGCAACACCCTACCCAAGGGAATCTCAAAAGGAAAGACTATAAATTACAACCCCCAAACATTAACACACCTCTACTAAAAGACTTGCAAAACCTCAACAAACACTTCTATTCAATTACCCCAAAACGCTACTGAAGAAATCACATTCTTAAAGCAATTTAAACCAGAACAAATCTATCCTTCAGATCTACTAAATCCAACTTCAATACAGGAGTTTCAATAATACACTTTCCCAAATCATCTGACTTAAATCATTTTTTTTCATTTTCAACAATACATAAATCAATTCTTCTCACTTAAATCAATTTACCGTTTTCATCTATTCAAAAATCATATCCCCTCATCAAAATTATCTAAACATGCATTAAATGCATGCACCTATTTATAAAACAAAAATTATCTAATTCAAATATTTTAAATACTGGGTTGACTCAAAATAAAACACAACCCCCATTTCCATTTTTCTACTGGAAGTCTTAAACAATTCTAAAACAACTTCCCCAAACCAAAATATAGAGGAAATATCATGAAAGACAATTACAAAAGAAATATTCTAGTTTTTGGATATTTTAAATTCATTTCCCTTCCATATTGAATTCACAGTAAAAATAACAATTGCCCTACTAAAATAATTAATCAAGCAAACTAAAAGCCTCTTTAGATATAGAAAAGGAAAATACTAAAAAAATTCAAAGAAACAAATTTCTTGATTACTTTTAAAAAATATATAAAAATTCACTGAAGGTATAACTCAGCTAATTTCCTATATTAAAATATTTTATCTAATGTTGTCTATATTGCTTAAATCACCTTCTCTACTTCAACTAACTTTAAAAACAATTTTTTCAATTAAAATAATACTTCATTTAAGAATTAACTCCACTGTACATAAACATGCACCTATTTAATTAAAACTATAATATATATACATAATTGTATATATATCCTTATATATAATTATATATATATAAACCAATGTATATACATTAAATATATACAAATGTATTTAACCAAAAAAATCTATTATTAATTTTATAAATATATATACATACATAAATATATATACATAAATGTACTTATGAATATACATTTACATATATATATCTATTTATATATATATAAATATATTTTAAATTCATTAAAAACCAACTAAAAAAACCATACGACAAAGTCCAGAGCGGACAACTTTTACCAAGAACTCGCGTATTAAACGGAATGCAAAATAAAGAGTAATTTTAATGGAGAGGAAGATTTTCGAATCTAATCCTACAAAGATTTATAAATTTCTCTATTGTTTTCTTCTGTTTTTTTTTTCTTTGCTATTTAACAATAATTTCCTACAAAGGCTCTCTACAAATTTTTAAATACAGAAGCCTTACAAATTTACAAAATAATTTAAAAGCTTCTACACAAATTATAAATTCTTTTTATACAGGTAATCTTTCTAAATTGCAAAACAATAAAAATAATTAAAGGAACTTGTATCCTGAAGCCTGAAGAAATGATGTTTGATGTAAAACTTCACCTATAGATTCCAATTTTGTAAAGCTTCCAAAGCAATTTCTACAACCAATTCTTTTTCAAAAATTCCAGATCACAGTCAGAAAATCCTTTTTCCCCAAATTCCCCAACATGCAAATTATCTCATGCTTTGTCGTGAAGAAGTTTTCCACTTCTTCACCCAAAGCCAAGATTATCTCCCGGGAATTAATTTTCCCAACAAACTAATTAATTTTTCTAACACTTGCTCACAATTTTCAAAAATATTTTTCAACAACTATTTTGGAATAAAATCTTCTAATAATCAAAATTTAATAATTTAATAATTAAAACATTTCCCATTCAAATATAAATAATTTAATTAATTTAATTAATCAATAAATCAAATAATCAAAAGATTAATCTCTTTATTAATTTAATTAATTTATTAATTCTAAAATCTCAACATTTAAAATAAGCATAATCTACTTTTCAACTTTTAATAATGAAATTCACTAAACCTCTTTTTAAAGTATTTTATCTTGATAATATAAAGCAATAATAAACCCAATTAAACAGACACGACTGACTAAACCTGATGACACACTGAGGCTAGGGTGTAGACCTGACACAAGTAACCTAGCTACTATCTCCCAATCAACTTTATCATTGGGTCGACACGCTCAAACCTGTGAAGCCAGGTGGAGTCGATGTCATGTACCTGCAAACCTATAAACAAGGCATCAATAGCACATGTTTATAAACATCATCATAAAACACACTATGAAGAGGAATTCATGGTATAGCAGGGTGCTCGCAAGCAAGTGATGCAATTCCGACCCCTTCACCAATACACTTATCACGATCTGACAATTCCAACATAAATAAAATACTCATGTGCAATAACCATGTTATAACGAACCATCATTATACTAATCAAAGCATGCCAAATAAAACATCAAAGAGAGTAACATAACACCACCACAAATAGTCCACACCGCTCTATAAATAATGATCAAAATATCAAAGCATCGTAATCTAAACATAAGAGCGAAACAAAGGGGTGTTACATTGATGATCATTCTCCCCAACTGCAACTATATCTTTATTATCTAAATAATAAATGATGATAGAGTCTAGTGTGAACTCAACACTCTTTCTTACTCCATCATGGATGGTATGATAGAATTGATATTGGTTGAGAATGAAGGCATATAAAGGAATTCATTAAATAATTTTGTATCCATGTAAATATATCATTTCCTAAAAGCATGCATATATATTATTAGTCATCTAGATGTGTGGTGCTAAATAATATTAAAATGAAAAGAAGATAATTTATGATGAATCCATCTAATGAGAAGATCCAGAGTCAAGTATCCACCTTGCTGACTTAGAATCTACAACTAAAAAAAATTCTTTCCCCTTTTGTTTCTTTGACTTTGAAGAAGAATATGAGCCCACCAACATTATTGAAAGAAAATCAATCTAATTCTTCTTAAGAAGATTCTTGAACTCATCAAGTTATTTTGAATAATATTGATGCATGTCATACTTTAATTTCTTGCAATATGCACACGTAGGCTTCTCCTTCTTAGATGATTCTGATTGAGAGGGAGAGGATTCAAAATCTGTGTATCCTATTACTTTTATTCTTTTATTTCTTTTTAGGATTCCCTAATTCTTTTTGTACCTTAAGGTAATTTTACACCAATTCTTGTGGTTTAGAAGACTCTATTAGATCCATTCAAGTTAGATTTGATTTATCTTGTATTAAAATATTTGAAAACTTATGAAAAATAGGATCAACATATATAGCTCCAACAAAAATTTGATGCTATTAAAGTAAAAAATACTAAATACTTAAGACCAAGCTTGGATAACACATTTAGAATTAATTGTAAATCCTTCTTAACAATATTTTAATCCTTTCGTTGTGTTCTTAGTTTCTTAATATTGAATATGTAGTACTATATGTGATTGAAACCTTTACAATAAAGATTCATCAAATTGTTATCAATTTGATATCCCCTAATCTTATCAATTTTACCAAATAGTTTTTTAAAAGTATCTCAATCATCCTTAGGCATTTTACATGATTCAATATGAAATTGTAAATCAAAAGTGACTAATGAAAGAATGCATCCAAGTGTTTTCCAAATATTAATCTCTCACATTTTCTTTACATTAGTATCATTAGGTTTAGGAATAAATTCTCATAGATATCCTATATAACCTTATCCCATTAGATAGGTCCATACTTATTTTCTCCATGAAGCACAAGTACATGGAGTTGGGAGTTTAATTTGAGTTTTCCCCATTGCAAGAAAAATAAAAATAAAATAAAGCAATGAACAAGCATAAGGTTACTCCTCATATTACTGAATCAAAGACCTCCCCCCCCCCAAAACAAAACAAAAAAATGATTGTAGCACTTTAAACTTAGTGCAATTACAAGTGCCACTTGCCAAATATAGTGAAGTTGACTTGATTTAACTACATGGAAATACCAAAATTGGGCATAGAATTAAAGTAAATTTTTTATAGAATGGGACTAATATTATCATACCACTACAATTACATAAAAAAGATCACTTAAAAAAAATTACACCAAAAAATGTTACTATATGAGCCCAAATAGATCTTTGGAAGTTCAAAAAAATTAGCAAAACCTATGAGAATCTATAATTTTCTTAAAAATAGGTACCAAAATTATAAATTTCCTACATCACTATGAAACTCACTATTTTTTTGCTAGATAAAAAAAAATCTTGTAAAAAGGAGTCTAGATGACTAAGAATGGAACCCACAAAATTTGATTTCCCAAATTAGAAAGAAAATGGAAATGGGGGATTGGTTGGGGAAGAGTTCATTTATGTCATGATGATACAATGTTGACAACAATAGGGTTGGTTGATAAAATATGCCATTGATACTCGAATATTCTCTAGACTATAAAAATGCCTATCAAAAATCTGAAAAACCACCCAAAATTCTGAGAACTATCAAAAATTGTCATGAAAAAAATTCTCATCAAGCTCGTAAGTGGTTTCTAGAAAATTTTATTTTTCTTGTAGATCATTTCCAAAATATCCCAACTAAAACATACCCTATATAATATGTTGGCTAACTATATTGGCAAGGCTACACATCCACCATGTTGTGGCCTTTAGCTGACTGCATACCTATGACATGCAAAACTAGCATAGATTGTGTAGATGAACTTGTGTGAACCTGCATAAATTTTTAATTTATGAAGAATCCAATTAAAATATAACATTATTTTTAACAAATTGTATTATAATAATGCTAATACCTACACGAGTTGGCACACTCATTTGTACCAATAGAAATATTGACATACAATAGAGGGGGGATAAAAAGATTTTGATGGATTTGGGAAAAAGTGTCCAATTTTCACAAATTGGAAATGGATCTTTAGGTTCTTGGGCCTTTAAGCTATAATGATAGGGTCAAATTTGACCCAAATGGATTTGGAGTTGTTGCTACCTTCTAGATTTGGTAACCACCTCTCAAATTCAAACCCTTGTATATCTAGCTTTTCATTCCCAAATTGGACAAATAAAAAGGATAAAATTATTTTCTTAGACACCTTAAACTCAATTTTAGGCTCAAAATTGAATCAACGTGCTCCAAAATGAACTTGGAATATAAAACCATAAAGAAGATCCCCTCAAATCTAGTATTTCTATCAAATTTTTATAATTCTCTAGGTCATCATGATGCAAGAGAATAACATAAATTTTCAATTTTCACTAAGATTTGTAACCTGTATCTCAATAAAGGCTAAAAAGAAGCAATCCTATAAGATCTAGTACCAGGTTAGAGTTGGTATAGAATTCTCTATACCATGCAAGATTTGTATAAAGATGTAGCCACCCAAGATATAGGATCTTAAATGAAAGCACAAGAGATATCAAATATGAGAGAGTAATAATATTTTATCAAAGGATGAAAATATATTGGAATGATACTTGATTCAAGAATATAAATATAACTCCTTGGTCATATAGACCAAGGTGAGACAAAGGATTTCATAAGATTATAACATGTGTCTATGACTAATAATTATCCTATTTTTACCCTAAGAAAACTTAAGTAACTAGTGTGAATAAGACCTAGGTGATGAAATAGTTGGGTAAAACATCCCATTCACACCAATAAGCTAAATGTGACTTTGTAACCTAAATAAGACATTGGTATTAAAATCCTTGACCTTATACACATTAAGAATGACAAAATAATTTACTAGTAGTGTATGATTTTAAAGTAAGTTCATATCCATTCATGATTCAATTTTATACCTAGTTAAATATCTCCAATGATCCCTAATAGTTGGTATTTTGGGAAATCATGTTATGTATATCCATATCAAATCAATAAAGTTCATAGTAATATGCTATTTTTTTATCTAGTGAAAAATTTAGGGTTAAAACATGCCTATGATAAGTAGGAGGTATTCTCCACGTGTGTCAAAATATGATATTTCTATTAGGATTCAATCATGTAGTTTTTTGAGTCAAACTCATTGGCCCATGTTTCATGAGTAGTGGTTCACAAGAACCCATCTCTCATGATAATGAAATATGGGTCAATGAGTTTGGCTCAAAAATCTACACAGTTGAATCTTGATAGCAATGTCATAACATACATATCGATACAACTACAATTTAATTATAGTATAATATTTTGTTTTTGTTAAATGTTATAGAATATTAGCTCTAGGAACACCCTCCTAGATCTAGTTGAGCTTGAATTGAAGGAGATTTTATCCACTCTTAGAAATTGGCCTATTATCCATCTCTCTTTGTTGATGAGAATGTTTTTCTACCTTCAATAATGATATCTCTCTATCCTTGAGCTAGAATTTTTTATCGAAGTGTAAGAAATGATTTTAGGACAAAACAAATCATGTAAAGAAAAATAAGGAATAGGTATGGTCATGGATGTACATGTATCTATTTACAAAGCTAAAGTTCATTCAAGACCATTTATTTTGATAGTATGTATGCATGTATATATACATATATAATATATGGGTAAGTGCACCAATCTGTGACACAATTTCGGTGCCAAATTGCAAAAAAAACCCATAATAGGCCATATTGCGCTTGTCAAATTTGGAGAGTGCCAAATTTGGTGCTCGCCAAATGGCTTTACCATTTGGCGAGTGCCAAATTTGGTGAGTGCCAAATTTGGCACTCTCTAAATGGCTTTACCATTTGGCACTCTCCAAATGGCTTTACCATTTGGCGAGTGCCAAATTTGGTGAGTGCCAAATTTGACAAGCACCAAATTTGACAAGCACCAAATTTGACAAGCACCAAATTTGGCATTCGCCAAATGACTTGAATTTTGCAATGAGTGAACAAGTGTGAGTTCTCTTTCTTTTTGCAATGAATTTTGGAATGCATTTTTCTAAACTCTTTTATTTTTGCTTTCTCTTTTCCTTGTCTCTTTCTTCTTGTTATCTTTCAAAGAAACTATATACATGAAATAAACATTTAAGTATAAGTTGACATTTACATATGGACATTTACTTTCTTATACTTTAAGTTATATTTCATGTATATAGGTAGGATGTTTGAGAGTGGTTTAAGATCTCTAGGAATTATAATGCAAATTCTAGTTTCTGGAAGATCTTAAAAATTTCAGACTTAGTCAAATTTCAGTAATCAGCAATTCAAATTTCAATAATCAGGAGGTCAAATTTTAGTAGTCAGCAAGTTGTATCATCTTTCTCTCTCCTTCTCTCTACTCTCTATCTCTCCACTCCCTCTCTCTCCCTTCCTCTCTCTCTCCCCTCTCTCTCTCTCACACACCCCTCTATCTCCTCCCTACATCTGCCTCCCTCCCTCCCTCCCCTCTCTACTTCTCTCTATCTCTTCTCTCTCTACATCTCCTTCCCTCTCTACTTATCTTTATCTCTCCCCTCTCTCTCTCTTTACCTACCTCTCCCTCCATCACTTTGTATCTCACTTATGTCTCCCTCCCTACCTCTTTCCCTCTCTACTCGCTATCTCTCCTCTCCCTCCCTCTACCTACATCTCTCTCTCACTCTTTATCCCTCTCTTCCCCTGCTTTCTCTCTAACTCTCTCCTCTCTATCTCATAATTCTCTCTCCCTCCCTCTCACTCTCCCCTCTATATCTCACCACTCTCTCTATCTCTCTCTCTCACACACAAACCTCTATCTCCCTTTCTAACACTCCCTCCTCCCTCCTTCCCTCTCTACTTCTCTCTATCTCTCCTCTCCCTCCCTCTCTCGACCTCACCCTCCCTCCACTTCTTTTTGTCTCTCCTCCCAATCTCTCTCACTATTGTTCCTCCCTCCCTCCCCCTCTTTCTCTCTCAATTGATCTTTTTCTCTATCTCACCATTCTCTCTCTCTCACTCACACACACCCTCTATCTCCCTACCTCTCCTCCCTCCCTCCCCTCTCTACTCTTTATCTCTCCTCTCTCTTTCCCTCTCTATACATACCTCTCCCTCCATCACTCTCTCTCTCCATCCCTCTCTATCTCACTTATGCCTCCTTCCCTACCTCTTTCCCTCTCTACTCTCTATCTCTCCTCTCCCTTCCTCTACCTACCTCTCTCTCTGTCTCTCCATCCCTCTCTTTCTCTCTCACTCTCTCCTCTCTATCTCACCATTATCTCTATCCCTACCTATCACCCCCTCCTCTCTAAATCACCATTCCCTCTCTCCCACTTTCCCTCCTTCCCTCTCACTCCCTCCTCTCTAAATCACCATTCTCTCTCTATCCCACTTTCCCTCCTTCCCTCTCTATGACTCACTTATCCCTTTCTACCTCTCCCTCTATCCAACCTCCCCTCTCTCTTTATCTCTATTTCTCATTCTCTCCTTACCTCTCTACTCTCTATCTCACCACTCTCTCCATCTCACTCTCCCTCCTTCCCTCTCTACCTACCTCTCCCTCCACTACCTACCACTCTCTCCCTCCCCCCTCTTTCTCTCTTACTCTCTCCTTCCCTCTCTACTCTCTATCTCTCCCCCCTTCCCTCTCTAATCTCTTTCTCTATCTCCCCCTTCCTCTCTCCCCTAATTTTCTCAACTCTCACTCTCTCTCCCTCTCACACACACTCACCTCTATCTCTTACTTTCCTCTCCCACCATCCCTCTACTCTCTACTTCTCTCTATCTATCATCTCTCTCTACATCTCCTTCCCTCTCTATTTATCTTTATCTCCCCTCTCCCTCCATCACTCTATATATCAACCATGTCTCCTCCCTACCTCTTTCGCTCTCTACTCTCTATCTCTCCTCTCCATCCCTCTACCTCTCTCTCTATCCCTTCTCTCTCTCTCGCACACACACACACACCTCTATCTCCTCCCTACCTATCCCTCCCTCCCCTCTCTATCTCTCCTCTCTCTACATATCCTTCCCTCTCTACCTATATTTATCTCCCCTATCCCTTTGTTCACCTACCTCTCCCTTCATCACTTCGTATCTCACCTATGTTTCCCTACCTACCTAGGGTTGAGGGATTAAGGGTTGGGGGTTTAATGTATAGGGTAGAAGGTAGAGTGTAGAGGGTTTAAGGGTTTAGGTTGAGGGTAGAGGGTAGAGGGTAGAGGGTTTAAGGGTCGAGGGATTAAGGGTTGAGGATTGAGGGATTAGGGTAGAGAGTTTACTTGGGTTTAAGGGTTTAAGGGTTTAAGGTTTGAGGCTATAGGGTTGATGGTAGAGGGTATTGGGTTTAGGGTAGAGGGTATTTGGGTGAGGGTTGAGTGTTTAAGGGTTTAAGAGTTGAGGGTATATGGTTGAGTGATTAGGGTAGAGAGGGAGGGAAGGATGGAGGGAGATATGGAGGGAGAAGTGAGATAGAGAGAAGGAGAGAAGAGGAGAGAGGGATAGATATATATGAGGGTTGAGAATTGACGGTATAGGATTGATGGTTTAGGGTATTGGGTTGAGGGTTGAGGGTAGAGGGTAGAAGGTTTAAGGGTTTAGGGTTGAGGATTTAGGGTTGAGGCTAGAGGGTTTAGGGTATAGGTTTAAGGGTATATGGTTGAAGGATTAGGGTTGAGGGTCTAATGTATAAGGTAGAGGGTATAAGGGTTGAGGGTTTAGGATTTAAGGGTTGAGGATTAAGGGATTAAGGGTTAAGGGTTGAGAATTAAGGGTTAAGGGTTTAATGCATAGGGTATATGGTAGAGGGTTTAAGGGTTTAGGTTTTAAGGGTTGAGGGTCAAGAGTTTAAGGTTGAGGGTAGAGGGTTGAGGGTATAGGGTTTATGGATTAGGGTTTAGGTTCCAACATATAGGGTAAAAGGTATAGGTGTTGAGGATTGAAGGTAGAGGGTTGAAGGTAGAGGGTTTAAGGGTTGAGGGATAAAGGGTTAAGGGTTGAGGGATTAGGGTAGAGAGTTTAATTGGGTTTAAGGGTTTAAGGGTTGAGGGATTAGGGTTGAGGGTATTGGGTTGAGGGTAGAGGGTAGAGGGTTTAAGGGTTGAGGGATTAGAGAAGAGAATGTGGGATGGATGGAGGGAGAGATGGAGGGAGAAGTGAGATAGATATAAGGAGAGAAGATGAGAGAGGGAAAAAGATAGATGAGGGTTGAGGATCCAATGTATAGGGTAGATGGTTGAGAATTGAGGGTATAGGGTTTAGGACCTATAGAGTTGATGGTTTAGGGTATTGGGTTGAGGGTATAGGGTTTAAGGGATGTGGGAGAGAGATTGATGGATTGAGTGGGTGAGAGAGAGACCTGAGAGAGGGAGAGGGGGTAGGATGGAGATACTTGAAAGAGAGAGAGAGGGAGGGAGTGGGAGAGAGAGAGAGGGAGGGAGGGTTAAGGGTAGAGGGTAGAGGGTTTAATGGTTTAGGGTTTAAGGGCTAAGGGTTTATGGGTTAAGGGTAGA
>CM021107.1:172299411-172320088 GCA_007115665.2 Sequoiadendron giganteum | reverse complement strand
GATCAGGAGGTGAACAAGATATGAAGTGATCACTAAGGGAGCGGTAGAGGTATAAAATGTATGAGCATTTTTGGAAAGGGGAGAAATGAATTTTAAAGGAAAAGATAGGAAAATAATGAGAAACTAAATGGGGGTAAGGTGGTAAATGAAATATTATGAAAAGATAGGAAAGTAATGGATATAGATGAATAAACTCCTTTAGGGTATTGATGGAAAATCTAGGTTCAAAAGGGAAAATCATTCAGGTTTCTTTAATGAATTTTTGGGTTCTAACAGGGTAGAGGGTTTAAGGGTAGAGATGAGAGAGAGAGAGAGAGGTAGAGAGGGAAAGAAGGTAGAGATATTGAGAGAGAGAAGGCAAGGAGGGAGAGAGAAATAGGTATAGAGGGAAAAATAGATAGAGGGAGAGGTAGGGATGGAGAGAGAGGTGAGAAAAAAACAAAGAGAGGTCTAGGTAGATAGAGATGGGAGGAGATAAAGATAAGTAGAGGGTAGAGTTAAGGGTAGAGGGTTTAGAGTTAAGGGTAAAGGAGAGAGAGATATAGGGAGTGGAAAAGCGATAGAGGGTAGAGGGGAGAGAGATAGAAGAAGTGAATGAGTGAGAGAGAGACCTAAAAGAGGGAGAGGAAGTAGGAGGGAGAGACTGGAGAGAGAGAGAGAGGGAGGGATGGAATTGGAGATAGATAGAGGGTAAAGGGTAGAGGGTAGAGGGTTTAATGGTTAAGGGTTAAGGATGGAGGGGAGATAGATAGAGGGAGTGAGTGAGAGAGAGAGACTTGACAGAGAGAGAGGGGGTAGGAGAGAGAGACTTGAGCGAGAGGGGAAGGGAGTTGGAGAGAGATAGAGGGTAGAGGGTATATTTTTTAAGGGTTTAGGGTTTAACGGTTAAGGGTTAAGGGTTTTAGGGTTATGTGTATAGTGGAGAGAGATAGAGGGAGAGAGAGAGAGAGAGGGAGAGTGAGTGATTGAGTGAGAGACCTAAGAGAGAGAGGGGGGTAGGAGGGAGAGTCTTGAGAGAGAGATGGGGATGAAGGAGAGTCTATATATCTCCCTCCCTTTCTCTCTCTCAATTCTCTCCCTCCTACCCCCTCTCCCTCTATCAGTTCTCTCTCTCTTAGTCACTCCCTTTATCTCTATCCCCTCTACCCTTAACCCTAAACCCTAAACCCTTAACCCTTAAACATTGAACCCTCTACCCTCTACCTTTAACCATCCCACCCTCTTTCTCTCTCCTATCACCTCTCCCTCTCTTAGGTCTCTCTCACTCATTCACTCACTCACTCACTCACTCACTCACTCACTCCCTCTATCTTTCTCCCCTCTACCCTTGACCCTTAATCCGTTGTCATTAACCCTTAAAACTTAAACCATTAAACCATTTTACCCTTAACCATTCCTCCCTCTATCTCTCTCCCACTCCCTCCCTCTCTCTCTCAAGTATCTCTCTCCTAACCCCTCTCCCTCTTTCAAGTAGAGGGTAGAGGGGAGAGACAAAGGAAGTGACTAAGAGAGAGATACTTGAGAGAGGGAGATGGGGTAGGAGGGAGAGGGTTGAGAGAGAGATGGAGGGAGTGGGAAAGAGATAGAGGAAGGGAGGGTAGAAGATTTAAGGGTTTAGGTTTTAAGGGTTTACGATTAAGGGTTAAGGGTAGAGAGGATAG
Source organism: Sequoiadendron giganteum (assembly GCA_007115665.2). Classification (NCBI taxonomy): domain Eukaryota; kingdom Viridiplantae; phylum Streptophyta; class Pinopsida; order Cupressales; family Cupressaceae; genus Sequoiadendron; species Sequoiadendron giganteum. The sequence goes on along the minus strand of CM021107.1, from coordinate 172,318,427 downwards.
AGAGAGATGGAGTGAGTGAGCGAGAGACCTGAGAGAGGGAGAGGGGGTAGGAGGGAGAGTCTTGAGAGAGAGAGAGAGGGAGGGAGGGAGTGGGAGAGAGTTAGAGGGTAGAGCATAGATGGTTTAAGGGTATAGGGCTAAGGGTAGATGGAAGAGACATAGGAGTGAGTGAGTGAGTGAGAGAGAGACTTGAGAGAGGGAGAGAGTTTAGGAGGGAGATGGTTGGAAGAAAGAGAGGGTAGAGGGTTTAAGGGTTAAGGGTTTAAGATTTAGGGTTAAGAGTAGAGGGGGGAGAGATAAAGGGAGTGAGAGAGAGAGAGAGAAAGACCTGAGAGAGGGAGAGGGGATTGGAGGGAGAGTCTTGAGAGAGAGAGGGAGTGAGTGGGAGAGAGATAGAGGGTAGAGGGCTAAGGGTAGAGTGGAAAAATATAGGAGTGAGCGAGTGAGTGAGAGAGAGAGACTTGAGATAGGGAGTGGGGGTAGTAGGGAGAGACGTGAGATAGAGAGAGAGAAAAAGAGAGAGGGAGTGGGAGAGAGATAGAGGGTAGAGGGGTTATGGTAGAGGGTAGAGGGATTTAAGGGTTAAGGGTAGAGGGGAGAGAGATAGAGACTTGAGAGAGGGAGGGAGGGAGAGAGAGAGAGAGAGAGAGAGAGAGAGAGAGAGAGAGAGAGAGAGAGAGAGAGAGGGGAGGGACATATATGTAAGTAGAGAGAGTTGAGATAGAGATAGAGTAGAGAGGGAAGGAGAGAGGAGAAGGGAGGGAGAAGTTAGAGAGAGAAGAAGGAAGGTGGATAGATTTAGAGACGGAAGGATGGAGAGAGGAAGAAAGAGAGAATGGGGTATAAAGGGATAGGTAGGTGATAGAGAGAGTAGAGAGGGAGGAGAGAGATAGACAAAGGTGATAGAGAGAGAATTAGAGAGGGAAAGAAGGTGGAGATATTGAGAGAGAGGAGGGAAGGAGGGAGAGAAATAGGTATAGAGGCACAACTAGATAGAGAGAAGTAGATATGAAAGGAGAGATATAAGTAGAGGTATGGATGGAGAGAGAGGTCTAGGTGGATAGATGTGTGATGGAGCTGAAAAGTAGAAATATAAGGAGGAAGGTGGATAGATTGAGAGGGAAGGAGGGGGGAGAGAGAAAGATGTATAGAGGGATACGTTAGATAGCGAGAAGTAGAGAGAAAAGGTGGGTGAAAGGAAGGGAGAGGGACAGAGAGGGGGAGAAATAGATGTGAGATAGAGAGAAGTATAAAGGGAAGGAGAGGTAGGGGGAGATAGAGGAAATTAGAGAGGGGGGAGGGAAGGAGAGAGAAGTGAGATAGAGAGAACTAGAGAGGGAAGGAGAGAGAGAATGGTGAGATAGAGAGTAGAGAGGGAAGGAGAGAGAGGGAAGGAGAGAGTGAGAGAGAAAGAGGGGAGAGAGAGGGAGAGAGGGATAGGTAGGTATAGAGAGAGGTGATATAGAGAGTAGAGAGAGATATATAGAGATAAAAGGAGAGGGAGGGGAGATAGAGAAATGTAGAGAGGGAAGGAGGGAGGGAGATAGATATTGGAGAGGGAAGGAGAGAGAGATGGACATGTAGAGACATAGTTCTTGAGCTCAAGGAAGATATTGTTAGATAAAGGGATAGAGATAGTCAGAGAGAGAGGTCTAGAGAATAAGAGATGAAAATGAGTGAGATAGAGAGAGAAAGATGAAATTTAACCTCCTAATTACTAAAATTTGACCTCCTGATTACTGAAATTTGACATGTTGGTTACTGAAATTTGACTAAGTCTAAAATTTTTAAGATCTTCCAAAAACTAGAATTTGCATTATAACTCCTAGAGATCCGAAACCACTCTCAAACATCATGCCTATATCTACATGAAATATAACTTAAAGTATAAGAAAGTAAATTTCCATATGTAAATGTCAACTTATACTTAAATTTTTATTTCATGTATATAGTTTCCCTGACAGAGAAAGCGAAAATCAAAGAGTTTACAAAAATGCATTCCAAAAGTCATGAATGACATTTGGCGCTCACCAAATGAAGCAGCCCATTTGGCGTGCGCCAAATAAGTTGCATTGGGAAATAACAACCCTATGGGTTGGATTTTGCATTGGGCATCCGACCCAAAGGTTTGGACAACCATTTCATGAAAAAGACGTGATTTTTCGAAAGGGTGCCAAATTTCTTCATATTTTCGTTTGTGCTCTCCATCCCATTTGCACGTTTCAATGCAAGTTTATAAAAAAACCGTGATAGTGTTAACCTCTCTCTTAACTATCTAAATATATAATTCTTTTTCATTTTGATTTAGTTAAGGTTTTGATCCATGGCTTCTATTGCAAATGCCTTCATTTTTGGTCAAAAACCAACATGTGCTAGTTTTAGGATAGATTTTTACTCGTTCATCAGAACATGAAAGAAAATACATTTTTTGAAACTAGACTCCATTCTACACATGATGAAAAAAAACATCAATTTTTGATTAGTTTGCAAAAAAATTGGGGGGGAAAGCACACTCAAATTTTAGCTTTTCAGGATGTGTCCACTTTGAAAATTCATTAAATATTATATATTCATTAAAAAAATTATCCGAAAGAACGAGGATAAACTACATGGTGTTAGACAATTTCTCTCTGTTGGGATTTTTGAAATTCTAAAAAAAATTTAATCAAAAACGAGGGAGCCCTCAGGCGCTATGCTATTTTTTTTGATAAAAATAGGACCTGTTTTGCCCCTTCTTTTGAGACCCTTAATCTTCATTAATTTAAAAAAAAAATTAGTAGCTTAGAAAATAGACTTAGAGCACTTCAAATTTTGAGTGTAACTATCTTCATTTTCTCATGCAAATCAGATTTTGCTGATTTCAGAAGAAAAGAAAAAAAAAAAAGTGGCATCTTAAGAGCCAAAATTGTGTCACAGATTGGTGCACTTACCCATATATATATATATGATAATATTATTCATAAATATTTAGGAGATTTAAGTACTTTAGGAAAATTAATTCCTTTCATAATTTTTTTGAGGTTTAGTTTAAATCCTACTAAATTTAATAAGAAAGTTACTTGACTAGATAAAACATAAGTCAATGTGATAGGAGATTTTGATCATGTTCACATGCAACAAGCTTCAAATCCATGTGTGTAGTAATATATTTAAATATATGATGTAGATATTCTAGAAGGGTTTGATATGTTACTTAGTAGGGATTAGTATAGCTATTTAATTTATTACTTAGCCATATATTTCTCACATATATGGATTCCTTGGAGAGGATAATGAAAAATGGTCATAATTAAGAAGGAACCATTGATGAAGCATTTTTCCATTGAATAAAACACTTCAAATGGATTGATATACATAGAAATTAAGTTGGGTGTTTATTCCTTAGATATATTTAGCAATAAATAATAAAAATTGACGATGGGCATGGGTCAAATAGTGAAGAATGATGCAACTATGCCTAGAAATGCCATTGGTAATTATCCCATGTAAAATATAAGTTCAAATAAGGTTGAAATAATGGGTGAATTTGTTCAAATAATTTCATCATGAAAGTGGATCATCCAACATAAAGGAATAGCACACTAACCCTTCAAGCTAACTCTAAATTAGCAATGATAGAATAAAAAATGTTCATGATCAAGATACAACTACATTTAAAAAAAAATTATAGAACCTATCTAGGAAATTAAAATATGATAAGTATAAATTATATTCAAAATAAAATATATTTGATCTCTTACTTCATATTTGGTTGAGTTCACAACAAGCCTCATTCAAAAGGTTCTTGTGATTTAATCTTATCAATTTTTTAAGAGGTGTGTGTTTCTATTATAGTAAAGGATTTAGATCTTCTAAGAGGTAGTAATAAAACACCCTCTTTAGGAGAAAATAGTTATTCTATTATGTAGCACATCTAATATGAAAATTATATAGATATATAAATAAAATAGTGCATACCATGTTCATGAGGAACCTATTCATATAATTTTTTTAGAGACCTAGGAATCTAGATTCGAAAGTGAAATACTTACAATACACAAGATAAAGGAAGGTGCAATAGTAATTCCTATGCTAGAAAAAACTAAGATAGTGAAATATCAGGTATGGTTGATGAAATTTAATAGTTCCAAACAAAAAAAACTATGGTATAAGAATATAAATTATTAATTGAAAATAAAAAACATTCTTTTAAGTTTCAAAACTCCAATTTACTTGCACCAATAATGTTCCTAAGTATGAAGCATGAATTAGAGGAAAAAAATTCTCATAAAAAAGCTCAAATAGTTAAGATTTTGGAGATGAAAAGTTGGTTATCAAATAGGTAAGGAATCACTATGTCCACAATGGAAAAAAATGGCAAAATAATATAATAGAGTACATGGGATTTGATTGAAGACATTGATGCCTTCAATATTTTCCCATTTCACTAAAGAATAATTACATAATTGAAATTTATTTGTCATAGTGAGGTCACTAGAACTAGTTACAAGCTTGAGGTTCAAGAAATTTATAGTCCAACTCGTGCCCATCTTGGTCATTCCAAACAATTTTCACAATTTTTACTCTTTTAAAGATGAAAAATATATCTTTTATTTTACTACAAATTTATTTTTTTCTTAATCATTTATTGACAAAAAATATAAGAGGAAATATGCAACCACCCATGACAATTTCCACATAACCCAAATAGAGAAATCTATACAAACAATTATTCAAAATACATATGCAAAATAATAGACAACATACCATCAAAAGATGACACAAGATATACCCTAAAAAAAACCTCAAGAGGGAAAAACCCAACCTCCAAAATAATTAATCACTCATGTATTATTCAATAATGAAATCATTATAATACATATTTAGAGTCTCCATGAATACCTTTGCAACACAAAATATCTACAAGAACTCCATGTGAACAAGCATGTAACCACATATCCTATGTCGTGCTTCAAATCGAGCACAAATTCCAATAAGAGATGCTCGCAAACCCTTAGCCAGAATAGCCAATTAGCCAACCTTAGACAACTGCCCATGTTCTTGTTTTTATAGACATAAGGAACTACACAAAACCACCAATTGGAATTACATAAAACTATATGAATAATACCATGAGCTCACAAAACCATTTCCCTATCACATTTACTTTTTTAATACTAAGTTTGGGCGGGTGCATGGAAATGGGTAGCAATTCCGTGGACACCCTAAAAAAAAAAGTTTGAAAACCATAATGCATGCGCGTTATAACACGCTCACGTTATGTATATGTTAAGCCTAGTCTAGGTCTAGGAAACTAAAAATAAATAACGCAAGTGCATTATAACACGCTCATGTTATTTATTGTTAAAAGAAAAAACAAATTCAAATCTCTCATTTGCATTTCAATTGGTTTTTTTGTTGCACCCGCGGCCAAAAACCCCACAATATCATGCTCGTGTTCTAGGAGGAGAATCTCTTCACCAAAATTCCGTATTTCTTCACAAGGATGGCGCCATGACAATGAGGAGCTATGAGAGGTAAGGATTCTATAGTTTTTATTTTGAATTTGTTAGTTTTAGGTTGAATTTGATATCTATTTGTTTGAATTTTTAGGAGATGCAAATCAACCTGCAAACCCTCAAAATCCTCAACACGAAGACCAACCAAAGCATCAAGATCAAAATCAATCACAACATCAACCTCCTCCACCAATCACTCAACAAAATTTAATGAGTGAATGTTAGAAAACGTAGATTCAATTAGCAAACAAATAACTAGATGGGAAGATAGGATGCAGGCAACTAGGGACTATTATGCAAATAAACTATCATACAAGGATGTGAAGGATTTAAAAATTACAAAAGGTGATTTGTGCTCATTATTCACCAACCCACGCACAAATCAAAATCTTACCCTCAATGCGAAGAGGTTTCCTATCCATTGGTGCCACCACTGATAGATTAGGGACTGGTTTTATGAAAGGTGATACATGGTCTTCGATTACCCACCATGCAACAATTGCAAGGTCTCGCAATATTTCCTTAGGAAACTATACAGTGAGTTCATATTGAAAAAAATCCCAAATTATTTTGATATGAGGGATTTCCAGGGGAGAGGTGGGGGGTCAGCTCAGGATAGACCTGGTGCACAGCTGGATCCTACGCGGCAAGTTAGACGAGCTCTCGCTAGGCCACCTCGTGAGCACATTGTTATGCCTTCCATCACGAAGGAAAGTGCTGACGTAGAGACATTGTAGGCAATCAACACTTTGACCCAAAGTGTCATCCATCATACTAGCCCTATTCTATAGTGCCATATGGGGGAGTCTTCAACTGGTGGCCTTCGAACACATGTGTTTCAATCTTGTGGGGCTACTTGTTCACATGACCCCACCGACCCTCAGGAGACTGGTACACAGGATCCATCTGCAGCTATGGAGATGGAGAGGGCAACTGACATTTTGTATGAGGCATATGACATTGATAGTCAAGTAAAAGTTAGTGCATGTGCTCATTGAATTTAATTTATTAAATTTCAATTTTGAAATGCAAGATTAACTAAAAATGTTTTATGATTTTAATAAAATTCTAGGGTTACAGTGTTGAGACTGGATACACCGGCCCCCCACCAACCTATTTTTGCAGTACACCTATTGTTGGGGTATGTAACTAGTAAAAAATTATAAATTTATTTCATGTTAATGGCATTGTTTTACGAATGGTAATTTAATATGCAATTTTGGATGTTGAACAGACTAATATTGGAGGTTTTGATGGAACACTTCCCAGTGGCGGTGGATTTACTCAAACCTTCACACAAGTAATAGAATAAAGAGTTTAACTAATGAATCAAGTACTTAATAGATTTGTGTAGTTTATACATGCACATCGTTGATTACGTTGAATAATTTGTTGTTTTATTTTCAGTTGTTGTGAAATGATACACCTCCGAATGTGACAAGGGCAATGGATATTGATGTGACATCTTCTATACAATCCTCGATGGCTCAGACAGAAGAGGTATGAGGCAAATTAGTAACTTTCAATTTACATTTGTTGTTATAGATGTTAGTTAGTGAAAAATCAAACCATTATTGATTCACGTAGTTTAATTTCTATTTGTATGGTTTATACAGGGCTTGAGCAGGCCTGAGCATGGGTGTGAGAATATTTCCCTCCTGGAGAGAGATTGTGAGATGGCTGTAAGTGATTATTTTGTCAAATATATCATTTTTTACAATTTAATTTATATATTCATGTCTTTACTTCTTATTGTAACAGTTAAAACTTCACCATGAACTAAACCATAGGAGGAGTAGTAGGAGCACTCCACGAGCGCAAAAAAAATGAGTGATAGACCTATCCCCATCCGAGCGAAAAGGAAAGGGAAAGATTTTATTTCCAGGGCATGGAGAGCAATGAATTTTGATTCTAGAGTCCTTTGTTGTATGCCTGCATGGCAGTTTTGCACATATTTTTTATTAGACATATTTGACATTGTATTCCTAGATGGCATTCTCATAAGCCTATATGGCTATTTTGTACATATATTTCATACTTATATCCACATATATTTATGTATGCCTACATGGTTATTTGGTTAATACAAATATCTTTTATCGATGCATGTCCATATTTGCATTCTAAATTGATGGTTCAATAGATATGAGTTACGTGTATTCAAGTGTATACTTTACAACTTATGTGTATACTTTGTGACTTACGTGCATTCGAATGTATACTTTGTGGCTTACATGTTTTCATACATATACCTTGTATTCATGTATATACTTTGTTTTAATTTGTGTATACTATGTATTCGTGTGTATACTTTTTGAGGCTTACATGTTTTTGAGTACTTGTACTTCCCTTATTGACATGTACATGTTTGACTTATTCACATGTATATTATTAATTGGTTAGCCCTAGCATTGATCTATGTCATCCTCAATACATGATCCTTGAGATGGAGTAAGAACACCCTCAAGGTCAAAAGGAGTTTCACATGCATTCTTCATAGGCTCATTTTGGTAGTGAAACCAAAAACCTCTTGCATCATTGAAACAATTTTTTTTTCCTTTATAGCAGGTCTAAGCCATTATCATTCTCCATCAGTTCTTCATGTATCCACTCCCCATTAATGGTTGTCTCATGACCTTCATGAAACCAAGCACTTATCTCATTTGTGATAGAAGAAATGTATGAAGATTTATCTTCCTCCTTATGAACCATTCATTATCATGAGATATGGGTTCTTGTGAACCACTAGTGATGAATCATGGGTCAATGAGTTTGACTTGTAAAACTACATGATTGAATCCTAATAGCAATATCACAATATTCATATATCTAAATGTGTTATTTCCTTCAACTAAAATTTGTGCTTATACTTATGTGATTGATGTATGTTTGTGTATGGGATCATAGTAATTTCTATTTGATGATGCTATTGTGTCTTTAAGGTTTATTTATTAAAGGGTCCATGAAACAAGTTTTAAATCCTTAAAAATCTTTGAATTTCTTAGGTTTTTCTATTTGTTGAGTCTGGGCTCCGAGCCTGAGTCCAAGTCCAAAAATGGCTTGTCAAGTCTGAGGCAAGTCCTAGTCTTGTAACAATGGTGTGAACACATCGAGGAATAATGTATATGTCGATGAAGAGAGAACCCATACTTGTTTCCAAACAAACCATGGTATAGATATGGTTTGTCGAGATAAAACATCACTCTTCTATATAGTTCGAACCATAATCTTTCATGGCTACAAACACACCTTCATTACATGTGTGTTCTTGATCCTACTGAAGAAATGGTGGAACATGTTGTAGATCAAATATTGCAACCCTAAGTCCACAAGAAGGTTACTTGTCCTGATTTCCACAAATGTCTTTAAGATGTTCATCCTTCTTGAGTAATTTGAACTATTGATGTCATCTAGATCTTTGAAACTATCTGCAATCATGTGCAATACTGTAGAAGCTAGAGCTATATCTAATAATACAAATGACTGCTCAATGGAATCCTAATAGCAATATCATAATTTGACACATTGTAGAAAATACCTCCTACTTATCAATTGATGAGCTAAAGGGGCTCTATAATGAATGTTTCATAAGGCACAACACTTGCTGAAGGTTTTGCAAATGGGGTTGCAAGCTAAGTGGGCTTAACCTTGGGGAAAAAAAATTATGGTTAAGCACTTGAGCTGGAGTATACTGGAATGGGTGAGATCCTAGGAAGGCCTAGTGCCTCACCTCTGTGAGCATCACCTAGATTTAATGAGTGCTAACTGGGCCATTCAATATCATTTCAAATTTGTTGCTTTAAGAAACTTACAAATTTGCAACTTTAGACTCCTCCAGCCTAAGGGATCGATCTGGTGGAACATAGCTCGGAGTGATTCCACATGTTTCAGTGCAAAAGAGGACCATTCCTAGCATAAACATACCTATTTGAACATGTTGGAACAGTCCACTTGGTCACACAAGTTGCAGAACGAAATTTGCACCACTTTGCACTGCTTGCATTTGATCCTGTTTCCATCAAGTGAAAATCCGCCACCACTAGACAATGACTCTGAGATAGCCAAAACCGAGAGAGGTTTTTGTAGATAGGCTCAACGCAATCCTATAGGATCAATTGAGAAGTTTCTAAGCATCACGACATCTAAGTAATAGCATGCTGAAGTTTGTAGCCATTTTCCACTTTGGACCCTTAAGGGATCGATCCGATGGAACATAACTCGAAGTGATTCCACGTGTTTCGGTGTGAAAGAGGACAATTCCTAGTGTAAAAATACCTATTCAAACGTGTTGGAACAGTCCGCTTGGTCACACGAGTTGCAGAGCGAAAGTTGCACCACTTTGCAAGTTTGCATTGCTTGAATTTGACACTTTTTCCATCAAGTGAAAATCTGCCACCACGAGAAAGCCACTCCAAAATAGCCAAAACCGAGAGAGCTTTTTCTAGAGGGGCCCAACACCTTTCTATAGGATTAGACGAGATGTTTCTAAGTTTCATGGTATCCAAGTAATAGCATGCTGAAGTTTGCAGCCATTTTGCACTTTGGACCCTTAAGGGATCGATCTGGTGGAACATAGCTCGGAGTGACTCCACATGTTTCGGTGCAAAAGAGGACCATGCCTAGCATAAAAATACTTATTTGGACGTGTTGGAACAGTTTGCTTGGTCACACAAGTTGCAGAACAAAAGTTGCACCACTTTGCAACTTTGCACTACTTGCATTTGATGCTTTTTCCATCAACTGAAAATCCACCACCACGGGAAAACCACTTCGAGATAGCCAAAACCGAGAGAGGTTTTTGTAGAGGGCCTCAACACAATCCTATAGAATTAGATGAGGAGTTTCTAAGTGTCACGGTATTTGAGTAATAGCATGTTGAAGTTTGTAGTCATTTTGCACTTTGGACCCTTTAGGGATCGATTCGATGGAACATTGCTCAGAGCAATTCCACATGTTTCAGTGTGAAAGAGGACCATGCCTAGCATAAAAATACCTATTTAGATGTGTTGGAACAGTCTGCTTGGTCACACAAGTTGCAAAACGAAAGTTGCACCACTTTGCAACTTTGCACTGCTTGAATTTGACACTTTTTCCATCAAGTGAAAATCTGCAGCCATAAGAAATCCACTCCAAGATAGACAAAAGCGAGAGGTTTTTGTAGAGGGGCTCAATGCAATCCTATAAGATCAGATGAGAAGTTTCTAAGTGTCATGGTATCCGAGTAATAGCATGCTGAAGTTTGCAGCCATTTTGCACTTTGGACCCTTAAGGGATCGATCCGGTGGAATGTAGCTTGGAGCGATTCCATGTGTTTTGGTGTGAAACAAGACCATGCCTACCATAAACATACCTATTCGAATGCATTGGAACAGTCCGCTTGGTCACACAAGTTGCAGAGCGAAAGTTGCACCACTTAGCAACTTTGCACTACTTGAATTTGACACTTTTTTCATCAAGTGAAAATCCACCGCGATGAGAAAACCACTCCAGGATAGCCAAAACTGAAAGAAATTTTTCTAGAAGGTCGCAATGCCTTCCTATAGGATCAGATGAGAAGTTTCTAAGTGTAATGGTATCCAAGTAATAGCATGATGAATTTTGCAGCCATTTTGTACTTTGGACCCTTCAGGGATCGATCCAGTGGAACATAGCTTAGAGCGATTCCACGTGTTTCGGTGCGAAAGAGGCCCATACCTAGCATAAACATACATATTCAAATGTGTTGGAATAGTCCACTTGGTCACACAAGTTGCAGAATGAAAGTTGCACTGCTTGAATTTGATGCTTTTTCCATCAAGTGAAAATCCACTGCCACGAGAAAACCACTCCAAGATAGCCAAAACCGAGAGAGGTTTTTCTAAAGGGGCCCAATGCCTTTCTGTAGGATCAGATGAGAAGTTTCTAAGTGTCACGGTATCCAAGTAATAGTATGCTGAAGTTTGCAGCCATTTTGCACTTTGGACCCTTAAGGGATCGACCCGGTGGAACATAGCTCGGAGCGATTCCACGTATTTCAGTGAGAAAGAGTACCATGCCTAGCATAAAAATACCTATTTAGATGTGTTGGAATAGTCCACTTGGTCACACAAGTTGCAGAATGGAAGTTGCACCACTTTGCAACTTTGCACTGCTTGAATTTGATGCTTTTTCCACCAAGTGAAAATCCGCCGCCACGAGAAAACCACTCCAAGATAGCCAAAACCAAGAGATGTTTTTCTAGAGGTGTCCAATGCCTTTCTGTAGGATCAAAAGAGAAGTTTCTAAGTGTCATGAAATTCGAGTAATAGCATGCTGAAGTTTGCAGCCATTTTGCACTTTGGACCCTTAAGGGATCGATCTGGTGGAACATAGCTCAGATCGATTCTACGTGTTTTAGTGTGAAAGAGGAACATGCCTAGCATAAACATACCTATTCAGATGTGTTGGAACAGTCCACTTGGTCACACAAGTTGCAGAAAAATTTGTACAAATTGTTTACATGACCTTTTTCACATTGTTTACATTTCAAAATTCAAAGTTTGCAAATTTTCCTACTCAAGGCATTTATAGAACAAGGTGCTACTACACCAAACATGAACTCCAACCTTACAATATTTGAGTATATCTCATTATGTAATTAAATCTTATTACAATGCCTCTGACACTTCGTTCTCTCAGATCTTTTACAATGTCACTCATACATTCAAGATTCTCTTTAAATGTCTACATCATAGGTGCTCATTATGAGGTTAACTTAAAATGAGTAACTTGAGATTCCCTCGCTAAGCTTCAAATGCTCTCTTATAATGGATTGAAATCAAAATTGAGATTTGTCAAAATCATCAAAATAAGTATGTTGCATTGCTTTTTTGGCTGAGATTCTCTCTGATGGCTCTTAAATCAGCATTTTCTGCAACGAAAGATCAATCAATTTTTTGTAGTTTACTTACAAATACGCAAAGTAAAAGAGAAAAAGAAAGAGCATCCAAAATAGAAATGAAATAAAAATAGATGGAAGGCACTTACAGATGTTGCATGCAGGCATCAAAATAAGGATGTTGTATTGCTTTTCTGGCTGACATTCTCTTGGATGGCTCATATATCTATTTTTTTTGCAAGGGGACACCAATCACTGTAAAAGAAGATGATAGCATTGGCATCAAAAAAATTAATGTGCATACAAGTATAAATTAATAAGAACCAATGTGCATATACTTACAAATTAATCCAACGAACCATTTGGGTCTGCTCTACTCTTTATTGTGTCAAGTATTGCCTCATGGTCAGACTCACAACCTTCCATAATGTCTTGTTCAAAGGTCTACCCCCATATTTGGTCAAATGAATATTGGATGCCACGACAAGGTTCGAGTAATGAAGAATCTTACGATGCATGTCAAAGTCTTGAAATAGCCAATGTTTAACACTTGAATGTGGGTACCTTCTAAGCCATGTTCCAGTAACCACAACTGAGCCTGTAGGGTATTCGATGTTTTCTCCATCTATAACTGGGGCCTCCAATTTTTTTTTGGTCTCAACACAATGACACAAGTAATATTTTTTTCCCTCTTCGTTGTCTTCATCTGCAATAACATTCCCTACATTGATATGTGCAAAAAATCTCTTGAAATTTGTCAACATTACGAATATAATACAAAGTAAGATAACGATATGGAATTTCAACAACTAAGAAAGTAGATATATCACCTGGTTGAACTAGATTTGATACATGGTCAAAGTCGACTGATGATTCCATTTGTGTTAGTTCCAATACCATCAGAGGGCGATACGTGTGAAGTGGGCTAAGATAACTTGTAAACCATTTTTCAACCTACTCCCCTGACTCACAATCATTCCAAGCTTGCATTGTACATGAAGAACAAAAGCATGCCATCTTTCATGTATTGATACTCCGTGAACCTGAATTTGAGCTAAGGAAAGAGTGTACCTCACTCGATCCTATTAGTGTACAATAGTCTTTATATGGTGCAATGTTAGTATCATCCATCAACCAAAAAAATCTACAAACTGAAGACATACCTTCATTACTTGGACCCATCAAAGCATTACACCACTCGATGATTGATTTTGCATTTGTCAACTTTGCACTGTCTTTATACTTTAACTCTTCTCGTGCTAATGCTCTTTTCACGCATGCTCCTGCACCATCATGCTCCCCCTTTCCATGTCCAACCTCACAAAAGTTCCACATTTGTTGAACACTTGTAATGACATGCATCCTACACAACCAGTAGAACATGCGTGAGTTCTTGAACTGTGTTGCACAATTATAAACCATATTATATGTTGATCGTATTCTATGCCCCTCTAAGCCAAACCACTGTAGAACATCTGGAAGCAACCTTGCACGAACTTTGGAGAATGTGTGCAATCATCACTAATGTAAAAGTGGTACTCCCTCAATACCTTCCTTTGCTCATTTGTACTATCAGATGCATGAACGAATGCTATTTTTGTCTCACCTCTCTCTCCATCCCTACCTCTCCGTATATCTCTCCTTTCATATCTACTTGTCTCTACCTAGTTGTCCCTCTATACCTATTTCTCTCTCCCTCCTTGCCTCCTCTCTCTCAATATCTCCACCTTCTTTCCCTCTCTAATTCTCTCTCTATCTCTCTCCTCCCTCTCTACTCTCTCTATCTCTCCCTCCCTCCCCCTCTTTCTATCTCTCCTCTCTCCCTCCCCCTCTTTCTATCTCTCTTTACCTTATCTCTACCTATATCTCTCTCCTTCTATCTATCTCAACTATCCATATTTACCTATCCCTCCCTCCTCTCTCTCTTCCACCAAAATTTTCTCTACATCTCTCTGTCTAAGCTACCCCTATATACCTCTTTTTCTCTCCCTCTCTCTTTCCCTCTCTCAATCTATCTACCTTCCTCATTACACCTCTACTTATCTCTATCACCTCTCTCTCTCCCCCTCCCCTCTTTACTTTCTTTCTCTCTATCTCACCTCTCTCTCCTTAAATATCCCTCCCTCCCTCATCTCTCTCTCTCTCTCTCCTACCCTCTCTCCCTCTCTCAAGTCTCTCTAGCTCTCTCCCCTCTACCCTCTACCATAAAACCTCTACCCTCTATCTCTCTCCCACTCCCTCTCTCTCTTTCTCTCTCTATCTCACGTCTCTCCCTCTTACCTGCTCTCCCTATCTCAAGTCTCTCTCTCACTCACTCACTCACTCCTATATCTCTCTGCTCTACCCTTAGCCCTCTACCCTTAACCCTTAAACCCTCTACCCTATATCTCTCTCCTGCTCACTCCCTCTATCTCTAGTTCAAAAAATTCATTAAAAAACCCTAAAGTTTTCTCGTTTAAATTTAATATTTTCCATCAAAATATTAAATTTGTATTCATTTATACCCTATACTTTCCTTTACTCTCATTCAAAAAGGCTAAAAAATTACTTATATCTTATACCGCTGCCCTAAACCCTTTAAATTTTTCTCCCTACCACTTTACCATGGATAGCCTTCAAACAGTTCACGGTTGTGCGGTAGAGGGTCAGCCTAGCGGTCATCAAACAACCACCGCTATACCGCATGCAATAAAATCTATACCCATGGTAACGTGGTAAACTTTGTATGCGGCCTTTATTGTGTTTACCGCTATACCGCGGTCGTTACCTTTCTACTCGGTGGTATGGCGGTCTTAACCGTCAAGGTCTTCTCCCGACTGTTACCGTGCTACCGTAGTCTCCCTGTAGACTATCCGTGGTACCGTGGTAGCCGTCTTTCTGCTTGCCTTGACCTTCCATTGACAATTTACCGCAGTCACCGCGGTCACCATTCTCAACATGTGCGGTACCATGGTGACTATCTGCACTGCTGCCGTGCCAGTGACTTACCAACCACCGCGATACCGTGGTCTATGTTTAGACCGTGTGCGGTGGCGCGGTAAAAATTTTGTGCCTAATAGTTTAGCCGCCGATTATTTTTGTTGACCATTACTGCTGCTGCTCTACCGCGACCCTCGAGATTACCCTCCGCGGTGCACCGGTAAGGGTTTCCTTGACTGCTCTTTACCGCTATACCCTGGGCTAGTTTGTGGGAAGTCGCGGTTGGGCGGTGAATAAGATATGAAGTGATCACTAAGGGAGCGGTAGAGGTATAAAATGTATGAGCATTTTTGGAAAGGGGAGAGATGAATTTTAAAGGAAAAGATAGGAAAATAATGAGAAATTAAATGGGGGTAAGGTGGTAAATGAAATACTATGAAAAGATAGGAAAGTAATGGATATAAATGAATAAACTCCTTTAGGGTATTGATGGAAAATTTAGGTTCAAAAGGGAAAATCATTCAGGTTTCTTTAATGAATTTTTTTTTGGGTTCTAACAGGGTAGAGGGTTTAAGGGTTTAGGGTTAAGGGTAGAGATGAGAGAGAGAGAGAGAGAGAGAAGTAGAGAGGGAAAGAAGGTAGAGATATTGAGAGAGAGGAGGCAAGGAAGGAGAGAGAAATAGGTATAGAGGGACAAATAGGTAGAGAGAAGTAGATATGAAAGAAGAGATAGAGGGAGAGGTAGGGATGGAGAGAGAGGTGAGAAAAAAACAAAGAGAGGTCTAGGTATATAGAGGTGGGAGGAGATAAAGAGAAGTAGAGGGTAGAGTTAAGGGTAGAGGGTAGAGTGCTTAAGGGCTAAGGGTTTAGGGTTTAGAGTTAAGGGTAAAGGAGAGAGAGATATAGGGAGTTAGTGAGAGAGAGAGAGGGAGGGAGTGGAAAAGTGATAGAGGGTAGAGGGTAGAGGGATAGAAGGAGTGAATGAGTGAGAGAGAGACCTAAAAGAGGGAGAGGAAGTAGGAGGGAGAGACTTGAGAGAGAGAGAGAGAGGGAGGGATGGAATTGGAGATAGATAGAGGGTAAAGGGTAGAGGGTTTAGGGTTAAGGGTATAGTGGAGAGAGAGAGGAAGAGAAAGAGAGAGAGTGAGTGAGTGAGTAGGAGGGAGAGTCTTGAGAGAGAGGGGGATGAGGGAGAGTCTATATATCTCCCCTCCCTCTCTCTCTCAAGTCTCTCCCTCCTACCCCCTCTCCCTCTATCAGTTCTCTCTCTCTCTCAGTCACTCCCTCTATCTCTATCCCCTCTACCCTTAACCCTTAAACATTGAACCCTCTACCCTCTACCCTTAACCATCCCACCCTCTTTCTCTCTCCCAAGTCTCTCTCTCCTACCGCCTCTCCCTCTCTTAGGTCTCTCTCACTCACTCACTCACTCCCTCTATCTTTCTCCCCTCTACCCTTAACCCTTAATCCTTTATCCTTAACCCTTAAAACCTAAACCATTAAACCCTTTTACCCTCTACCCTCTACCCTTAACCATTCCTCCCTCTATCTCTCTCCCACTCCCTCCCTCTCACCCTAATCCCTCAACCCTTATACCCTCTTAATCCCTCAACCCTCAACCCTTAACCCTTAAACCCTAATCCATATAGATGAAGAGAGAGAGTGAGACAGAGGGAGGGAGAGGATGTGGGAGGGAGAAACCTAAGAGAGAGGGAGAGGGAGAGATGGTGGGAGGGAGACACCCGAGAGAGAAGGAGAGGGAGAGAAAGTGGGAGAGAGGGGGTGGGAAGGAGATACCTAAGAGAGTAGGAGAGAGAGGGAGTGAGAGATAGAGGGATGGGAGAGATACAAGGAGTGAGAGAGAGAGATACTTGAGAGATAGAGAGGGGGTGGGAGGGAGAGGGAGTACTCAAGATAAAGAGATTTGAGAGAGATGGAGGGGGTGGGGAGAGATACATGAGATAGTCGGAGAGAGAGAGAGAGTGGGAGGGAGATATTTGAGAGAGGGAGAGAGAGAGGGAGAAAGATAGAGGGAGTGAGAGAGAGAGAGGATGTGGGAGAGAGATAGAGGGAGTGAGTGAGAGAGACAAAGAGAGGCTTGAAAGAGGGAGAGGGGATAGAAGGGAGAGACTTGAGAGACAAAGAGGGAGGGAGAGTGGGTGGGAGGGAGAGACTTGAGAGAGAGAGAGGGAGAGAGATTGGGAGAGAGATAGAGGGAATGAGAGAGAGAGGGACTTGAGAGAGCGAGGGAGAGGTGGTGGGAGGGAGATACTTGAGAGAGATGGAGAGGTAGATGGATACAGATAGAGGGAGTGAGATAGGGAGGAAGTGGAAGGGTTTAGGATTTAAGGGTTGAGGGTTTAGGGTTTAGGGTTTAGGGTTGAGTATTTAAGGTTTTAAGGGTTGAGGGTATAGGTTTGAGGGATTAGGGAAGAGAAGGTGGGATGTATGGAGCGAGAGACGGAGGGAGAAGTGAGATAGAGATAAGGAGAGAAGAGGATGGAGGGACAAAGATAGATGAGGGTTGAGGATCCAATGTATAGGTTAGATGGTTGAGAATTGAAGGTATAGGGTATAGGTGCAGCGGTAAGGGTTTCCTTGACTTGTGTGTTACATCATGTATGTGATTGTTCCTACTTTATAGAGCTGGTTAGTTCTTCTCCTTTCCTCTAGCATACACTTACTTCTATTGTCCATTATCCCCATGTTGCTTCTATTTTTCATATAACTAATGATAGTGATGTACATGAGTCTAGGAATGTTTAATTTTACACATATTTCCTTCTTATACTTTAGCTCATTTTGATGATACTTCATGTCCTTGGCATCTCATGATGGCTCTGTTATAAATTAGGATCTTAGAATACTAATCATTATAATCAAGATATAAAATAAAAAAAATGAGAATCATGCAAGCATAGATTTTACACATTACACAAGATATACATGGAGAAGACTCTTTTAGGTAAAATCCCCATAAAGCATCATTTTATTAAAACATTTGTAATAATGGTCTATTATAACATAGACCGAACTTGGGGAATACTTCTCCATACTTCCACATGGGCCAATAATATTGCATGTGCATAGTGATATAATTCACTATCAATCTCTAAATTCTTCATCTCTCAAATGAAAGGGAGCTTCCTTAATATAGAAGAAAGGATGGCATAATACCTGTAGTGTAGTAAAATGCATACCCTTGCATTTTCACACTTGTTTGGGCCTGCCTTACTTTATTTATCCCCATTTATGGCTTAATTGCTCCTATTTTGTGTCGACAATCCCTATGAATGGCATCTTTTTCTAGCTAATCCTGACATTCTCCAATGCATAAATGATATTCTTAATGATTTTGATCTGTGTGTCTCTGATTTTTGGTTGGGACTAAAACACCACTTAGGTCGTCTTTGTCCCTCTAAGGTCTTGGGACCCCGATTTTGAGGCATATTAATTGGGCCTCTTTTTGGTGTCTATGCCCCAAGTTTCATCACTCAGGACTAAGATGCCACCTAGGGTGTCTTAGTTGTCCTTGAGTCATTTTTGGGATTTAAATTCAAATTTCAGCAGGATTTAGCCTCCTTTATTTAATGAATTCATATGTCGGCTTGGTGTGATATAATTCAGAGGGAGGGAGAGAGGGGGAGAGTGGGAGATAGAGAGGGAGGGAGAAGGGGAGAGGGGGAGAGAGAGAGAGAGGGAGGAGAGAGGGAGAGAGGGAGATAGAGGGAGGGGAGAGGGGG
>CM021107.1:172274585-172299311 GCA_007115665.2 Sequoiadendron giganteum | reverse complement strand
GGAAGAGAGAGAGGAGGAAGGGATAGGTAAAGATGGATAGTTGAGATAGATAGAAGGAGAGAGATATAGGTAGAGAGAGGGCAAAGAGATATAGAAAGAGGGGGAGGGAGGGAGAGATAGAGAGAGTAGAGAGGGAGGAGAGAGATAGAGAGAGGTGATAGAGAGAGAACTAGAGAGGGAAAGAAGGTGGAGATATTGAGAGAGAGGAGGCAAGGAGGGAGAGAGAAATAGGTATAGAGGGACAACTAGGTAGAGAGAAGTAGATATGAAAGGAGAGATATAGGGAGGGGTAGGGATGGAGAGAGAGGTGAGACAAAAATAGAGAGAGGTATAGGTAGATAGAGGGAGGAGGAGATAAAGAGAAAAATAGAGGGAAGGAGAGAGTGAGGAAGAGGTAGGGATGGAGAGAGAGAGGTGAGAGAGATAAGAGAGATGAGGGAGGGGTGAGATAGAGAGAAAGAGAGTAGAGAGGGAAGGGGAAAGAGAGAAGTGAGATAGGTGATAGAGATGTGTGATGGAGCTTAAAATTAGAGAGATAAGGAGGAAGGTGGAGAGAGAGAGATGTATAGAGGGATAGGTTAGATAGAGAGAAGTAGAGAGCAAAGGTGGAAGAAAGGAAGAGAGAGGGAGAGAGAGAGGGGGAGAAAGAGAGGTGAGATAAAGAGAAGTAGAAAGGGAAAGAGAGAGAGAGGGAGGGAGGGAACGAGAGAGAGGTGAGATAGAGAGAACTAGAGAGGGAAGGAGCGAGAGAATGACAAGATAGAGAGTAGAGAGGGGAGGAGAGAGCAAGGGAAGCAAAGAGAGAGAGAAAGAGAGGAGAGGGAGGGAGGGAGGGATAGGTAGGTATAAAGAGTAGAGAGAGATACATAGAGATTAAAGGAGAGGGATGAGAGATAGAAAAATGTAGAGAGGGAAGGAGGGAGGGAGATAGATATTGGAGAGGGAAGGAGAGAGATATGTACATGTAGCTCTAACTCACTCTCTCTCAATTCTCTCTCTCTCCCCCCTCTCTCTCTCCCTCTCCCTCAATTCTCTATCTCCCACCCCCCACTCTCTTTCTCCCTCTCCCTCAATTCTCTCTCTCCCACCCCCCTCTCTCTCCCTCCCTCTATGCCTCCCACCCTACCTAGCTAATTCCCCCTCAATCCAACCCCTTCTCTCTCACTCCCTCTCTCTTAAAATCTCACTTTGACCCCCTCTCCATCTCTCTAGACTCTCTCTAAATTCTCCTTTCATCTAAAGACATACATAAATGCATACATACAAGCATAGTACATATGTACATATAAAATATTACATCCATACAAGCATACATACATACATGTACCTAAAAATATATCAACATACATTAATATATTGAAATTTAACATAAAGTAAGACATAACACGAGTGCGTTATAACGCACTCGCATTATGTGCTAGTAGACATGTTCCCTGCATAAGCAAAAACCATGTCAAAAGTGAGATATAGCGCGAGTACGTTATAACGCGCTCGCGTTATATCTTGCTTTGGGAATTCCAGAGCCTTAGGCTTGGTATTTGCCTTGGAATACCAACCCAAAGGCTTGGACACCATTCCCAATGACCAGAGACATGTTTATATAAAATCCACCATATTTCTCATAATCAAGTTCGTGCTCACCGTCAGGATTGCACGTGGTTCGATATCGAAAAAATCGAGCACATGTGTAATTTTGGGTTATCTCTTAGCTATCCAACGATGTAATTTTTTTCACTTTATGAAAATTTTGTCTTTCATCCATAATTTATTTTATCTGTATGTCTTTTTTTGCCAAAAAGCAGTGTTTGGTATTTTTTCATTATAAATTAACCGTTCATCAATTTTTCAAATAAATTACATTTTTAGAAACTAGACTCCATTCTACAAAATTAAAAAATTAAAAAACAAAAACAAATCAATTAGTTTCCAAAATTTGTAGGGGTAGCACGGCCAAAATTCTATTTTCAGGATATGTGCACTTCGCAAATTAGTAAAAAATGAAATATTCATTAAAAAATTATCAGAAAAATCATGCATCAACTACATATTGTTAGCTAGCTTGTGACCATTGCAATTTTAAAAATACTAAAAAAAAATTCACCATACAAGGGTCGTACAAGAGTTGCTATGTTATGTTTTTCTGACAAAAACAACACCAATTTGTGTACATCCCTCGTTTGAACCCCTTAATATCAACCATTTTCAAAATAAATTAGTAGTTTAGAAAGTAGACTCGAAGCACTTGAATCCTTATTTTTGTTCCATCTCAAAATTTTGAGTCTAAGAATCCTCAATTTCACGTCCAAGGTCAATATTTCCTGATTTCAAAAAAAAGTTGTCCACTTAAGTCCCCTTTTTGGGAACCATCTTTGTGCACTTACCCATTTTCCTATTATTAGATATTTACCTAATGTAAAAACCCACATTAAATATTTATCCCAATATTACATACAACACATAACATGGCCCCAAGAATGGAAACCTTTTGTGATGCATCCATCCCTATATCCCTTAGGTGTACCACAAATAATATTAAATTATATTATAACATTATGCAATGTGGAGAAAATAGATTTTCCCAACATTCTCCCACTTGTATAAATTGAATAAGGGGTAAACAAGTAAACTCAAAAATCAACAAAGGAAAAATCCATGTAACCACATATACCACCAAGGAATCAAATTGCTCCATGTGCTCCATCAAGATACTTGCAATAAGAATCAAGGTGACATCCTTCTCAAACATAAATTTTCACATTCTACATCATTCCAATCCACAAAGATAAGAAGAAATCCAAATAAATTCCACACTAATTGTTACATAAAATCATAAGTCTTGCTTCCATCTGATATCCAAAAACACAAACTCTCAATCCAAAGGTAACAAGTATGTATTAGTAGCTGCCAAAGAAATAATAACCATAGCTAAACTAGAACCCATAGAAAATGATAACACATCAAAAAATTCATACCTCAAATGTATATACATTTTCACAAGTGAGCCTAATTCCATAAACATATACAAACCATAACATGCAATCACAAGCTCCAAGTGTTAAACTTGTCAATGAAAAACACACACATCCAAGAACTCCCATTACATAGGTACTATCAAATATGAAAATTATCAAGGTATCAAAACATCCACCAATAGCATCACGTAGAAGGTGTAACTAACATCATGTAGTACCAAGGAACATCCACAAGGATATGTAAATCATGCAAACCAATATGATGCAAAACATCTCTCACCAATAGTCTCCATAACTCTCCAAAGTTCTCCACACTCAACAAAAGAAAGAGATAAAGGAACTTCCATTTTATCACCAAAGAGTAATGGATAACACATTAACAAAAACATAGTGATAACCATAACTCCACACAAGACCTCAAATCCAATTTCATGCAAACAAAAACATCTAGGAAGAAGAAAATTAACAAAGAGAGAACCAAGAAATAAAAAATTATATCATATCCTTCTAAACACACCTCTAAATGCTAAGCTATGATATTATGATATCCTTCATAAAATCCTCAAGATAATAGAGCTATCCATGCATAACCATAACCAATATGTATGCATCTTAAACTAAAGGAAGATCAAACAAAATTCATTCCCAAGCCAAGGGAATAAGCCCAAAAATATGATAAAAATCCACATCAATGAATTAAATCACAATATATAAGGAGATAAAGATGAAAAATATTCCTCAAATGAACCCTCTAGAACTAACTATCCATAGTTCAAGATCCATACCCATCAGAGGATAAAGAAAAAACTCCTCATGCTTAAAAATCCTCAAAATTAATCATCCAAAAATCAATAACCATGACTCAAGACTCATTCCCATAAGAAAACAAAAGCATGAAACATAATGCATCTAAAAACAAGAATGGGAAATTCATCTTAGATGATTATCTACCAAGTACACCAATATTTGGGAATGTGAATGCTCCTAAAGAGTAACCAAGTAATCATAACTCATCCAAGAAAACTCTCCTCATAGTTCCATGTTGAACTCACATCCAGCTGAAGTGTACGTTCTGTAGACTTTCTTGTTGAGACCTCATCAAAGAGTATCCATCTCAACACATGTCTCTAATCCCAAGAGATCTCTAGGCCTCACCTATGTCTCCAAGTATCCATGAGAACCTATAATTGATAAATCCATACCAAGATCCAAATGAAACATAGCACCATGATGAAAATATTAAGGAATTAATCAATATACTCAATACCAACTAGAGAATCAACCAAGATCAAATTCAAAGATGCAATCATAAATCAAAAACACATCATGATATGATTATCTCACATCTCCTCACAAGAAGATTGTATGCTCTAATGATCATAGCATACTCCCAAGAGCACTTATATCATTCTGAAACTCTAATCTAGAATCAAGAGTTCACCATGGCACAATAATATACCATCACTAAAGAATGGATCACCTGTCAAGCTAACACAACATAATGAACATCTCATCCAAAGACTCAAAGAGTCCTCCATGGTACCAAGATGTCAAAATATCCAAACCACATGAATATAACCATCTCTTGCCAATGAAAACTAATATTTCAATGAAATCTCATTATATAAAAAACATAATCCAATAGCCCATCCATGACACCAACAAACACTATAGGAGATCATCCATCATCAAATGATGAAGCCACATCATTGTTACAATCTCCCATTGAACCATGATATTGATATCTCCATGGAATCATGACAATCATCCTATAATTGAAGATCCTCCATAGTCCCAATGTAATCAAAGAACTCAGCACCAAGAGATCTCAAAGGGAAGAGTAAAAACACAATCTCCAAAACCAAGAAAATACAACAATGTCAAACCATCACTATCACTAGCTTCCACTGAAACATTTAATCAAGATATACATGGCATAGTGATAAAAATATCCTCAATGAAGATCAACTAAAGGCCCTCAAGTAATCAAAGAACTCAATCACAACACTGGGAGCTCCCAAAATATAGAGTAAAACCATGATCCTCAAACCAAGAAGATACACCACCACAAACAAATAGGATTCAATCCAACACCACTAACAATGAATCTATATAAATCATCATTTCCTATCAAAATCCCAAAGGCACGAGGAGAATCCATGAAACCATCATCCCCACCAAATTTACTAGTATCAAAATACCACTATGTTGCACATCTCTGTGTCACATAGTCAACAAGAATAGGTCCCACATAAAGAGTTTAGCTAGAAATATCATCTCTCCACCTCAAAGTGAAAAAAAAACTAAAAAATAATTGATTAAACCAAGCCACAAATATCAATTTGTAACAACATTGAATCATCTATGGGTATAGACAACCCACATCTGAGTCATATATGCAATGTTTAAGTATAAATAACCTACAACATTGTCGTAGAGGAGGGGGACAAAATGCTCAAGACCCTAGGTCACGGGAGGGTCTAGAATGATCCATTGCATTGATCTACCTCATGCTAAGGGTAATTTAAGGTAAGTTTAGTGGTTTAGGAGGTTGAAAAGAAGTGAAATTAATCTACCACTATCATTCTGCAAACCCGAGAGGTTTAGGGAACCGGATGAGCTAATTCCTAAGCCAAAATTGAGACCTCGATAGCTCTCTACTAGATGACCCCTGCATAGAAGATAGATGATAGTGTGATGCACTGGAATCCCAATTGAGAATGGCACCTATACGGACAAAAAGAATGGAATACAACTAAGACTAATAGAGTTTTAACTAATCTACCTAGTCGAAGTGATTTTAAGCAATAACATGAAACTGAAAATATCTAAATAGCTAGAACAATAAGAAGAATACTTTAACTTAAAAGGAGAGGTTGACAAGAGTAAAAAGGTGGTAGAAACATAAATTTTTAATGGTTCATCCTCCGACAAGCTCCACATGAACACAATCATCTACACACAGTAGAAAAAGGAAAAATGTTGGTTTTGTTTTGGGACTTTTGATAGTCAAACCCCTATTTTGGTGTTTCCACCCCCACGAACAACCACAAGAGCCACGTGATAGAAAATATGATCAAGAGAGTAATGGAAGAAGTGCCAAGCAATGGAAAAAACACTATGCTACGTAAATCAAATGAAAATACCAAAATGAAGTGAATGTCACCTCCAAAACAAGGTTCCCTCAAGCACGAGAAGGGAGATTTGATCTCACAAGCTTGTAAGTGCCACCATTGTCACAATAATGTGAGTGAAATCCAATAGAGTAACACCTTAGAGCTTCAACATTGGTGGAGAGTGTTGTGAAAAAGCTCAAGATGTGTGTCGAAATGTGAAGTGAGAGTGAATAATCTTGAAGAAGTGTTTAGAGGATCCAATTGAATGAAGAATTAGTTGTTTTGAAGTGAATAACAACCCAAAAGAGCCATTCGAGGTCGGTCAAGGGTGCAGGGGTGTTACACTTCATCGCCAATGGAGAACTATAACACCGCTATAGATTCCAAAAGAGAGAATCTTGATAGGATGACAATGCATTGCACAGATGTCTACATGCCTCACTAGTGTCCCCAAAAGAATCCCCCATCAACACTACAAATAGCTGCCAAGTGGGTGGAAGAAGAATGGATGAAGTAGAAAAGTATCATCATTTTAAATTTTTCTAAGGTGATGGGATTCAAATAGGGAATTTGTGAGGGGTGAAAATTCACTCCATTCCATTTTTCCCCCACTTTAATGAGCATACATGTTTCCAGATGTGAGGTAAAGTAGATGGGAAGTATTTAGAAATGTATACCTAAATCATTGAGGAAGTAGACTGCAATCTAACCCACCCAAAAACATAAGGAGAAAACTTGGCTCCACAGGTCTTTGGACCCAAGGAGAGTTGAAAAAACATGTACCACAAATCCACAGACCTACGAAAGGTGAAAAAAAGGCTTTGTAGGTCCTCAAAGCTACAGAGTTGAATAAAGGGATCTCATAGGATGTAAGCACTTCACAAGTCCTTTGAATTGCAAAGGAGGCACCCCAAGGTGCTCAGTCCTAGAGGAAGTCAGATGTAAGAGGCTCCGAAGAGTCTGATTGGAAGTAGCTTCACAGATGCACCTACAAAGCAACATGTTAATCTGTAGAAAAAACATGTTAGACATCAAAAATAATCCATGTAGGCAGACAAGCAGAGAGTCACATAGATAGTCAATCAATTGAAGGAAGAGCTTCCAATAAGGTCCCTTGGGAACCCTTCAAAAGAAAAGGGGCCCACTCAAGGGACACTTAGTTTGAAAGTGATAATATTTTTGAAAACAGTAGAATTTTTCACGAGTGATTCTAGCATCAATGATTCTTTCTGAAGGAATCATTTTGTCAAGGAATTTGAAAGAAGGAATTTTCTCTCATAAGGGAAAGTATGGATTCTATCTTACGAATCTGAGATGAAAGAAAAATTTCTTTAGGAATCCATGTTGAAGAATACACCTTCTGAAAATCAAAGTAGTATGATAGGCCCCCTTTGTATGGTGTGTGCCAAAATTAGAGGCACTTGACATCCTAAGGAGAGAGAATAAATAATTAAAGTGATGTTGTGGCCTATAAAACATGACAATATGTAATCGTGGTAATGTTGTTTAACACACAAGGGACAACACATAGGCACCACAACATCACAAACCAAGAAAAGAAGAGAGAAAGATAAAAATAAAGGAGAAACAAGGACATAACCAACAGGAGATAGGGGGATTCGATATTTCAAGGTCAGAGCTTCCGATAAATATAGATAGATAGATATAATTGAAGTGTAGAAAAATGTATCCTTCTACATTTTCATGCTTGTTTGGGCCCTTGTGAACTAAATGGACTTAATTGTGCCTTATTTAGGGTGTTGTAAAGTGTTTTCTTACACTTTCACACTAATCTAGGGTTTTATTAATTAATTGGGCTTCTTTATTCTTTAATTGGCCTTATTTTGCATCCACAAGCCTTAATTAATGCATCTTCCCAAGGATAATCCTGACATATATCAAGTGACCAATCAAAATTTAATGATTTTGGATTGTATGGACTAGATTTAGTGATTTGGGACTCATGCCACCTTGGGCATATGGGTCTCACCTAACTTTTGAGGCCCTAATCTGGATTTCACAATAAATTATGCATTTCTTGAAAAATGTGTCCTAAGCTTAGCCTAATGGGACTCATACGCCACAACTGACATATGAGTCCTGCTTAGCTTAGACCTAAATCAAATTCAAATTCTTGACATGATTTTATTCTCCTAGATCTGATGTTATCTTGTAGTGTTGTAATTTAAAGAAATTTGGCATTGCTGATCATAAAATCTTGTGCCTCTCTGAACAACCTTATGGGAAATTCAACAAGTGGGAGACTAACTTGCGCCTTTCTGAATAAACTCCAAGATTTTTAAAGAAATAAGGCTCTTCTTTGTCTTTGGGGAAGGGGGAAAAGAGAAATGCATGGATAAAATAAGGATGGTCATATGCCAAATTTTTTATAACATTTCAAACTTTAACAATTTCTTACTCCTGATAAAATGAACACAATATGCTACAGACCCTTCATTATTGGGAAGAGAATGAATGAAAAAGGCTTAGAGAAAAGCATAGTGCAGTCATTCAAATCTCCCCATGGGAAGCATCCATTAGGGTTTGACACGAATAAGAAACCATAGAAATTGACAAGAACATTTAGATATTCACATAATCCTTCCTCTCTTATAGCATATATGAAAAATGGCATATCCTTTGCAAAAAATGAAAGAGTATGATGAACATGATCCAATTTTTTAAAGATAGCATCAAACATAAAATCTAAAACCATGTAAAATAATAATCCAGACTATCTACGTAAGGCTTTAACATAATACTCTTAGCATAAATGATATAAGAAAAAGAAATTTGTGATAAAGGCCATAAAATGCACAATTTCAAAGATTTCTTCTTAATAGATCTAATTATTATGATAAATTAACTAAAAACAAAGGTTGGATGCCAATCCAATCAATAGTCTTGACAAATGTAACATGCCAAGGTGGAAGATGCATGTCCGAAGCATGGGGTTTCTTCATGGGGCTCATTATCAAATATAGCTGGGGGAATGTTAAGGATGAGGATATTGGAACCTGTGGATGAGGGGCAGTAACAACTAAAGATGCAATCGAAGTAAGGATGGTGGGTGCAAGACATACCTGGATTGTCAAAGCCAAAAGTCCTAGCGAAATTGAGTCCACCTCTTCTTCTCCTTTATTTGATAAGTTTGGTTCACCTAAGCCTTGAACTCTTCTTTTCTTTGCAAGGGATCCACTGGTTGATTCAAACTCTCAGGTGATCAATCTGACAAACCCTCAATCATTGGAGTTGTGAAAAATCATTTTAGAGACTGCTAGGTCCTTTTTCCCCTTAGTAGGGTGTTGGCAGAAGATGTGATCTGTGATTCTATTTTTTCATTATTTTCCCTTCCTTTTTCCCGCATCGGGCACTTGAGGCAGAGGGACAAAAATTGGCCCATGCTCCTATTCAATCTCTCAATCTAATTTAGGATTATTATTATCAGATCTATCCTCACCATAATAGACCTCATCGTCTGGTTTAACATCTTAGTATAGGGTGTTTAGGCATTTGGTTTCCTATCAAATTTATATGCTTTGACGAAACTCTACCACCCTAGGATAGAAGTCAAGCCATGGGTGTCGTACAAATGGTATAAAGGCTAAGTCGATGTAGACATTTTCCCTCTCCTTGATCGGGTTCTTCCTTGACTCAAAATACTCTCACCCTTCATGTTTGATAGTTAGAAGATTCCCAATAGGATTATACTTCCATCTATCACAAATGAGGAATAGGCCTAGGTAGGCCAACTTGTTGGTTAGCACATCTTGATCTTCCCACTTTACAAGTGTTACCTAAATTTTTACGATGGTAAGGAGAAGTGTGTAAAGCACTTTTTTTTGTCTATCGTAAACATAAGCTTTGTCGTTAATGGTTACCTGACGGCATGCCTCTAAGGTGACGGTCCTGTCTGTTACAAATTTAGGAAGGTTGAAGGGTTCCTCATTAAATCCATGACATCTGATGAAATAAAACTTTGCTCCTAAAAAATAATCCACCTAGGTCTGGTGGTTTTTCATCCATTCCAAACCTTCAAGGGAAAACTTTCCTAGAGGGTAAAGAGACAAATCTAGAAGTACCGATTGCAAGAAATAATCTAGAAATGAATAATAATCCCATGTGCTAGAAAGCACATGGGTCTAGGATAAAACTGGCTTGCATAACCCTGGTGCATAAAACCTACTAAGTGGAAAATGACCACTAAAGAACTTAGGGTTCTGATGTAAAATCAAATGTACCAAAAAAGAGGAATACCTAAACTAAAAAGTGGTGTTATAATCTATTAATTGTTCTATCATTCCCTTAGTAAAATAAAAAAACTTCTAGCTCCTTTCTTTCTTGAGCATAAAGGCTAATCCCATCTGGAACTCACAAACCTCATCATCACTTTCATGACCATAAATAAGGGCTACCATTGAGAAAATGACATGTACATCCGATTTGAAAAGAAATTGTGTGCTAGAGGGAAGACAAGCTGATTATTATTCGGCTCCTTATTCATTTCATCCTTATAGAATATTAATTTCTTGTCCCTAGTTTCCCAAAAACCTTTCATTTTCAAGTGGTGGAATATCTCAGCTTCCCAATTTGCAGGGATGCACAACATATCCCAGATAGCTATCACATTGATGGTAACCTTTAACCTGTTACTAGTGATAACCCTTGTTTCTTAATCCATATTTTCTATGCATGCATCAACTAGCTTTGGGCATGGATGCATGGAGAGAAATATGAATTGTGGCAAACCACAATACCAAAGTCATGTTGCAAAGCCATCATTCAACCCATGGGAAAGCATTCTCTGAAATAATCCCTCTCTAAGGCTCTTAGGGTTTACATACGGCTTTGGGTCATAGATATTATTTGTGAGATCGTTAACCACCTCATCCTTGATGGGGTTTCCTAGTTGTATGGTTTTGGTATGTGCAAAGCTCTAGTCCTATGGTGTAGGGGCATTAACATAAGAAAGTTATCCAAAGATGGTTTATCCCAACCTTGTGAACGAGACTCTAGCATGTCAACCAGATGATGATGCTTCCACCATTGTTGTGTTCTTTGAATGATTTGTAGAAACCTCTTTCAAAGAAGTTGTTGCTTGAGAGTTTTAACACTTAGCGAAAAAAAATATTTTTGGGTGCATTCAGTTTTCACACATACATGTAATAAAGGAATTGCAATTAATGATGGCTCACTAAGTGCTACCAATGAGGTGATACATGTAGAGTGGGGTCCATACTCCTTAGAAATTTCAACTTTGTTGTGAGAATGTATTTAGTACATTTCTTACGTTTCCCTTTTGATAGATAAGCTTTGAGTAATGGGAAGCGTGTTTTGAGTGATGGGAAGCATAATTTGAAAATGCAATTGCATTTAATTAAGTAGGGTTTAGCTCTTTAAGAAACGTCCTTTCATACAGGTCAGCAGGTTGGCATTGGTGATGATGATGGACACATGGCAGTAGATTGTACACATGAGAATTTACTCCCAATGCCTGAATTAATTCCTCAATGCTTGGTTAGAGGTCCTTATGATGTACCCTTTGCCTCTTACTACCTTAATTTGTTTTCCATTATCATATAACACAGATAGATTTTTTGTTCATTGACCTCCCTAAAATGCATTTTTCTATAAAAATCAACATCTTCCTCACGAAAATACTCATTGAGTTGGCATTTGAGTTAGTGAGTTTTTTTCGCTACTTTCTTCCCTTCGCTAGTCTAAAATCTTTCTTTCTGCCATTATGACTAGTCTAGGTACCCCAATTTGGATCTTGAGCTGGAAGCTACATAATTCTTTTGTAGGAGAGGTTAGCAATGAGAGGATCAAGCACCTGATAGGAAGGAATGACTGCCTCATGATCGTGGCATTTCAGTGGGTGCTTGGGAAATATTATGTGAATGACGAGAATAGTCACTGTGTAATTCAAACATCGTCTCCAAGTTCATGGCTTCATTGCTAGGCTTGGAATTTCCAAGCACTGGATCCTCAAGCTTTTTCACACTATGTTTGATTTAGTGTACCTAGACAGGTTGGGTGAAGTCATTCAAGTGGCTATTATCGATGTTGTCATTCCATCCACCATGAATATTCAGAGGCATGTTGATTATACGAAAGTGGTGCCCTGGCTACCCTTTCTTATGGACTTCTGGACCATGGACCTAGAGCAACATCAACTACTATCCTGACCCGTAACCTCCTTTCTCTTGAGGACGTATAACATGGAGTGTTTCCCTAGGGTCAAGTGTAAAACCCACTTCGAGTTCCTAGTTTATAGCCATGGTGCCAAGGATTGAGATCTATGCAATGCCCACATGCATTGTGTGCTGATAACCCCTTTATTGCCCTGTTGATGAAACTTAGAGAAAAAAATATTTTGATTGTTGCAACTAATGGAGGCTGGAATTCTTTCTACCATTTTTATGCTACCTCCTCTTTTTTCTTTTTTGAAGATGTAACCTTTTGGGTTTTGAATGAAAAGTTTTTCAAGCTTCTCTCAAAGCCTCAGGCTCAAAAGCATGTACTATGTTGTAAATATTTTTAATACATATAATTCATAGCATATTTCTATTGTTTTCTATTTTCACTCTCATGGCTTTATTTGTAAAAAAACTGTATTTTACAAAAAAAATTACATATGATACATAACTATAAATTTTAATGAACTCACACATACTATAATTGAATAGTTCTAGATGAATACCATTTATCATTATATCCAAAACATCGCCATTCATTTCCTCCATCTCGTACTCATTTCTTTATTTTCATGTATGGATGTAGAAGGGGCCTTTCCATAGTAAATCAAGCTTTGCATGTTGCCTTGATTTTGCAGCTCATTCATCATACTTTAGAACAAGACTCCCCTCTCTAAAATCTAGGTTGCAGGTCATTTTATCAAACCAAGGTTTGACTACCTGCTTGCATATGATCATGGAATTAAATTCCTTTTCCCTTTTTTCTTTGAGGCTTAAGATCTCTTCCAATCTTACCTCCATTCCATTGTCCTCCTCAACTTCCAAAGCTTTTAATAGTTGTATTTCCATAATTTATATGGAAATAAGTAGGACTACCTCTTTTCCATACACTAATTTGTAAGGGGAGGTTTTTAGGATCTACTTAGGCATAATTCTGTCAACCCATAAGGCCGTTCACAGATGCTTGTGTCATTCCTTTTGAGGTTTAGATACAATGTGATTTATTAACCTAATCAGGTTCTTGTTAGTTAACTCTACTAACCCATTTCACTATGGGTAGTAGTTGGATGAAGTATTAAGGTGGACCCCATGCCTAATAGAAAATTTCAACATCTCGAAGCCTATGAAGGCTCACGCATTGTTGGAAATGATGGTTTTGGGTGAACCGAACCTTGCTACTAACTCAAGAAAATTGACAATTTATGCTTTTGTCGCATTTTTTAGGGAAATTGCATATGTCCATCTTTTGAAGTATTCAATCGTCATAAGTATCCACTTATACCCAACACTAGAGATGGGATTGATCATCTTGATAAAATCCAAATCCCATTGTGCAAAGGGCTCCTCAGTCACGATCGCGCTCAATGGCATGGCAGAGTTCTTCCGCTTGCCAACAAAATATTGGCACTAAGTACATTTTCACACAAGATGATGGGAATCAGAGAAAATTGAGGGCTAGTAATAGTCTGCCCACATTATTTTCAAGGTGGTGGTCTTGGCAAAAAAGTGTCTACCCTTGGGGCTGCTGTGGAATTCATTTAGAATTCTCTTGGCATGTGGCTTGTCAACGCAATGGAGAAGGACTTCGTCATAGTTTCTTCTAAAAATAATATCCTCTATCAGTACATATCTAGTGTCTTGCAGTCGGTAGTAACATTGTTTCTGAGGCAGGATGTCCATTGGGTATTGCCCAGTCTACATAAATCACATTTGATTAGCCACCCATGACTCACCAGACTCGAACTGGTTAGCATAGACCTGATCGATCTCTTTTTCTTCCTGAGGGTTTAATTCCTACACGAGGTATTCACAAAGAAATCTTCCTTAGACCAGCTTGGTTGGTCAAATACCTACATTGTATTCCAAGATCTTGGTGATCTAGTTGGCCCTCTTTTTTATTATGTCACCCTCGATGATGTATTCTCTAATGTTGGGATGAGCAACAAGGCTGATAATTCTACTGGACAATACTAGGTGTCAAAATTTCTTTAGGCTTTTGACAATAGGAAAGGCCTAATTTTCAACAAATTTATACCTAGTTTCATATCCCTTGAGAGTCCTAGAATGAAATGCAATGGGATGTTCTCCACTTCCTTCCTCATCTTTTTTAGTGAGAATTGAAGCTATGTTGTGCTAGCTGCTATAGACATAGAGCAAGAAATCTTTGGAGAAGTATGAGTTAGCCAACACTAGAGCTATTGAGATGGTTTCCTTAATCTTCTCAAAAGAAAGCTTACCTTCGAGAGTCCATTTAAATGTTAAGCCATTTTTCAACATTAGCATGATAGGTCTTGCTATGCCTACAAAATCTAAAATAAATCGGCTCACAAAGTTAATTTTTCTTAGAAAGGACTATAGACCCTTCTAGTTGGCTGGCAATAGTAGTTCCATTATAGCCTTCACCCTCTTGAGGTCTATTTTTATTCCTCCCTTTGATACCACAAAGCCAAGTAGCTTGCCTTGTGGTACACCAAAAATACTTTTTTTGGGATTTAAAGAAATCTTGAATTGTTGACACTTCTGGAAGACCATTTCTAGATGATCAAAATGATCATCTTTTGATTTGGAGAAAATGGTTAGGTCATCTAGATATATTAGAATGATCTTATTGATCAATCCTTTGAAGGTGATGTCTATCAAATTTACATGTTGAAGAGTGACACCCGCATTGGAGAATTTGAAGGGAATCTTTTCATATACAAACGTCCCCCACTTGGTGGTGAATTTCATTTTGTGTTGGTCTTCTTCCTTTAAATAAACTTGGTTATACCTCGAAAAACCATCGAGCGATGAGAACATCTCTTATCCAACCACAATCTACAAAATTTTCTCCATTGAGGGAAAAGGGTAGTGATCTTTTAATGAGGCCTTGTTTAAGCCCCAAAAATCCACGTAGAGTTGTAAATCACCATTCTTTTTTCGAACTGGGACCAGATTGGATACCCAGGTGGAATACTTGATCGAGTATATGATCCTTGACTCAAAAAAAATTGTAAGCTCCTGTGCCATTAGTGCCTCCACCTTCAGATTAATTGGACTTTGTTTCTATCAGATAGGTTTTTGAGCCTTCGGCTAGGTCAATAGTATGTTGGATGATGCCCAAATCGTATCCCTTGAGATCATTGTAGGTCCAGGCCACAACCCCATCGTACTTTACACATAAGCCCTTCAACCTTTCCTTGTTTGTTGCAGGATGTTTCTTTTGACTTTCATCTTTCTACCTCCTTTGACATTGGCGTCTTCATAGTCCCCTTCATCAACGATGAATCTTTGTTCACTATTTCTTGCATCCTTACAGTCAAAGAGATTCTTGAGAGAAATCAATCCTTGTGGGAGCTTATTTCTTTTCAATTGAATTATTTTTTCTTTGGTAACCCTTCCAACTTCAAACTGTGAATGATTGGAAACTTTCCCTGACTTTTGTTGAAAGGTGGCGATCTAAGCATCATCCTAGAAAACTTACCAGTTCTGATCATTATCAGGTATTGATGGTTGGATGATGGTATACACTACATATTGATTTCTAGTTGATTGGGGGGTTGGCTCATATTGCGAGCTGATTGAAGCCATCCAATCTATGAAGGAATTTTGAGTCTGTGGGATAACTTGTATGTTAAAAGCTTCAAAACCTTTGATTAGGTCCCATATTTTGTGTCGATAAGATCTCATTCTCACATTTTTGGTGACTACTAATCCATGGACCTGGCTTACGACCAACTCCAAATCTATGAACACATGTATTCTCTTTATGCTAATTTTCTACACGACAACCAAACCATGGACCAAAATCTTCATTATCTATGTCATTATTTGAGCATAAGAATTGGAAGTGGAAAGCCTTGAGGATCTTTGACTCAGTTGGAGATACTAGTTGGACATTGGCTCCATAACCCATTTTCCCTTTGCTGTCATCGAAATATAGTGCCTATAAACTATAGTCACCTGGTCTACTAGATTTCTCTTGTTCCTTTACCAAATTTTGCAAGAATTGGTCATCATCGAAGATCACATAGGTTCCCAACTCGGTAGCATGGAATTTTTTGAATGGGTCAGAATCAATGAACTAAATGAGCAGGACCTCCTCTTCAGGGGTCTGATCACTTCTATCTTCCTCATCTTCTAAAATAACTACATAATATGTCTACTTTTTTGAGAAGGAGGTATGTACTGCTTTAAAGCTTAGTACTGCATCTTCTGCTATGTGTTTGAGGTGCAAATATTCAAAAAGTATCTTCATCTTTTCCCTGTGTTTTGTTCATAATATCATATGAGACCAATCAAGCACCAGATACTCGTCAAGCTTCACCATGAAGTCTCTTGAAATAAACATTCCAAAAATGGGGGGAATTTTGATTATGACCACTTCTTGTGTGATGGTTTGTCTCAAATATCATAATAGAGTCAAAGAAAGATCCTTGATGCGGCTGACAATCAAGACCTTCTTCCCATTTAACTGCATTATCCCTTTCTCAAGAGGCTCATACTTAAGATTCAAGGCATTGACCACTTGTTTGGGCATGACCATGGTACTAGCTCTCGAATCAATCATATTATTGTGTAAAATATTATTTCACACAATAACCATTAAAAATAAATGAGTAGGATTTAGTTTTCTTACCCTTTTTGTGTTTGTATTGTCTGAGGCATTCATGTGTGTCATAGCTCCTGAGGGTTGTGGTTCCAACATAGCCCCTTTTCCTCTATCTTGATTGTGTGATGGGATTATATCCACTTATGGTGATTTTTCCTCTTCTTTAATACTTCCTAGAGCAATGTGTCATGTTCTAGTATTAATATAACATCTCACAAAGATAGGTTAGTGGGAACCTTCTTTAGTTGCTCCACAACATTAAGCATTCCGACTGGTAAAAAACTAGGTTTGAATGGTGGTATTTCTTTTGTCTTAGGCAAAGGTTGGTTTGATGTAGATGGGCTCAATTCTTTTTCCACGTCCTTCCTTAGCAATGGTAGAGCTTATGGTTGCTGAGTGGGCCACATCTATGATGCTTTCTATACTTGTGGTTGTGATTGTTGTGGCTATGGTTGTTGTGGCTGCAATTTTTGCACATACACTTTGAAGAGTCTTCTCTTGGACCACGTATTGTAATCCATTGTACCTATGGAGTGCTGGTTGTCAGAAAATCATTTGTAAATACCACATCATCATCCTCCATCCAAGAGAATAGTGCTTGGTCTAGTGAGATATCCAGATCTTGTTCTAGGGACATTCCTTGTGTCTACACTCTGAAGTGGGAATTCTCCATTCTAAGAGACTGATAATCTTCTATTTTTAAAAACATACATTGGATTTTCTATTCTTATATCTTCTGTTGTAGATTTCCCCTTGATTTGTTTTGGGGCTATGGCCATCATTACATGGGAATCACCATGCATTCTCATCTTCTTCCAAGTTGTTCTGACCTAGAACCAAATCCTTTTTCGAGTTGTTCTTGACAATTTGAAGTGCCATGGTGATTGGGACTATCTGGATCATGGATTTTTGATGCTATTTACCTTCTTTAAAAGCTCCTTGGTATATGTTCTACTGATAAGGTGACCTTCCTTCTTGATAAGTTTGCATGGGAGGCTTTAGGGGTGTCGCCTGCTAATGTTGGATAAGGACTAACTTGTTTGCAAAGGACCACATGAGGCTCATCATATCATTGATATCCACTACTTGTGAAGAGGAGCTTGATGTGCTAGGTTGTGTACCTAGGTACACATACATGGATGGTGGTGGTGAAATCGAGGTGGAGGTATTGGGAGTTGCTTCCTCCCAGGGTCCATGAGAGATCTCTATGTACATAGGCATCAGTGGTCACAGTGGAACTTTTCCTATGTCAATTAGACTATTGTCTACACACACAGCCAAATCATATGCATCAGGAAAGGTGTCTCCTCCCATTGACTATATCATGACTACCATGTCTGAGTTTAAGGATTTTAGATAGAAAATGAAATCCATAGCTGTCAGAGGCCTGGTTGTCACAAGAATCCTTTGCCAAGTTTTGTGAAACCTGGTGTTGAAGTCAACCATGGCCTCTTGTGGGGATCTCTTCATAATGATCAATTTTTATAGCAAGGAGGAGCGATCCCCTTTCTTTGAGAAGAGCTCAAATAGTTGATCCCAAGAGTGGATGGATCTGTAGGTCAAGGATCTATACCAGTCCTAACCCTTCCCTTTGAAAGATGCAACTAGCAATCTGAGGGCCACATTTTCCTCCATAATGTTGTGGACTTTCCAAACTTTTTCTATGTCCTAGAGATGTTTAGAAGGGGTTTTAAAATCCTCCCTATTGAACCTCAAAATTGCTTTAAGAGAATTGGCAAGTATGGTAGGCCATACATCTAGGGGTTTGGGTGGAATCAATGACCTACCACTATCCTAGGTTACAAGATTTCTAGGAGCAGGAGTGCCTAAGTGAGCCATTGAAAACATATTCATATGCACGAGGTAGACAAGTATTCTGATTTGGAAGGTTCAACCTCTCAGGGGAGTGGATAAATCTCTAGAATGTGAGCTAACACTTCTCACTCTTTTGCTCCTAATAGGTGATGTGAAACATGTAACTTGTCTTCTCCTAGAGGCTGAAGCGGGTAGCTGGGAGTACTAAAAATTTCCTCTCGAAGATAATCTCAATTAAACTTCGAGCATGAGATTTCTAGCCTCTCTTCTTAGTCTAATTTATAAAATATTTTTGAAAATTCTAATAAAAAACTTGTGAAAAACTTAGGTCCCACCGAGCATGCCAAAAAAAAATTGTTGCTCATAAAATCATGTGCCTCTTTGAACAACCTTATGGGAAATTTAGTGAGTGGGGGACCAAATTGCGCCTCGTTGAATGAACTTCGAGATTTTTAAAGGAATTATACTCTTCTTTATGTTTGGGGAAAGTGGGAATGAGAAATGCAAAGAAAACATAAGGATGGTGATGCACCAAAGCTTTTACAACATTTCAAACTTTAACAATTTCTTAATCCTGATGAAATGGACAAAAAATGCTACATGCCCTTCATTGTTGGGAAGTGAACAAACGACAAAGGCTTAGAGAAAAGAACACTGTGGTCATTCAAATATCCTCATGGGAAGCATCCATTAAGGTTTGATAGGAATAAGAAAGCCCAAAGATTGACAAGAATATTTAGATATTCAAAGAATCCTTCCTCTCTTATAGAATAATATGAAAAATGGCACATCCTTTACAAAAATGAAAGAGTATGATGAACATGATCCAATTTTTGAAAGATAGCTAAAACATAACACCTAACATGTAAAATAATCATCTAGACTACCTGCATAAGGAATGAACATAGTACTCTCAGCATAAATGATATAAGAAAAATAAATTTGTGATAAACACCATAAAATGCACAATTTCAAAGATTTCTTCTTAATAGATCAGATTCTTGTGATAAATTAACCAAAAATAAAGGTCAGATGCCAATCCAATCAATAATCTTGATAAATATAAAATGCCAAAGAGCATGACTAGTGCTTTGTAAAATATCCTCCTATTCTCCTTCCTTGGACTCTTCTTAAAAAATTTCTCTATCAATCTCTCTCCAAAAAAAAAACTCTTTTTCCTTCCCTGCTACAAACCCCTTTAAATATCTAGAAGAAAGAGCCATGGTTGCCACCAATAAAGATGAACCACTACCAAATTTTTACACTTGATAGACTACAATCTGATCTAGGTCCTAATTAGATTGCAGAAATATTTGCTCATAAAGTTTTGAGCTACTTCAATTATGGTTCTGGATTTTGTAGAAGCTCTGCAAAGATATGTTGTCAAAAGATGATCAGATCTTGGCACAACCTATTAAAACATGATCCAATCAGCTATGAAGAATGATGATGCCACCCCAAAAGTATGACCCTAAAAGTAAGAACTTGTTGTCTAAAAAACTATGTCAAAAAGAGACACATCCATGGAAGAAATCACCCGCCTGGCGAAATGGCTGATGTGGCAAGTTGGCAAGTGATTTCAGAATTTATGAGAACAATTTCAAGGAAATCCTTGCCATGCAGACACATATCCCAGTTTGGGCCTGAAAGGAAGATGATATAATAAAATCTGTGTAACCACCATGTGGCGCATTATGCATCTTTATGCAAGAGTTGTTAAATATCCAAGATACTAAGAGGGGGGGTGAAACAGTATCTTCAACTTATTGAACAAATACCATGCAATCAATTCAATGCATATGATAATTAAGATAAGCAGAAGCATTAACTAAATATGAAGCACATAACATAGAAACACCAAGATTTTTATGTGGAAAAACTAGAATGGGAAAAACCACAGTGAGGATTAACTCACAATATAGTATAACTGGTTATAAGCTATTAAAAAATGGTGGCTCACTATCAGGACTCACTATCCAAAATGGAGATTCACTACCTACATAACATAGAAACAAAAATGGCTTACAACCGAAGAATAAACTGATGTAGGTACACCTCAAAGTGAAAATTTAGTTCCTTTGAAGCTCAATTAATTTGCATGCCAACAGATCACACTTCGCTCTTTTCGCATCCATCAACTCACACCCATATGTTTATCTTCAAAAACATCTTGTATATATATTTTATTTTCCCATAGGTAACAATCAAGTCGGCTCTAAGTAAACACAAAACTTCTTCAAAAAAAATTCAACCATGTGGCACGCAACTACATGTCGGCATGGATTACACAAACAAAATTTTAATCCATTTCACCTTCAACTGCTTATTAGCTGGCTATCAATAGTCCTAATAACTAAAATGTAAAAAACAAAATGATACCAGCGACAACCACGAGCATCTATATGCACGAGATCCTGTCCATGCAAGATTTAATCAACCAAAAACCATCTCCCAAAAACTAAAGTAACAACTATCATCGGAGGGGAAATCCAGATCAAAATATCGGAGAATGATCCTGTATTACCGGTTTATAATATCGGATTAACATGACTTTGAATCTTGTAGTTCCAAATCATATACCATGGTGCATCAATGACAACAAAAACAGTATCCAAAGATGTGATCTTCTTCATTCTTCCAACAATCTCCCCCTTTGTCATTGATGGCAACATGTGCCAAAAGAATTTAGAGACTTCCTATGTACAAAGTATACTTTATTTCTCTTTCCATTCTCCCTCTTTGACATCAAGGATAAAGGGCAATCAAAAACCATGAAAATATGTACATAGGGTCTGGAACATACAACACAAAGAATCAACTACTGAACTCCCCTTGAGGAGATTAACCCAAACAATGTAAAAAATATAAAAATTTTACCCGATGGAGGGAGCACTTTGAAGTTCCTGAAGAATGCCTTGCCAAGCCGCTTTACCATTCTCCCAACTCTACTTAGCAGATATCAGCATTTTGTTCAAAGACTCTAATGCAATAGAACTTTCTTCAGCCTCATTCGGAGTATCTGGGGTCAGATTGATCTTATCCAAATTCTCAGCATTAGCCAAAGCATTGGCTACCAAAGTGTACTCCATCCTTACATTGTCACCAAGCAGGCCAAATTTTTTTATTATCCCTTCCTTTTGCTTCTATAACATGAAATTTTTTTCTCTATGCACAGAGATGGCATTCCAAGTTGATTTGTCTTTGTCCATGCATACATTGTAAGTACTAGAAATAGTTATCAACTGGAACTCAATGGAGTCCATGAGATCTTTTATACTTTGTGTGGCATCAAGCCACCTTATGTAATAGGCAAACACATAATTGTTAGTGTAATTAATTATTTATTACACTAGTATAAGTTAACTTAGGTCTTCATTTAATAATTTAGTGCTAGGTTTCATTATTAAATAAATCATAAATAATGGGGTAATTCCCCTTTCCATGTTTGTAGGAGATAAGATTCCTTCTAGAAGATGATTTGTCTTTTCTAGAACTTATCTCTATCTCATCATCATTCCCTAGGTAGGTTGTGAGGGTTTACATGTTGTCACATGTAGTGTGATTAAGACATGTGGCAACATCTTGTGCATGCTAGGTTTCTCTCTTTCCTATTTATTCAGGGCATATGTACATTTGTAATCATACTTCATACCTCATCATTTGAGAGGTCTTAATATCAAGCATGCTCATAATCTTTCATATCCTCTTGTAGAAGGTTTTTCATTGTTTTTGTAGGTGTTCCTGGGGGTCGAGCTAATATCTCCAACTCTTACATGGTAGCAAAGCATGTTTGATTCTTACATGGTATTAGAGCCTTGCCGACAAGACCATTCTCAAATTTGAGGATTGAGCTATGGTTGTAAGATCTTGGTGATTTTTGTAAGGTTGGAGGGTTTGCATCTCGGGCAAATTTCTGAAGCAAATTCGGTGAAATCTGACCCTTCCATTGCGTACAAAAGGCCCAAAGCCCCTATTTTCATACAAAATAATTCATGTTATGAGGTAAATTTATTTTTTGGTGATTTTTTTTTTTAAATTGAGCGACTATAATAAATTTGACGGCCAAATAACCATCATGGAAGCCCCATCATGTCGTAATTAGGCAGTTTTCTTAAAATCACCATAACGTTTGACTCAGGTATCATATTTTTACAAATGAGATATCATTGGAAAGATGGTTCTGAGTTCTATCTAGTGGTGTAGGAATTATTATCAGATTTTATTCTTGTAATATTTTATTTCTTTTAGAAGTCATATCTCCCATTTTAACCTCTGAGCTCATAACTTTCAGCCAGTTTCTCCAATTTTGGTGATTCAAGTTGTGTTTGGAAGGTATTTAGGAGCTCTATCATTGTGTCTATGCACATTTTCCAGATTCAACACCAAGTATTATTTATTTAGTATTTTGCACATTTGGCATTTTCATTGATTACTTGGATATCCCGAGTCTTGGAGAGGTTCTATCAATTTGGGAAGACTTCATCTGCAGTATATATCATATTTGGGAGTTTATATTTTATTTTGAAGGATATTGTCTTTGTAATCTTGGAGATATATCATAGTTAATAATGGGGTTTTCATTTCATCCTGCTTTGATTATGTTAAAAAAGGGAAACTATAAACAATGGAGAAATAGTATCATCACCCATCTCCTATGGCTTCATTTGTTGCCAGATTTGTATAATATAGTTCCCCCTCCTGGTACTGACAGTAAGAAATTTTCTTGGAATTGCAAAAGGAATCATGTCTTAAGAGTCATTGCAATGCATATTGATGTTTCCACTTTGAAAAGTGTTGATCATTGTGATTGCCCTCTCACTCTTTGGACTAAAATTTGGGAGATACATGGAGATCATGATACTCAACCATTCCCAGATGATCCTATTTTAGATTGTATTGTGCTTTTTCATCTTTTAGATAGGATACCCTATGATGCAAATAATATGCAAGAGTTTGAATATTTGGAATACTTTGAATCTTTAGATGAAGATGAAGAGGGTTCTTCAAATGCTCCTGTAGAGACAATTGATCTACCTTCACCTTCAGTGATTCCTTGTGTAGAGTCATTGACTGAGGCTCCTATAATTCCTATTCAACAAGAAAATTCTCATGGTAGTGATTCACTAAGAACATCCAATGATTCATTACAATCAGTATCTCATTGTCTTCCTGATTGGGATTCCTATCTATCAAACATTGTATCCTTGTTTGTGGAGTCTCACATTTCAGATTTGGAGGAAATATTTAAGGGGATATCTCTCATGTTTGATGTCATCCATTTCACACCTGTTATCAAACCATCATCGTATTTGGATATTGTTCAACATCAGTTTCCTCATCATCCTAATTTGTCACCTTCTCCATTGATTAGGCATGTACCTAATTTATTTGTGGCATCTTCATCTTCATCAGGCAATGAGACACATGAGAAGATTTTAGAGACATCATCAACATCCATATTCATCCTACCTTCACTCAATTCCTATCTGGAATGGGAAGCATCCCTACACTTGCACTTGGTTTTGTTTCTTCTAAAACAGAGACAAGTTGTTTGTCGACATTGGATCATGTTTTGTCAACAAGCACTTACCATTTTTCTAGGTGATCACATGTTATGGGGGGGCTACATAGTCTCTCTATTTACTCCCTATGGGGGGGATATTGATTGTATTTTATCCATGTGAAAAATGGTGTACTTGGGGGTATTTGGGAGTCCTCCATCCTTCCTCACTTTTTTTGCATTTCATTTCCTCTTTGGAGAGGGGTTTTCTTCCCATTGGGTTTTACCCTTTTCTCCAATTGTGGGAGATTAGTTTCATTTTCATTCTCATTTGTACATGGGTACCTAAAATGACCATCATGTAGCTAGGACCCATTATCTATTACATAATCATTGCATTTTTCATTTCCTTCGTAAGTTGCACTTATGGGGGGGGTGTTCGTGTAATTAATTATTTATTACATTAGCATAAGTTAACTTAGGTCTTCATTTAATAATTTAGTCCTAGATTTCATTTTAAATAAATGATAAATAA
>CM021107.1:172245181-172273990 GCA_007115665.2 Sequoiadendron giganteum | reverse complement strand
ATATCTTGTTGGTGAAACCCCTTATAGTCTTTAATCACAACCTAGGACAAACTTTAGAAGATCTCTTTCTATTATTTCATCCTTGGATTAAGATCTCTAGGGTTTCCTTGAATGAAACTTGAAGGAAATATTTATAGTTCCTAAACCCTTGTGTTCCATCTACTAAAAGGTGGAGCACCATTTTTCTTAGGTTTCATTTTGGTAAAATTTCCCTTTAGAACACCTTATTTCTAATTTGGAGTGCATCATAGTCCTAGATCTAGCTTGCATTATTTTTGCATTAGTTAATGTGCATCTAGGGTTTTCAAAATCTTGCATTAGTGAAAGTGCATTAGGTTACATTTTTGCATCTTGAATCATTGAATTTCATCTAAAAATTGTAATTACACTTAGCCTAGACATCTTTTAAACTATAAAACATAACAATCACTCAAAAAAAAAAGAAATTTGTGCAAAAACCCTAATTTGGGACTCATACACCCCTCTGGGCGATTTAGTCCCAGTACAAATGGTTTTTTCTAATTTTTGGGTATTTTGTGGTGACTTTTATTCACTATTTGAATCCTTCAAAAATCCTAATTGGCAATCATACACCCCTTTGGGTGATTTAGTCCCGTTTCATATTTTAACTGCATTTTCCAGCATTAAATTCTCTTTTTCTATGTTTCAGTTTGTTGTTATTACATTTCTATTTTAGTTTGTAAAGTTT
This sequence comes from Sequoiadendron giganteum, assembly GCA_007115665.2. Taxonomy (NCBI): domain Eukaryota; kingdom Viridiplantae; phylum Streptophyta; class Pinopsida; order Cupressales; family Cupressaceae; genus Sequoiadendron; species Sequoiadendron giganteum. The sequence goes on along the minus strand of CM021107.1, from coordinate 172,273,281 downwards.
ATGTTTCATTCATTTCATTGCATATAGCTTTATTTGGTTCATTTTGTCAATTTCATAGTTGTATTTACACACTTAATTCTAGGTTATTTTATTGCATTTCATCATGGATATGTGCTTTGGTAGGCTTTGGATGTCCTTGAATTCATTAGTGGATGTGTCAAGTTGTGCTTTTAGAAATGACCCTAATGAAATTGAAATTACTCATACTCACTCAACTCCTAATGGATGTCCTCCTCATGATGTTGATATCATTGGATAAGATGATGACAACATGAACAACTTCATAAATGATTGTCTTAACAACCCTGAGACTAATGCATCCTTTTATCCTTCTATGAAGCAACCGACACAAATTGAGATGTTTGGTCTTTTACATCCCAAAATTGAAACACAAGCTGAGCCTAAGTTCCCTATAGTAGGTGAACCTAGTTACTCTAATCAAGAAAGCATTCAACCATTCTTTGTTAACAAAGCGAAAAACACCTCTATCAACCTAGAAGAGACATATGGAAAAGGATTCATGATCTTAAGTAAACAAGGATGTGATACAACAAGTGAATATGAAATTCACCAACTTTTAGAGAAAATACCAACCGAAGATACCAAAGGGTTAGGATATCAAGATCCTCCTACTAACATAAGTTTCCTCCTTCCTAATGAACAACCAATGCCTCGTAATGATGATACGTATGATAGATCATCTTAGGTCCCCCTCCTCAACATATAACAGGATAAATTGTTGAATCTAGCAAACAACAAAGACCTTAAAACTAAAGAAACTACAATTCTCTTATCCACCATCTAAAAATTAAAGACATTTACAGATATTTCTATGCAAATTGACTGATTACATTACCACCCATACGAGAATCTCGCAAACCAAATCTTAAGAATAAAACATATCACATTGTTGATATCATAGAGTTATTGGACATAGTACTAATGTGTGTCATTCTTTAAAACAAATATTTAAAAATTTTGATATCGTAGAAATAGTTCCTTAGAGCATGTCCTTTCAATCCTTGCCATGTAATAGTTGTAGGATCACAAATTTCTCACTATTACATGATTTATATTCATTGAAAATCATTCCAAAATGCAATGAGCTCCTTCTCATCACCTACCTCGACTCACTCTTGTCTTGCACTTAGTGGGGGAAATAATTAGATAGCCTTGTCCTAGTAGCACATTTGTTATTGTCCCTTTGGCTAGTTGTTCGCTTTTCATATGTGATGAACAAGATTGGGATGCAGATGACCTACTAATAGGTTGACTCACATATGCCTTACTAGTTTTTTACGTCATTTCTATTTTATGTTTATTTCTGTTATTGCATGTGTGTAATGTGATCTCCCCTGTATTGTTCTATTTGATGTCTCTCTCTCTCTCTCTCTCTTTGTGACATTCCTCTATCTATACCTACATTCTCTTCTATGTCGTAAACATGTATCTTTTATTTGTCTTTTGTTTTCCTTTTGGGGATGATGCAAGGCATCGAGACATTTAGGTCTCTTCTATGTTGACCCAAAATCTTTTCAATTATCTTTTCTTTGTCCCATGTTTTCCTTTTGGGGATGACGCAAGGTGTTGAGAAATTTAGGTCTCTTCCATGTTGACCCAAAAGCTTTCCCTTTATATTTTTCATTTCTCTTGTGTTTTCCTTTTGGGGATGAAACAAGGAATCGATACATTTAGGTCACTTCCATGTTGACCCAAAATCTTTTCATTTATCTTTTCTTTGTCTTATGTTTTCCTTTTGGAGATGACACAAGGCATCGATACATTTAGGTCTCTTCCATGTTGACCCAAATTTGTTCCCTTTATATTTTTTGTTTGTCTTGTGTTTTCCTTTTGGGGATGATGCAAAGCATCGATACATTCATGTCTCTTCCATGTTGACCCAAAAACAATTTCTTTATTTTCACTCTCTTTGTGTCATTCTTCTTGTTCCATGAGTATTTGGGGAATGATGACAATTTTGATCTCTCTAAAAAAATTGTAGCAAGAACATACTGACCCCAAATCCATGGATCCATCATGTTTTTGGAGTTTCATTTCCAAGGAAACCCCTTCCTTTTTCATGATATAGCTTTATTTGGAAACATATGACTTGGCATAGGGCTTTCCAAATAAGCTCTCATTTCCTCTTTAGAGTTAGCATTTATCATTTGCTACTTTAAAGTAATTGCTCACAGCATGGTGTTTAGTAATTTCTTTAAAGTGGGGAGATACATTGGCATTATTATTTTTCATTTCATGTTTCACTGTGTAGTCTTCTTACTTCATGTGATGCATCTTTCTCTTTTTGGTGACATTGGGTGTAATGTCCCTCAAGAGTGTGATCTCTCTTAGCATATTAGCATATTATATTCCACTTAGTGGCTTGATGTGACACACTACATCCCCTAAGTTAAAGACCTTACATGAATTAAAAAAAACTCTTTTGAACATACCATATGCTCTTTTGCATTTTCAGTTATATGGCCACCTTGTATAGCACACTTTTCTTTCTTGTGGCGCCATCTTGTTTGTTCATGAGTTTCAAGCATACAAAGTTTTTCTTTCCTCATGAAGCTCAAAGTTCATTATTGTGTGGTGCCTTATAAAAGTTATTAGGAGGTATAGCATTGGTATGTTTGTATGTATGGGAGTTGAACTTAGGTGTGACTTTCCCATAGCCACTTTCTTGTGAGTGCATATCGGTTGTGTGTGTATATCTCTCGCCCTTTTGGATACTCACCAAACGGATAGCCTAAAGTTTTGTTGCCTCAAAGTGAGCATACATTTTTGAACAAACAACCTAGATCTGATCCACCCTCCTTTTTCTTTTGTTTTTGTCTTTGGTAATGCATGCTTGTGCCTTTTTATTGCTCCTTACATTATTTTCATATGTGTTATTTTGTTCCTATGTTGGTTTTCCATAGGATCTTGATTTTGGGGGATTGTGCAACCCCCTTGGTCATTGTCATCCTATCTTACTAGCATTGGTACATTTGGACCCCTCTTAATGTGTATTTCATCTACTTTAGTGTGAGTTTAAAGCAAGTTCCTCTCACTAAAGTGGGGGCTAAATGTAGTGTAGAAAAATGTATCCCTTTACATTTTCACAATTGTTTGGGCCCTTGTGAACTAAATGGACTTAATTGTACCTTATTTAGGGTGTTCTGAAGTGTTTTCTTACACTTCCACACTAATCTAGGGTTTTATTAATTAATTGGTTTTTTATGCTTTAATTGGCCTTATTTTGTATCCACAAACCTTAATTAATGCACCTTTCTGAGGATAATCCTGACATATATCAAGTGACAAATTAGAACTTAATGATTTTGGATTGTATGGCCTAGAGTTAGTGATCTAGAATTGATATGCCACCTTGGGCGTATGGGTCCCACCTGAGTTTCAAGATCTTAATCTGGATTTCACATTAAACTAAGCATTTCTTGAAAAATGTGTCCCAAGCTTAGCCTAACAGGACTCATACACCACAACTAGTGCATGAGTCCCACCTAGCTTAGACCTAAATTAAATTCAAATTCTTGGTAGGATTTTATTCTCCTAGATCTGATATCATCTTGTAGTGTTGTAATTTCAAGAAATTTGGCAAAAACAAGTATAAATACAAGGTTATTTCACTCATTTTTCACCTAGCATGTTCAATAAGCATCCTTATAGAAAATTTGAGTGTACAAGAGAATTCAAGAGTTTAAAAGATCATTCAAGAGTTGGTTATCAAGAATTTTGGAGCATTATTCAACTATCAAGCATCATGTCAAAGTCATCATGCATCATGTTTGTTTTTGAGCTAACATTTGTGATGTAGGGTTTTATGATTCAAGAAAGTATTCAAGTCAAGATCCATGCCATTCAAGTAAGATTCAAGATCCACATTCATGCTAGCCATTACATACAATATTTCAGCCTTTTGTTCAAGGGTTTGGTGAGTTGCAACATTGCATATTTGTTCATTCTTCATTCCTTCATTATATTTCTATTCATTTCAAGGTTTGATTACCAAAATGGGGTTTGACCAAGGAAAACCCATTTCTACTAACAAAACAACATTTTTCCCTCTCTTTAGTGTTTGATTTACAAATCTAGGTTGAAGATACATTTAAGAGAAATATTAGAGAAAGGTTGCCAGGGTTTCCAAGTTGTCAAAGTTGTCACCTTGTTTAGAAGATCACTAAAAGACAATTACATAGTAGAATTCAACATTTTTGATCCAAAAATTGGGTTGAGAAGGAAGAACAAAGATAGAAGAGAATATTTAAACTTTGACTCCCCCCAAAAAAGCTAAATGGGACTGATACACCACTTCTAGTGTATGAGTCCCAATATAGGGCTTTTTCTAGATTTCAGGAGTTCTAGACTAGTCACTGCCAGTTTTTATTCTTGCCCAAAAACCCTAATTTGGGACTAAATCACCCAACCTGGCATATGAGTCCTAGTGAGAATTAAAATCAGCATTTTCAAAATTTCATACCTCGTTTTGACCTTCTATAGGTTTCTAGGTGCACCTCTATACTTTCTTAGCTTACTATTCTGATTTGCATTCATTTCAGGTCATTCATTTGAGTTTTGCATAGCAATAGGTTTTATCATTAGATCTTGCATGTTACTAATCCTTCCAAGCCCTACCTTGGTGGTGAACCCCCTTTTAGTCTTTAAACACACCCTAGGACAACATTTAGTAGATCTCTTTCCCTTATTCCATCCTTGGATTGAGCTCTCTAAGGTTTCCTTGAGTAAAACTAAGCAAAATAGGTCTAAAGACCTTATGTTCCATGTCCTAAAAGGTGGATCACCCTATTTATTATGTTTCAATAATAATACATAAATGAACTCTCATAAACCCCCTACTATATTAGACCATGTGAAGAAAAGAAAGTGAAGACAAATTTTTTTTTAAAAATGGTCAACATGGAAGGGAGGCCTAAATGCCCCCAACACTTTGCATCGTCCCCAATTGTCGAAAATCAATATATGACAAAGAGAAGAATGATGTCACAAATATAATAATTTTTGTGATACAAAAAAATTCCTATATCCAAGCACCTACGAGGGTGACAAGGGTTATCCAAGAACATATAAAACAAGCATGGGGGAATGCAATACACACACAATCTAATCTATAGATGAAGAAGAGGAACCCCATAGTCCTCATCAACCAAGAGGTCATCATTCTCCCAGTCTAGATCATCATAAGGTCAGGGTGGATGAGATTGCAAGGGTGGAATATCAAGGGGGGTACCATTTGACCCTCCTACAATAAGAGTGAAGCAAGAAGGCCCCTCAAGGTATTCTCCACCCAGTTCCTATGAGGTGAATGTCAACGATCTCACAAAGATCGCAGATAGGGTTGGGACATCATCTAAAGAGTTGAACATAAACTTTATGGGAGTGCCATGAATCAAATCAATGGGAGATGGAGGTGGCACCCAAGATCCACTGCTAGCCTCATCAAATGATTTAGGAGCAATGACAAACTCTGGGTACATTGGGACTGTCTCTGTCACTAGGATGGTGTAGGCTAACACAAAAACACCCTTCGAAGAAGGGAACCCCTTATTTTGACCCCCATTACAAGTAGGTTCATACTCCATATTTCACTTCATCGAGGGATATGAGATCCCCACAGATGAAGCAAAGGGCAAGGAGGAAGAGGAGAAAACCATGACAGACACCACTGAGGTATTTAGCATGTCCACAGGTTTGGAAAAGGGTGAGATGTCAAAAAGGGACATTAGAAGGGGAGGATCGACCAAAGGAGAAATGAATACCTACACCCTCTTCGGGTGAGGATCATTTGTGCTCATAGGGGGAGCCAGAAGAAAGACCGAGGCAGAGGGAATTGAAGCAGAAGGGGAGGAGACAGTAGAGGACACCAAATTGGGAGCTACTAGTTCCCCTTCCTTCTTCTACAAGGAAACCTAATTAGCGGCCAAAGCCTTTGTCTGACACTTACGCTCACATGCAAGGCCATTTCTATCGCTCCAGGAGCTAGAGGTTGTAGCTTGAGAAGGGAAAAAAGACTCTTATTCAACCATCATAGTATCTATCACAATCATTTTTGAAAGATGAGAACATGAGGAAGAGATGAAGAGGTAGATGCAAAAATAATGGGAGGAGTAGGCTCAAGCGCCCCAATAGCTAGCCTCTTCCCATTCACTAACTTAGAGGTAAGAGTGGTAGGAGTTTGCAAAGACTAAGATGTAGGAGACGCTCCATGAGGACCCTACCCCTTACCATACAAAATGGGTTGAGGCACCATGGGTAGGATAGGAGTTCAAATGCCTGACACTTGGCCTTCTGCCAAGTGGGCACCATCGGACTCCCTAAGATATGCATAGGAGTGGACGTCGAAGGTTCCAAAATAGGGAAAGAGGGAGCAACAAGTGGAACTATAGAGGAAGAGGAAGAATCTTGAGTGGACTTCTCCTCCTTTTTTTAAGTGGTAGAGGTAGCCTTATGCTACGCCATCATGGAATCTTTAATTGAAATGGCATACAGGGAAGGAGGGTAGGTCACTTTTGTTCTTATGCCCCCATTCTTATATTTTACATAAGTTCAATACAACAAGTTCATCCTCAGAGGGAGAAGACCTATAGGGGCAAGCCAGAAGTGATCAAGTTAGTAGCCCCCATGTGTAATCATCAGTTTGTAACCTATTTCGTGGACTACATGAATAGAACTCTCATGGGAAAACTTCAAGCACTTATGGATTATTCAGGGAACTGCATTCATGGAAACTAGCCAGGGAATCCCCAGTTTCACTCTGAATAGTTCAAACCTCAGGATGATATCAAAGATTGCATTCACAACCCTATGCCTAACCAGGACTGACAAGGTGATACAACTTATGGGAGGGATAGGAATCCCATCATTTGTATGTATAGTGATTCCAGACTCATCATATCCATTCATATGTAAAATTTTTATCAACATTATCTCCTTTGTGATGATATTCACCCAACATGTAGGGTCAACGAGAATGCCAATTACTGTGTTCCCATTCATACGCTTGAGAATGTACAAAGGAGATGGTTCTTTGTTATCATTCATCAGAAAATCCTACAAGGTGAATGTTATGATCCGCTCATGGGTTACGTAGATGGGATGGGTATATTTAGGAAGGAAGCCATCTTTACGTGCACTAGATAGAACTTTCACAGAAGCCCCCAAGGGTTTCATAAATAGACGATGACCTATACAAGGTTTTCCTTCATAATGCTTAGGAAAGCTTCTAGCTATGCCACTATAGGTCAAAGTTTGGGTTGCAAGGATAAGTTCCCTACAACACTCACACCCACAACACTCTTAGAACATGAGGGTTTTTGACACTACCAAATGGAACCAGAACAGCTCATGTCAGGTTCACCAAAATGTAGAGGAGGGGGACCAAATGCTCAAGACCTCGAGTCATAGGATCTACCTCACACTAAGGTTTGTTTAAGTTAATTTTAATGTTGTAGGAGGGTGAAAGGAAGGTAAATTGATCTCCCACTATCCTTTTATGAATCTGAGAGGTTTAAGCAACCAAATGAGCTGATTCTTGAGCCAAAATTGAGACCCTGATAGCTCTTTGCTAGAGGACCCCAGCGCAAAAGATAGATGATAGTGTAGTGCATTGGTGTCCATACAGAGAGAGAGAGAGTATGAAATACAACTAATACTGATAGATTTCTAGCTAATCTACTTGGTAAATGTGATTTTGAGCAATAGCACAAAACTGGAAATAGATAAATAGCTAGAACAACAAGAATAATACTTTAACTTAAAAAGAGAGGTTGACAAGGGTAAAAAGATGGTAGAAATATAACTTATGAATGGTCCATCCTATCGCAAGCTCCACACAAACATGATCACCTACACAAAACAAAATAGGGAAAAATATTGGGGCTATTTTGGGGCTTGCCATAGTCAAACCCCCATTTTTGTGTTCCCACATCCACGAAAAACCAAAATAGCTATGAGATAGAAACTATGATAAATAAAGTAAAGGAAGAAGTGCCAAGCAATGGAAACAACACTATGCTATGTAAATCAAATGACAATACCAAAATGAAGTGGATATCACCTCCCAAACAAGGTGCCCTCGAGTATGAGAAAGGAGATGTGAGCTTGCAAGCTTGTAAGTGCCATCATTGTCATAACAATGTGAGAGAAATCTAGTAGAGTAACACCTTAGAGATTCAACAATGGTGGAGTGTGTTGTGAAAAATCTCAAGAAGAGTGTCGAAATGTGAAGTGATAGTGAAGAAGCTTGAAGAAGTGTGTAGAGGATCTATTGAATAAAGAATGAGTAGTTTTGAAGTGAATAGCAGCCCATAAGAGTCATTTGAGGTTGGTCAAGGGCATAGGGGTGTTACTCTTCATCACCAATGGAGAAGTGTAACACCCCTATAGATTCCAAAAGCATGAATCATGTCAGGATGGAAGTGCATCATACAAACATCCATGCACAGTGCTACTGTCCTTGACAAAAATTCCCCCGCCAACACTATAGATAGCCACCAAGTGGGTGGAAGCAGAATGGATGAAGTAGAAAATCATCATTAGGTTTAATTTTTCTAAGGTGGAGGGATGCAAACGTGAAATTTGTGAGGGGTACAAATTCACTCCATTATAATTGCACAACTCATAGATCCAACAGTGCAACATAAAAACAAAAATATAGTAATAACCATGTAAAATAAGGATAACCAGACATGTACATGTGAGGATACAATGACTCAAACACCAAATCACCAAGATTAATTTTTTTATAAAATCACAAAACTACCATTGTCAATAGGAAGCCATAAACATATTGGATGGAAATAATAGAAAATATGTTATGCCAAAATATCTCCAAACCTAATCCACTATGTAGTGCTTTAAACAACCTTTTCCTAGATTATAAGAAGTCAAAAATTTGACTTTGCATGCACAAGTTATGATCTCTCCAAGTTTGAAAAAATATCTAACTTCTAGCAAGCATTTCTTTGTCAAAAAGGAAAAAATAGAAAAACCAATAATACCATAGTTTAGTACTCAGAACCACCTTTTTAGTGACTGTGAGAAGTCAAAAATATGACGCTCGAGGTGAAATTTATGCCTCCTAGAAATAAATTTCCCAATTAGACTTGTTGTGGTGGCTAGTGGGTGGCTCTTGGGTGGTCCATCGATAGTGGTGGTGCTCAGGTGGTGCTCCACTAAGGTAGCAATGACAAATGGATTTTAAATATATTTTTAAAATTTAAATTTTAAATTTTCCCCACAAGGGGAGCTTGGAAGCTCTAACTCCTCTATGGATTGGGCTAAGCCCCAATGATGTCAACACCCACTAGCCAGCGGATAGAGTCCAACAACGGTCCTAGCCCCATACATTGGTCATGTGGTAGGTTGTCAACACTTACTAGTGGCACAGGGGGGAAGGGGGGTCTGTGGACCCCCCAAATTATTATTTTTGAATTTTAATTATTACAGAGGAAATTATTTTTTTCTCTCTAGTAGGAAATGGGGTAAACACATTTTTTCATTTTTTATTAGTAAATAAAATAGGTCAATTTTTATGTTAATCTTCATCTCTTGGGCCTCTTGGATCTAATGGCGAAGTCTATTTTGTCCCAAGGGTTCATCTATGAACCTTCCCTTTTAAAATCCTTATGGTGAACACCTTAAAAAACCCTTGTTCTAGCAAAGATTCATAAACCCATATCTACAAAAAATAACCATAGATCTACAACCCCAAAACCCCTAATTGGCAAAAAGACTTGCACGAAACCCTCATACCTTGCAATATCTTCATTCTTTTTTGCAAGACCTAGATTCAATTATGCACCAAATATGCTTCAATAAGGGTTATACAAACCACAACCATGGCTCTAATACCAAATGAAAAGAAATATATGCAACCTACAAAGATAATTTCCACTTAACCGAAATAGAGAAATTTATGTAAACTAGTATTCAAAATACATATACAAAATAATAGACAACGTACCATCAAAATATGACACAAGATATAGCCTAGGAAAACCCTCAAGAGGGAAAAACCCAATCTTTGAAAGAATCCATCACTCATATATTATTCAACAATGAAATCATTCCAATACATCTTAAGAGTCTCCATGAGTACCCTTGAAACACAAGCTCTCTACATGCACTCCATGTGAACAAGCATGTAACCACACATTACATGTCATGCTTCAAACCTCACAAATTCCAACAAGAGATTCTCTCAAACCCTTAGCTAAAATAGCCAACCTTATACAATTACTCAAGTTCTAGCTTTGGCAGACATAAGGTTGCACAAAACCACCAAGTGGTATTACATAAAACCATGTGACTAATACCATGAGCTTCCAAAACCATTTCCCCACATTTAATTTTTGGTACTAAGGTTTTCCAATATTAAATATTTATCCAAATGTTACATACAACACATAAAGTGGCCACAAGAATGCTAACCCAATGTGATGCACACATCCCTATATCCCCTAGATGCACCATAAATAATATTAAATTAAATTGTAACACTATGCAAGGTGGAAACACATTTTCCTAACATTATCCCACATTTTGTATACATTTCATAAGGGGTAAACAAGTAAAACCAAACAAAAATATGGAAACAATCCGTGTAGCCAATATACTATAAATGAATCAAAGTGCTCCATGTGCTCCATCAATATATTTGCAACAAGAATTAAAGCGACTGCCATCTCAAATATGAATGCTATTATTCTCCATTATACTAATGCATGAAAATAAGAATCCATTCAAAGCTATGCCACATTATCCATCACATACAAGCATAAGTCTTGCCTACAACCAATATCCCAAAAAATAAATACTCAATAAAAAGGTAACAAGTATGTGTTAGTAGCTATCAAGAAACAATTATCATAATTAAAATATCACCCATACTAAATGTTAACACATCCAACTATCTATACCTCAAAGGTATACAAATAGTAAAAATAAAACCTCATCCCATCAACATATATAACCTGTAACATGCAATCACAAGCTCCAAATACCAAAATTTTCAATGAAAAACATACACATCTAGGAATTGCCACTTCATAGGTAATGTACAATCTAAAAATGATCAATGCATACAAAGATCCACCAATAGAATCACATAATGTTAATAATCAACATGATTTAGTACCAAGGAAAATCCATCATGATATGCCAAACCAGGAAACAAATATGTTGCAATACATCTCTCACCACTAGTCTCCATAGCCTCCCAAGTTCTTCACACTCAACAAAGGAAAGAGAAAAAGGAACCTCCATGCTGTCACCAAAAAAATGAAGTACACGTAAAAAACCATGAGCAAAAAACATAGTGATCATCATAGCTCCACACAAACCTCAACTTCAATGTCATGTGAATACAAACATCTAGGAAGAACATGACCAAAGAGAGAACCTACAAATCAAAACTTGTAGCATGTCCTTCTACACACACCTATAAATACTAAGATATGATAAGTATGGAATCCTCCATAAAACTCCAAAGATAATAGAATTACCTGCATATAACCATGAAAAAGATGTATTAATCTAAAACCAAAGGAAGATCAAACCAAATCCATTCCAAAAACAAATGGAATAAGCCCAATATAATCTCCTAAACTCAAACAATGAATAAACTCATAATGCATAAGGATATAAATATGCTAACACTCCTCAAATGAACCCTCCAAAACTAGAAGAGCTCAAGAAATATATCCAGGAGAATAAAATAAATAAAATAGCTCATGATAAACAATCCTCAAATGAGTCATCAAAAACCAATCACTATGTATCAAAATCATTCCTATGAGAAAACAAAGCATGAAACATAATGTGTTTGAAAACAAGAATGGGAAATACCTTTTAGATGAAAAACCACCGATTAGATGAACAATATGGAATGTGAATTATCGTCCAAGATATCTAAGTCATCATGACTCATCTAAGAACAATATCCTCATAGGTCCATGTTGAACTCATGTCCAACCAAGCTGTAGACTCAAAATTTCTTGTTGAAATCTCCAAAGGATAACTATCTCAACACATATCTCATATCTCAAGATATATCCTAGCCTCACCTATGTCTCCAAGTATCCATGAGAACATGTAACCAATCAATCCATGTCAAACTCAAAATGAACACTATAATTAAGCTCCCAAGTAAATGACCAATGAACTCAATACCAAGAGAACTAACCAAGATCAAATTCAAAGCCCCAATAACTGAATTGGGAACTCAATCATGAAATAATGATATCAGATCTCCTAAAAATAATATTATAGGCCTAAATGAACATAAAATGCTCCTAAGAAGACCTGCATCATGCCAACACTCTGATCTATAATCAAGAGTACATCATGACATAATAAAAATTGTACTACCAAACAAGAATAACATGTTAAATGACAAGTCACATCCAACATCTCAACCAAAGAATCCAATAGTCCTCCATGTTAATAGGATGTCAACATCTCCAAACCACATGAAGATAAAGATCTCCTATTAATGAAACCCAATATGGAAATAAACTCTCACTACATTATAAACAAGATTCAGGAGATCCTCCATGACACCAATAACCATTACAAAAGATCATCCTATTGGACTCAAGGGAACACTAAGAGGGGGGTGAATCAGTGTTCTGCAAATCTTAAATTTATTAATCTGATATATAAACCATTTACAACTTTGAATAGAATAAAAGATGCAAACACATAAAGAAATCATCCACAACACCATAACACAAGGATTTTTACGTGGAAACCTTATTAGGGGAAAAACCACGGTGGAGGTCAATCCATAATTAGAGTAGTCAAATATAAGTTTTACAAAATGGGAATGCACTTGCATTTAGGCACACTGCCTAGAGCTCACTGCTCAAAAGGAAAGGCTCACTACCTTACAAAACTCAAATTAAATCCATCTGAAGGGTTGAACTGAGGTAATAGCATCTACCCATGCCTGGTTATAATTTCGGTTAGGCTCATAGATTATGTTTTGGACCTTCTGTATGATTTTGTACTTTGCTCTACTCTACTCTGATCTACTCTACTATTCACATCACAAATCCATACATAAGTAAATTGGCACCAATATCCTTATGAATTTCACACCACTCACTAACATACTTCGTATCTCACATAATTCAATATACAAAATGATACAACCGATCTCATATATATATCCGCTATCAAGGATTTTATCATTCATATGTCGGCTTTCATAAAACATAAAATACTTTCCAACTGTCGGCTAAATCCACAATTAATTATTTATGTATATCCTCCAAAGTTGGCTAAGACATAGTGACAACCCAAATGAACATGTTTGAGGATAAAAAAATTTAACCAATTACTCCTTAGATATCCACAATGGCTATATCCACCAAGTCGGCCTTCTAGCACAGATAACCAAAAAATTGATGCACCGGATCACCTAGATCATACACCAGTAGATGCACCAACACAAAACTCGAGAGTAAGGTATACTAGATACCCAACAGCCTTCCTTGAGGTGCACAACATGAACTGATAATAAAACAATGCACATTGATCGACGGACTTAGGTTCAACCTGATACCATGTTCTTCACTCTTCTTTCCAGTAGAAGCTATCTCTCAACTCTATCTGCCGGTATGGACCAATACTAAATTGTGGACCAGATAAATGACTTAGGTTTCCATCAATGACAACACTAGAAGCCATATGCCAACAATCTCCCCCTTTGGTATTGATGGCAACACTTAGTGAAAAATGACGAAGTGTCAAAACCAATATGAGTACGCTGCCAAACTTCAAAATTTCAAAACATAGCTCCCCTTTAGATTGACGAGGCATTTTTCACTAATTTCACTCCCCCTTTGAAATCAATGACAAAATTAGGAGCCTTATGCCAACAATGACAAAAAACATGTTCAAAATTGATTCAAATTTTTGAAAAAGAATGACTGCTACTTTAAAAAATTATCTTGTGATTTTCTTTCATCTCCGGGAGGAATTTCTTCCAAGCTTCTATTGCAATCCCAATGATTATGATAATTTTTTTATTCTTATATGTCCTATTGACAATCTCAGTGAGGGATTTCAGAATTGTGATTGCATCCTCTAATTTCTCACCTTTTCTTAGTATTTCAACCAACTATTCCAGTCTACATTTAGTTAGATCCTTCACTTTCCAAAAAGTGTCCACAAGCTTGTTTTTAGTGAACTAAATTTTTTTGTGCTCAAACTATAGCTCTTGAATTCTCTTCTTGATTGTGCCATCCTGATCCTAAAACATATCAAAACTTTTTCCAATCCCATTCAATTATGTTTCAATTTTCTCCAACTTCTCTTTGTATTTCCCCACTGCATGAGGCCAATGGATGCAATAGTTGTAGATGTTATTTGTTGCACTTACGCATTGCCTCATCTCATTCATTTTCTTTTTCAACTTGGTAAGTGATAGCCTGAACTGCTCCTTCAAATGAGATATTATTTCTCCTTCTTCTTTGTTTTGAAACTTAGAGTCCATAGTTTCCTTAACGAATTCAATCATTTCTTCAGGTAAAATATTATGCAAACTCTCCAATTTGATGTGGCTAAGCACATCATGAGCACTTAGTACACTTAAGATCATATCTTGATCATAAGAGGGTCTAATAGACCATAACTTAGCAATTTTTTGCATTCCACTTTCCTTATGAATAAGTTTTTGTAGCTTCTCTTTTGTCAAGTCATATTCTTCTTCACTTGCTTCAGACATTTCCTTTTCTTGTTTTGGTTTGGCTGAATCCTTCTCTTTTCCTTGGATTTAACAATCCGATCCTTCAAAGACATAATGAAATTCTTAGCATCCCTGAGATTTTCTTTCAATTCCAAGACTTATGTTTTAGACTAGTCAAGGTCATCAAGTGCCACCAGAAGCTGCTACTGAAGACTGTCAGAGTCCATTACATTCCAAGATCCATCTCAAGTTGTCAGACTTCTTCTAAGGAACACTTCTCTGATACCAATTGTTGGACTCAAGGGAACACTGAGAGGGGGGGTGAATCAGTTCTCTACAAACGAAACTTTATTAATCTGATATATAAACCATTTACAACTTTGAATAGAAGAAAAGATACAAACACATAAAGAAATCATCCACAACACCATAACACAAGGATTTTTATGTGGAAACCCTGTTAAGGGAAAACCCACGGTGGAGTTCAATCCATAATTTGAGTACTCAAATATAAGTTTTACAAAATGGGAATGCACTTGCATTCAGGCACACTGCCTAGAGCTCACTGCTCAAAAGGAAAGGATCACTGCCTTACAAAATTTAGATTAAATCCATCTGAAGGTTTGAACTGAGGTAATAGAATCTACCCATGCCTGGTTACAGTTTCAGTTAGGCTCATAGATTATGTTTTGGACCTTCTATATGATTCTATACTTCGCTCTACTCTGCTCTACTATTCACATCACAAATCCATACATAAGTAAATTTGCACCACTATCCTTCCGAATTTCGCACCACTCACTAACATACTTCGTATCTCGCATAATTTGATATACAAAATGATACAACCGTCTCATATATATCCTCTATCAAGGATTTTATCATTCATATGTCAGCTTTCATAAAAGGGTATGTGCAGGATCATGATGGGCCAAAAAGTGGCAATGGGAAAAAAATCACGTTTTCAACCGACTAAAAAACGTGGAAATGCTGAGTTGACTTTTCTAGGTTCAGGTGTCAGTACATTCAGCCAAAGCAAAGCCCAAACCTAGTTTCTACAAATCGGATATCCGATTTGTGCAAACATTATAAATAAAACAACTGACTATTAAAAGTTCATTTCTCATAGTTTCTCTGTGGGCGCACAAGGAAAAGTGAAAATCCAATATCCGCTTCTATTAGATATCCGATTTCAAAGGTAAGTATTTGGTTTTTTTAATGTTGTAATCAATTTTTCAAGTAGATTCTTATAATTTTAAGTAGTTTTTATGAATTTTTTTTCAAAATTAGGGTTTTCTATTGATTTTTATTAAAAACTAGGGTTTTTTTACAATAATTTCATTTATATTGTGTAATTCCAATTAGATTAATTAGTTTTTAACTTTAATCAAGTATTATGACTAAGAATGAAAATGCACAAATGCCAAATGCTCCACAACCTTCGTACCCACCAATTGAAGACTTAATTGGTGAAAAATTGGGGCGATTGAGGGGCATTTGTGAAGTTTATAAGACAGCCCCTTGATTGAGAGATATGACAAACACATTGAAGGAAATAATTTAAAATATAGAAACCCTCTCCACCCAACATATTGTCTTTCATTCGTGGCGACAAGACATGATGGAATATTATGCATGTGGATTGTCTTACGATGATGTGAAAGATCTCCAAATAATCAAAGCCCAAATAGCCTCTTTATTCACTAACCCCCGCACTAGTTTTCCAATGAATGTTAATAAAACAAAACTTTCTATAAAATGGTGCATGCATAGGGAAATTGTAGCTAACTTTTGGGATCTTTGGTGTATGGTTTTTGATAAACCACCGAACAACAATTCTGATATACCATTTTAATTTATTAAAAAATTATATGTTGAGTTTGTGTTAGGGAATCATGTCAATTACTTTGACATTAAACCCTTCTAGGGCATCAGTGGATGTATGCCCCAAGATAGACTAGGGGCAGTTAGAGTAGTCCTGTGCCCAAATGTTCCCCTTCCTCCGCCACCTCCAATATATCATCTAGAGATTATCTAGGATGCAGCCACACAAACTATTCAGGTTATTCACTCTTTGAGTAGTCATTTGGTTTTGCATGCTTCTACATTAGCTCAGCCACATTCTAGTGATGTTGGCGTAGGCTTGAGTGCTACTGCATCATCCTCCTTAGGTCCACATATTTGTGTGCCACATACTTGCACTATGTGTCACCAGATATACTTGGGTCCTCTTGTATAGCCTGTTGAGCATCCCTTGGACACTTCTGATTATGACCTCCATGATGTGGACATTATGGATCAATCGTAGGGGAGTGGAATGCACCTATAGAGTCCTCTCCTACTAGAGAGGGGGATATTGGAATAGTGACACAGGTAAGATTTAAGTTATAAATTCATAACTTTCATTTGTTTTTAAATGAATATTAATCAGAGATAGTATCAAGTAGTAATATTTATTTACATGGTCTATTTAACAGTTGCTATTTGAGAAGGAGCTCACATGGGTGACCGATAGCACCCTTAGGGGCATTTCATTTGGCTTGGACACACACAGTATATATTTTTTCACTCACTCGTTTACATTTTTTATTATATACTTTCTTGTCATTTGAATTTTCATTAATGAAATTATATAATAACTTATATGTTTATCTTATTTTCCTCTTGTAGGAAATACCTAGTGCGAGTGAGGTGTAGCCTCGTCCAGACTATGGAGGCGCAAATTTAGATAAGGGGAAGTTAATTGAACTAAAATTGGATTGAATTAAGATTTTTAAGATCTTATATTGATTATACATACATTGACATAGATTGGTAGTTTCATATGTACTTGTCATTTTTATGTACATGCAATTATGAGCTATACAGAGTTGTTGACAAGTGACACACCACCTAAAGGAGTAGGTATTGGAACACCTCAAGGAGTAGGTGTTGAAACACCTCAAGGAGGAGGTGTCGAAACACCTGAAGGAGATAAAGAAAATGATCAACCTAAAGAGGTATGTGTTTATTTTATTTTCTGTTTGGTAAATATGTTCCTATTACCAATAATCGTATGCTAACTTGGATCAATTTTATGTTTTTGTTTACATATATAGATTGGCATTTCAAAAGTTGGTTTGGTATATTCAAGGACTCTTGACCCTTTGAAGAGACGTATATTTCAGGTAATCAAGATTTCAATTTTAGAGTTCAACTAAAATTCAATGTATATTGATTTTGATGTTAATTATTCGATTTTAAATTATATAGAATAACTAATCTCAATTGTGGTTTGATTTTTTCTTGTGCATCTACCTTAAGAGCCAACGAGGGCTTCAAAGCAGCTCCATTTTGATGATCCACCAGTATTTTAGGATGAGATAGACATTTCGGCATGTACATTTTAAATACATATTGAGATGGCATATGCCACATTTTGTAAAACTTTGTTTGAGTTGGCGTCGATGCCATTTTTGTATATAGACATACACTTGATTATTGGATAATTTGATATATAGAAGTTGACAATCAAAATTTAATTTGCTCCTCATGTGCATGATTAAAATCTTTGAAAATTTTATCTTGAGCAATGGTTAAATATCAATGTACAATAGCATAAAAAAGAATGGTTATATTATGTATTTTATATTTATATCATTGATTACATTGCATTACACATCTTTCAAACTCAAATCATTACTTCACATTGCATAACTAAAAACTATGAGCAATTGTCAATTGCATTCGCTTGTCATGGAATTCTATGAGACCACATTTATTTGAAGCTTTTTTTCAAATAGTCCACTGCCTTGTCTATGCTACCACATTTTTCATACATATCTACCAAAGATTTTTATCAAACAGGTCACTAGCTTGTTGGTAGGGCTTATTGGAACTTGTATGCTCTGACCTCACTCAATCCTAAAACCACTTCATTCCCTCTTAATTTTGTTTTCTTAAACTTAAAACATCATTATATTATGCTGCCCCATAATTTGGCTTACACTTTCTTTGTAAAATCACCAATTTTCCCTTATTTTTTCCCCTTCTCCAACTAGGGTTTCAAAATTTTACTCTTCTTGGGTAACTCTTAATCACTCAGACCTCTTAAACACCATTAAATACAACTATTCCAATAGCTTCCAACAAGTTCCAACCTATTTTCATTCAACTTCTCAAAAACTCACTCTCTAGCCTTACTCAAAAGGCACAAAAATTTGTGTTTCTTAACAGGGCAGCCTTCTCAGACCACTCTAATCCCTTTATCACCCCTAAATATGTGTTCCTACTATTGATTTTATTAGCAACATCGGGCTACTTCTTCCAGCGATCAAATTAAGTTGTAATAAATTAAATGACAGCCTATGGCTATTTAATTTATACTCATTTGATTTAAATGGATGAGGTCGACCTTCCTTGATATTATTTTGTAATTTATTATTTTCAAGAGAGGCCAACCTCCTTGAAGAGTCACCTTATTCTGTATAAATACAAGGTGATTTTTGTTCATTTCCTCAATCAAGTTCATTCAACATAATTCGCATTCCAAGCAGAAGTTCGCACTTGAGCAACAACACTTCATCTTGCAGCAGTAGGCCGATTTCAAGGAGAAGCATAATTGATTGTATTTTGCATCTAGGAGAGGTCCTATTATTCATTGTATCAAATTCAACCATGAGCTGGGCCTGAGTTGTAAGCAGATTTCTGCTCTTATTCCTTCATTATATAAGAGACATATTTGCTAGGTTTTTCTCCCTCAAGAAGAGGGTTTTCCCAGGGTATCTTGTTGTGTTTATTGTCTTATGTGTTGCATTTTCTTATTGCTTTCAGCTGTATTATCTGATCATTAAAACACTAACATGGTATCAGAGAGGGTTTGAAAAAATTGTGATCAAATTTGTTATTGTAGCAATACCTCTATTCCCCTTTTTTTTTTCTCTATCTCTATCTTAGTCAAGATGGTGAATGGTCTTAAAATTGAGGATAGACTCGAAGGAGTATCAAACTTCACTTCATGGAGATTCAGAATTATGCTCACTTTGGAGGAAAATGAATCAGTTGAGTGTGGAGAGAAAAGTTTCCAAACCTACGGATGAGGAAGAGAAATTTCAATGGAGGAAGAAAGATATCAAGATGAAGAAGATGTTAGTTGATTCTGTGAAGGACCATATTGTTCCTATCATCTCTAAGTTGAAGACAGCGAGAGAAATGCTTAAGAATTTGGAGGAGATGTATGAGATCAACTCTCTACCATTGGTCATATTGTTGATGACAAAGATTTGACCATGTTGGCTCTTAATGGTCTTCCTTCATCTTGGGAGTCTTACATTCAAGGAATCAATGCGAGATTGAAACTTCCCAAGTTTGATCGGTTGAGGGTTGATTCTATTCAAGAGGAGTCAAGGTTGGCTGCAAGAGGTATTGGATGAAGCCCTACAAATGAAGACGTTTCATGTTCTTTCCGCTCAATCCTCGAAGAAGGAAGGAAAAGGAGGAAAGAAAAGATGCTTCAAGAGGAATGGAGATAAAGGGTCAGATGGTGTTCTTGCATTCAAGAAGAAGTGGGACCTCTCTCGTGTTCAATGCCTTAGATGTGACAAGTTTGGTCACTATGTGAAGGATTGCCCTACCAGGCCTAATCAGCATGCTTCATTTGCAGATGTGATTGAGATCTCTCCCAAAAATGATTTTAGTGAGTTTGTACTCTAGCCTATGTTCAATCCATGAAGGTCATGTACTGATCTGAGCACAAGAGCAGTGTTTTGTACTTCCACCCTTCAAAATATTTAAGAGATAAGTATTCTTTGTTTTGATTGTAATTACCCTTCTAGGCTAAAATTCAGCTTGTTGAGCTGTGCAAATCTGACATTATTTACTTGGATTATGTGTGACTAGTAAATAGTGATCACTGGGATAAGATTCTTTAGAATTAAGATTATTCATTGCAAGTTGTATCATGCTAATGTGTGAACATTGCTTTCAAGAAGAGCTTGATGCATCCTATAGGTTGAAGAATGGAGACATTGCTTGCAGCTATGAGTCTGAAAGAATGGCTGAAGACATCTCTTCGAAGAGGAAGAATTAACCTTAAGAGGGAGTTTTATGACTTGTTGGGAATAAGTAATGGTTGTAGTGTTGCAAGGATAGATGCTAAATTCTTGAAGTACCTCTTTAGCAGCTGAGATCATATTTTCTCAAAGTCATTCAACTTGGATTTAACATTGGTAGCTCCGCAAACCTATTCAGAATAGAGTGATCTGAAGAGGACAGCCCTAAATCTCTATAGAGGTGTGCACTGGTAACCATTTCTCTAAGGCAAGCGTTGGAGGAAAATATTGGATGATGAGGTTAGGAGGTTGATGCAAGTGCTTCAATATTTAGAGGGAGCCTAATGAATCTAAAGAAGATGGTACCCAAATATGCCGAATCACTTTGAGCTACATTGGACCGACGATTTCCCTTAAGAGTCCAAAGTGCTAAAAGGCAGCAATCTTTGATGGACTGTTACTCCAAAAACATGATTCTTACAAACTCTTCATCTGAGGCTATGGGATCATGTTGGGACCATCTATAATAACCTCTCTCAGTTTTTTCTATCTCGGAGGCATTTTCCTGTGGTGATGAGTTTTCAGTTGAGGGAAAAGTTGCTAGATGCAAGCAGTGTATAGTTGCAAAGTGGTGCAACTTTCATTCTCAAAATCGTACGGCCAAATAGACTATTCCAACACGTCCAGATGAGTACATTTACTCAGGTATGGTCCTCTTTTGCACCCAAATACATTGAATTACTCAGAGCTACATTGGACCGACGATTTCCCTTAAGAGTCCAAAGTGCTAAAAGACAACAATCTTTGACAGACTATTACTCAGAAATTGTGATGCTTACAGACTCTTCGTTTGAGGATATGGGATCATTTTGGGACCATCTACAATAACCTCTCTCAGTTTTTGCTATCTCAGAGGCGTTTTTCCATGGTGATGAGTTTTCAGTTGAGGGAAAAGTTGTCAGATGCAAGCAGTGTAAAGTTGCAAAGTGGTGCAACTTTCATTCTCGAACTCGTACGACCAAACAGACTATTCCAAAACATCCAGATGGGTATTTTTACGCAAGGTATGGTCCTCTTTTGCACCCAAATACGTCGAATCACTCCGAGCTACATTGGACCGATGATTTCCCTTAACAGTCCAAAGTGCTAAAAGGCAGCAATCTTTGACAGACTGTTACTCCAAAACCATGATTCTTATAGACTTTCCGTCTGAGGCTATGGGATAATGTTGGGACCATCTACAATAACCACTCTCAGTTTTTTCTATCTCGGACGCGTTTTCCCATGGTGATGAGTTTTCAGTTGAGGGAAAAGTTTCCAAATGCAAGCAGTGTAAAGTTGCAAAGTGGTGCAACTTTCATTCTCAAACTTGTACGACCAAATGGACTGTTCCAACACGTCCATCTAGGTACGTTTACACTAGGGATGGTCCTCTTTTGCACCAAAATACGACAAATCACTCTGAGCTACATTGGACCGGTGATTTCCCTTAAGAGTCCAAAGTACTAAAAGGCAACAATCTTTGACGGACTATTACTCAGAAAATGTGATGCTTAAAGACTCTTCATCTGAGGATATGGGATCATGTTGGGACCATCTACAATAACCTCTCTCAATTTTTTCTATCTCGGAGATGTTTTCCCGTGGTGATGAGTTTTCAATTGAGGGAAAAGTTGCAAAGTGGTGCAACTTTCATTCTCAAACTCATACAACCAAACATATTGTTCCAACACATCCAAATGGGTACGTTTATAGTAGGAATGGTCCTGTTTTACACCCACATACGCCAAATCAATCCGAGCTACATTGGACTGACGATTTCCCTCAAGAGTCCAAATTGCTAAAAGGCAGCAATCTTTGACAGACTATTACTCCAAAACTATGATTCTCATTGACTCTTCGTCTAAGGCTATAAGATCATGTTGGGACCATCTATAATAACCTCTCTCATTTTTTGCTATCTCGGAGGCGTTTTCCCATGGTGATGAGTTTTAGGTTGAGGGAAAAGTTGCCAAATGCAAGTAGTGTAAAGTTGCAAAGTGGTGCAACTTTCATTCTCGAACTCGTACGACCAAACGGACTGTTCCAACACGTCCGTATGGGTACATTTACACTAGGGATGGTCCTCTTTTGCACCCAAATATTCCGAATCACTTCGAGCTACATTGGACCGACGATTTTCCTTAAGAGTCCAAAGTGCTAAAAGGAAGAAATCTTTGATGGACTATTACTCCAAAATCGTGATGCTTACAGACTCTTTTTCTAAGGCTATGGGATCGTGTTCAGGCCATCTACAATAACCTCTCTTGGTTTTTTCTATCTCAGAGGCATTTTCCTGTGGTGATGAGTTTTTAGTTGAGGGAAAAGTTGCCAAATGCAAGCAGTGTAAAGTTACAAAGTGGTGCAACTTTCATTCTTGAACTCGTACGACCAAACAGACTGTTCCAACACATCTAGATGGGTACATTTACGCTATGGATGGTCCTCTTTTGCACCCAAATACGTCGAATGACTCCGAGCTACATTGGACCAACAATTTCCCTTAAGAGTCCAACGTGCTAAAAGGCAACAATCTTTGACAGACTGTTACTCAAAAACCATGATGCTTACAAACTCTTTGTCTGAGGATATGGGATCTTATTGGGACCATCTACAATAACCTCTCTCGGTTTTTTCTATCTCGGAGGCGTTTTGCCGTGGTGATGAGTTTTCAGTTGAGGGAAAAGTTGTCAGATGCAAGCAGTGTAAAGTTGCAAAGTGGTGCACCTTTCATTCTCGAACTTGTACGACCAAATGGACTATTCCAACATGTCCGGATGTGTATGTTTACGCTAGGTATGGTCTTTTTTTGCACCCCAAATATGCCGAATCACTCCGAGCTACATTGGACCGACGATTTTCCTTAACAGTCCAAAGTGCTAATTGTGTTCTTTAAAGGCACCTAGCTCTTGCATCTGAAAAATATTACCCAATCAACTTGAACATCATGCACACCCAAATACCTTGTTTCTACTTTTCTAGATGAAAGAATAAAATACATGGGAAATGAAATTCACATGAACTTTTTACATTTTTGTTTTTGGAAAAAGTGGCAAGCCACTGTAATTTATTATATATAAATAGGAGATATTACAAAACATGGTTCAAATGAGCATACCGACAGGAAAGAACCAAGAAGAAAACCTTTGGTTGTAGCTCGATTAAGTATAAAAATATCTTTACATTTTAAACATACCCTTTATACAATGCCAGACATTTGACCAGTATTTCAAAAAACATCATTGGATATAGATTATGCCTATACACAGTTACGACCTTGTTACATTGTTTCACATTTCAAAATTCAAATTTTACAAAATTTTCCTATTGAAGGCATTCAGGGCATAGTCTTCCACAAGAGTAGTATGTTGACATTCTGGAGTGACAAGGACCTGTACAAACCATTAAGGTAGCAGTTAAAATACATACAATAGAAAAGATGCTTAGAATAACCAATCTATATTATTGTAATCTGTCGCATACCTCTTCGAAAGGATCAGAGCTGCCTATTGTTGTAGCAAGTCCATGATCAATCATGGCAGGAATATTGCAAAAGTTGTCAAATGATAAATCTATATTGTCAAAACAAAAAAGATCGTTAGACTAACAAATCTATATTAATCTAAACAACCTGACTGATGATGAATCAGTAATGCAAACTATAAAAGATGCTTAGAATATCCAATCTATATTATTCTAAATGACCTGCTTGATGATGAGATGGTAATGTAAACTATAAAAGATGCTTTGAATAACCAATCTATGTTATTGTAATCTATTGCATACCTCTTTGAAAGGATCAAAGCTGACTATTGTTGCAGTCGGTCCATGATCAATCATTCCAAAAATATCCCAAAAAAATATCACTATTAAAGACACCTGCATTGCAATAGTATACAAAATATTAGTATTAAATAAAGAACACTAATGAACTTAAGCATAATGAACCTAAGCATTGTACCTTCCATTCTTGAATATCCTATTCAAGTGTGCCTAAAGGGTCATCTCTTTACTTAAGAGTAGCCAATATTGCTTCATGATCAACATTACTAAGTGTCCATAGTTGTTTTGTCTTTGGTTTGGCATGATGCTTCAAAAACTTAACATTTGTTGCTATAACAAGGTGTGAATACATGATAATGGTTTTGTGTTTATAGTAATCTTCAAATACAGGTATGCCATTCTTTCTAATCATGTATGTTCGCAACCAAGTTCCTACAACCACAACTGAACCTGTAGGATACACAAACCCATCATCATCTACCATCGATTGTGTTATCTTGTGCTTTACCCGCACACATCGACCCAACCAATATTCTGATCTCTCTTCATTCCCCTGCGGTGCAACAACTGCAAAAACAAGTCTTGGTTGTAGTAGATCTGAAAGCCGATCATAATCAAGTGAGCTTTGCATTGTGTCATTTGTCATGGATATAATTTGAGATAAAGGAGTTAGATACTATAAAACCCATGTATCCACCCACTCACTTGACTCGCATTGATCCCACTCGCATTGAATACGGCTTTGACAAAAAAAAGCCAACTGTCATGTCCAAATGTTCCATGTGCTTGCATCTGAGCTTTGAAACGAATGCATCTTTGAAGAATCTTTGATTGTATGACAATCCAATCCGCCTCCCACTATACGCTCCTCAACCAACCAAAATAATTTGTGCACTATTGAATCAAGTGTCCCTCCCTATGACAATGTAGAACTACACCAATCAACAATAGAATGTGCATCACTGAATTTTGCTACTAAAATCTTCAAGTTCTCCTTAACTAGAGCTCTCTTTACACATGCACCTACTCCATCATGCTCCCCTTTCCCATGCCCATCTTAAAAAAAACTCCAAATATTAGGTACACCCCTCTCTACATGCATTCTACTCAACTAATAAAACATACAAGCATTCTTGAATTGAACTGTGTAGTTATTTGACCAAATGAGATGTCAGCCTAGTGCCATATCATGCTCCTGCAGGAACTCAAAAAAATTCTCAAAATAATGTTGGACAAACTCAGATGAGTGAGATCTATCATCACTCATATAAAAATGATACTCTCTGATTATCTTTCGATCCTCCTCTGTACTATCAGGTGCATGTCTAAACGTTATGTCGACAAAAATAACAATCTGAATGGAATTGGAATACTGATATTGTACCTCATTTTGTGGTTGCAATGTGTAGTTTCCTGCAAAATCAACCATTGATATAATAGTTCCAATTGGAAAAGAATCCTTACATATCCTAAATTGTTGATCCAACCACTGAGACCTATGACTATGCCTTTCATACTTGTAGAAAAGATTGTCCTTAAAATCTGAAATAAAATCAGCAACACTGCATTCTTTTCTAACCAACTCGCATCTAGAACCTTCACCTCCACTCTACAAAGTATATTTGACTATCTCATATCTCTTTTTCTCAACAAGATTCTTTCCAAATTCATGTTCGGAACCCTCATAAAAACATTGAACAAAATTTGACAAGCCACCACATTGTGAGCACATCATATTTAAACAATCATTTCTATAGAAAAAGGAACCATCATCTCTAGAGCTAAAAATAGATCTAGCAAGTCCCTTGATGATCTCGGAAGAAGCATTACACCTTACTCCTACAACATTTCATTAGTATTCAAAGTAGAATGGATATAGCATAATAGTTCATGCTACATTGAAAACTCCACATGGTATTTGCAACAAGTATTACGAATCTTAAGAGGCACACAATAAAATGGATTCAAACCTTCAAAAGTCCTTTGTGAGATTTCCATATTTGGATGTTTTTCAATAACTTTTTTGAACAACATTGTTTGGCTTGATTCCAAGAAATGTTTAGGATGTGATGTACGGTCTCGATTGCCAATTCTTAACTTTAAAACATCCTTTGCGTTGGGTGATACTCTAGAGTTATCATTCCAAAATTGCTGAATTACCTGCTTTACATTATCGATTAGCTTCTTATCAACACGTGGAAGCCTCCCAACAAAATCCCATGTATCATTTTGAAGAGGATCATCTATTCTTTCTCTTCTTGCAACTTCTCTATCCAAAGTTTTATGATTTATGTCAAAATCAATACAAGTTTGTCTCATAAAGTGAGCCTTTTTCAATTGATGGCTTACTAGGGCCGTTGTAATGACTCTCCGAACAGCTCTCTTATCTTTTTCCTTGTTATTTTTTCCAATAGACTTGAGAGCATTAAAAATATTTTTAACAATAATAGAATTTTTTTCAGTCTTCTTGTTCACATGAATCTTCAATTTGGCTAGCAAAGGTCTCATCTTTTGCATCTTTAGCAATTGTACAAAAATTTGGCATTGCTCATTCAATGTCTTATCGCTAAAATATTGGTTGAAAATTCTTCTAGCCCACAACCGAACAGTTCATGTTGACCTCTTGCCTTCAAAATTGTTTATATTGTTATCATTAATTTTAACTAACCATTTAGGGGTCCTTGAAGGTCTTGAAATTTGAATATGTCTTTCTTCCACACAAGGTTCTTCATTTGAATAATTTCATTCCCAATTTCAATATCATGTTCAACATCTTCAATTCCAAGATTTTCACCTTGAACATTTTGATTATCAATTTCAATATTTTCATTCCCAATTTGAATATCATGTTCAACATCGTCAATTCCAATATTTTCACATTGAACATTTTCATTCCCAATTTCAATATCATGTTCTACATTTTCACCTTGAACATATTCAATTTCCTCTTCACTTGAAAGACCATAGGGCTCAGGTTCACCAATATTAAACATACCTTGTCTTTTCTTCCTATGACCTTCTCTACCTCTTTGTCTATATTCTTCAATTTGTTCTTTTGTAAGCTTTCTCTTACGTTTTTTCTTCTGACGACTTCTGCTCCCCATTATACCTCATAAAAGATGCTAAAAAATAATTCCTTATGACAAATTTGAGTACAAGATGCTCCAAAAAGTTGATCTTTGTCTCTTTCTGTCTGAAACCATGCGTTTGTCGCCTGCACAGTTCTGCAAAAAGAATGTAGGGTCCATTGGAATGCACAAAAATGGCCCACATGGTTTTTTCTATGGCTCACAAATCCGATATCCGATACAATCAGATATCTGATATAGAAAACATTTTAAAATTTTTTGCAATAGTAAGATTCTATCTCTACACATTGGAGCTCCACAAATCGGATATTCAATCCAAATCGAAAATCCGATTTGTGCCCACAGAGACCTAAGGGTTAATGGTAGAGAGTGGGAGAGTGGTAGACTGAGAGAAGGAGAGAGAGAGAGGGAGAGAGGGAGAGGGAAAGAGGGAGAGAGGGAGGGAGA
>CM021107.1:172107931-172244870 GCA_007115665.2 Sequoiadendron giganteum | reverse complement strand
ATTGTATATTATATATTACATTATAAACTTTATTGCATTTTTGAAATCATCTATTAAAAATTGTATAAATTTTTTAAAACTCATATCTAAAACATATCAACTATCGGATTCAAACCGGATATCCGATTTGAATTGGATATCCGATTTGATGACACAAAATTTAATGCCCAAGGATTAGGCTCGAGATTTCTTTGGAATTTGGTTTGGACCTACCAATCCTAAGAAGTCAACATGAAAAACGTGTTTAACAACTTACCTTGCTTTTCCAGAATTTTCCCATGTGGCTAATGACTTTTATTTTAGCCAAAATTGATGAAACGAAAAGGGTTTGTAAAGGAGCTTCTCCGCTTCCTACCAATATAAATTATGATTTATATTGAATATAATAACTAATTATTATTCATTTTCTATTAGAATTATGACTAAAGTCTTGATTGATAGCCTGATAGAAAAACATCTATAGCTTTCAAACGGTATCACATTTTTTTAATCCAAAATATGTGTCACATTCTATTCTTTGAATACTATAGGATTAAAAATAAATAAATAAATAAAAATTCATGAAGTTTTGACCAAGTTAAGGTGGTCAGACATACGAGTTTTTATATTTTTTAAAATTTGTAATAAAAAATTCATAATTAATTATTTACTTGAAAAAAATTTACAAAAAAATATGCATCACATCCGGACATGAGTCTTCTACTTATATCTAAAATATTGTAAAAAAATATTATCATTTTATTATGGTTAGGGTGGTCAGACAGACACCTACTTCTTATTTCTTCCCTGAAATTTAAGTACTACTGCATTGAAATTTGAAATTTTCACCAAATAGAATTTTTTTTTACAAAAATTAACCTAGTAGTTTAGAAACTATATTCAATTTTCTACAGATTCTATTTTTACATATTTTTGAAATAATATAGATAACTTATTCAAATTTTTACATCAAGTTGCCTAACTCTGATTTTTCTGAATTTTTATTGCCACTTAAGGGCCTGTTTTTTCCATGATGATCCTACACATACCCAAAACATAAAATACTTTCCAGTTGTCGGCTAAATCCATAATTATTTCTTTATGTGTATCCTCCAAATTTGGGTTAAGACATAGTGAGGACCCAACTAAACATGTTCAAGCATAAAAACATTTAATCAATTACTCCTTAGATATCCGCAATGGCTATATCCACCAAGTCGGCCTTCTAGCACAGATAACCAGAAAATCGATGCACCGGATCACCTAGATCGTACACTAGTAGATGTGCCAACACAAAACTCAAGAGTAAGGTATACCAGATACCCAACGACCTTCCATGAGGTTCGCATCATGAACTGATAAGCAAATAATGCACATTGATCGAAAGTTTCAATTGGATACCCTGTTCTTCACTCTTCTTTTCGATAGAAGCTAGCTCTCAACTCTATCTACCAGTATGGACCAATACTAAATTGTGGACCAGATAAATGACTTAGGTTTCCATCAATGAAAACACTAGAAGCCATATGCCAACACATCCATCAAAAAATGGTGAATCCACATCACTTCCAAAATCTCCCATTGAATTGTGATACCAATCTCTCCATGGAATCATGATACCCATC
Source organism: Sequoiadendron giganteum (assembly GCA_007115665.2). Lineage (NCBI taxonomy): Eukaryota > Viridiplantae > Streptophyta > Pinopsida > Cupressales > Cupressaceae > Sequoiadendron > Sequoiadendron giganteum. Next base: position 172,243,266 of record CM021107.1, on the reverse strand, counting down.
TCCAAAATGAAGATCCTCCATGGCCCCAACATAATAAAAAATCTCAATTGCTACACTAGGAGCTCCCAAAAGGAATAGTAAAACCATGATCCTCAAACCAAGAAGATACAGCACCAAAAACAAGCAGTTTTCAATCCAACACCACCAATAATACACCAACATAAAAAATCGTGTCATATCAAAGTCACAAAGGCACAAGGAACAACCATGGCACCATGATCACCACCAAATGTACTAGCATCAAACTCCCATTGTGTAACACATGTTTGCATCACATAGTCAACAAGCATAGGTCCCACATTATTAATGTACCTAATAACACCATCTCTCCACCTCAACATGATAGCAACCAGTAACTAAACCAAGGCACAAATATGAATATATAACAACACTAAATAATATATGGATACATTAAAACCACATATGACTCATATATGTAACCTATAAGTATAGATATCCTAAAACACTATATAATGTAGAGATCTCACAATATTGTTATCACGAGGATTAGCATCCACATGGAAAGCTGCAAAACTCTACAATCCCATGAAACATTAGAATACTTTCAGGCTGAGGGTACCCTATTCGAAAGTAAACCTCTGGGTTCTAGGCTAGCTTCCTATTAAATTTTCAAATTGATAACTATGTAACTTGTGCTAGAAAAGGGTAAAAGGATTGTAATAAATGCACGTAAAACTATAAATTGACAGTGATACACCTAATTGATAAAGACTTGCAACTACGATTCACAATGAACTTCAAAAAAACTATCCACACAAGTCAATTCGACAGTTTGACCACAAAAATGATTCCAAGGAAGGCTTGAATAAACCACTTTTGAAGGAAAACAAAGTTTTCTCGGCAAAGAAGAATAGATTATTCTATTACACAACCCTAGACCTGTGATTTTCTTTATTTTGAATGTATGCAAATGTAAATTAGACAATAAATTTAAAGGTTTTGATATTAAACATAGTAAAACTTCATCAAATCATTCATAAAAACATCATAATGACAAGGCAGACTTTTGATTTCACTGAAATTGAAGGAATCTTTGCAAAATGACATAAACCTGTAAACCTGCTATTGTATTTATCTGAAAATTGAAAAATTGAGTTACAAAATAATTCTCTTTGCAGAACGCAAAGTCTGAAAGACAAAAGCTTCGTAAAGTGTGAAAAATAAGAACTCTAGGAAAAATGACTAAGTTTTTCCAATATATACAAAAGGCATGCACAAAGCAGCCCAAAATAGAAATGAATGAGAACTGAAGTGAAAACTGTATCTCCAATGTGAAATTCGAGCAGAAGAGAAAATCTTGATAAAAAAAAGCCCAAAAATGAAGCAAACTGCACTCTGTGCCTAGAAAACTCCACCTCTCCACGCACATGATAAAAATACCTTTGTTAACTGATATAGAACTAAAAGAAGAGTCTCACTATTCGCATGATTTGAATAACTGAACTTGAAGCTCCACTTGTGCATGAGCGAATTTTTTTTTAGAATTTTCAATATTTCCCTCCTCCATGTACAATCTAAATCAGGCATCTTACATGCATCTCCTTAGTTTTCTTTATCTGATTCTTGCATGATTTCGGTTAGAAGAAGAATTGTTTGGTTAAATATTAAAAATAATCAAGTTGATTTTTTTAATATTTAATGTGTCATAATATTCTCCTTAGTCATTATATATTAAATATTAAAGTAATATTTACCTTTAATATTTAATCTTACCATTGTTTTTTGCCAGAATCATAATAAGCAAAACCCCTTGAAATAATTATTAAGGCAAAAACACTTTGCACTTAATATTACAATACGCATGTACAAGTTAACTTCACCAAGAAATCATTGTCCCCTCATAAATGACTAGGTTCAATTGACTTTTAAGTCAATACCATGGTAAAAAACCCGAAATGATTTCCTTTTAAATCATAGTTGAAAAAGAAACCCTACTTCATTCGAATTAGGGAAAACAAAAGCACCAAACTCTAAATATTCATCATCATTTTGACTTTGCTTGTTTGAGAAAATTCAATTGTGAAACTCTATTAACTTTCCGCCATAAGGTAGGGTTTGGAGCTTGGCCTCAAATCTGCAAAACTCATGCACCAGTCTTTCTATTTATGAGAGATTTGAATTAGGAAAGCAGGGTAAATTTGTATCCAGTGATTTCTCTCCATTTTTGATGCATTTGCACGCCCTTTAGCCACACAACTATGACTACTTTTCTGATACATTCTTGTTTTCTTTCTCTGTCGACTGTTCCTTTATCTATTTGGCCACCATTGAGAGCATTGATCAAGCTTTCCGGAAGAAATAAAAAGAATACCCATGCAATTTTATGTGTATTTCCCTCTAGAAACAAAGAAGGTAAGTTTCCATTATTATTTGAGCTCTAGCTAAACCATTTTTCTTCAACTTTATATACCATATTTTCCTTTTTCGGGGCCGCGAATTTCATGATTTTCTTTTGTAGAAACAAGGGATTTTACCTTTTGTATTGAAAAGATTTCGTTATCAAAAACTCGCTCCTTTCTGGTTTAAAGAAGTTGAGACAAAAACTATGATTCCAAGTCTTGGCCATGGCTATGAGAGGTTCAAATTGGGTCTTGTGAGGTCACTATGAATCCTCCTGTGCATGATACTTAATTTTTCATGCTTGGCTCCTTTGTTGTTCTATGGTGGTTATGAGAATACCTGTATAGGCCATGACCCCCATATAACTCTCTGCCTTCAGCAAAACCTTTTGTAAGCCCCATGGAAGAACTTTGCGTGTTTTGACAACAATATATTCCTTCTTGATTCCATGGAAGTAGAGCTATGGCCTCACTTTCTTCATTACTTATTCCATTTTGTTACAAATTTTTGCACTTGACTGCAACATTCAAAGCATTCTTAAGTTGCTCCCTTTCATCTATTATTGATTCGATTTTTCTTAATTGATACATATCAAGGAACTATTAAATGTTCATGAATTGTCCTTTCCTTGAATTCATTGCCATATGTGTGGGCTACTCTTAACATTGAGCAATTATTGATTACCTTTGTTACAAATATCGATGAATACATCACCCTCTAAATCTATTCCATCAACTATTATTCTATAAGCTACCCTTGATACTATGTTTAATGTACTTTAAAATGATTGCTATAGTTGTATATCTATCTTCTAAGTAAAAGAAATCATAATCTCTTTTTATCTGGATGATCTTTCTTTGTTGCTTCCATTGTGGGTTGTTTGTTGAGGGCTTCTCCTAAACCTCAAAAAAATGTCAGTCACTTGTTGCAATAAATCTTTATTTTTTATTTTAAACCCTTTATGTTGCATATGTTGCTTGTAACTTGATGGGGATATCTATAGAGATGTTGATGGGGAAATTGCTTTACTTAAGTTATTTCAATATGTCATGCTTCTTAATACTTCTATGTAACAATGCCTTTTCTTGTAGTTACATGGACATGTTTGATTTATTCATTTGTGATGTGTTGCACACCTATAGCTTACTATGTTATCGACACTTGTCTTGATTAAGTTCCATCCAGTTATGCATTCATGCCTTCACGCACTTTTAGTCCAAAATATATCTTGCAAGCTTTTTATGATTTTCGCTATACTTGGACATTGTTGCCTTCATGTTTTATGAGTTGGGCTCAACCCTTGTGGGAGCCACATTTTCAACCACTCATAACACTATCTGTTGTCTGAAAAGACCTGATTTTACCTGTACCTACACATGAAACAAACGTATTAGCAAAACAATCGAAGCTGAAAGCTTCTAATGAATATTTGTGCTCTTTTAATTTGATCATCTGCTGTATGCTTGAATTGATGTAGATTATATTCCTATTGGCAATGTAGGCATAGGACCCTCTTTTCTTGCTCTGCTTCCTTGTCAGTTTGTTGTAATGTCTTGAATTCATCCCCTTAATGGATAAGTCTCTCGGTCTTGGGTTTGTTTCGCCAATGTAATTAATGTTAAATTTGCATTTGAGATGGCCTTTGCAACATTTTAATGACAACTTTTCTCTTGGGAGATGGATTTGTACGTGAAATTTTGGAATTGGAGGCAGAATTGGCTAAGTTCTGGCCAAGTTCGGTAATTTTGAGGTACCTCAGATTACCCAAACCTTAATCCGACCAGCTAATTTGAGATACATTAGATTACCCGAATTCAAGCTCCCATCGAGTTTTTTAGTTTCTATGGACGTGCACGTGAGCATTTATTGCTTGAATTAATGGGTTTTAAAGGGCCAATTTGGAAATAAAAGGAGCATTATAAGGTCATTTGGTCATTTTGCATTCGTGTGTGTTTGAAGCTGAGAGGTCTCCATTATCTTGCATTCGGTTTGAGCTCCAACTTCGGGTTTGTCTTCTCTGAGTGATTGTTCTGGGGTTCGAGGGTTTCCATTGTAGTTCTTCAATTGCATCCTCCTTCATTGTTCACCATTGCAAGGTATGTTCTTTTTTTTTCCTCAGACGGTTTTGGTTTCATTTCGTGCTTTTTGTGGATTCCTGTGGTTTGAGTTGACCATCGATTTTTGGGGTTTTGATTTTCGTTTCTTGCTTTGCCACTAACGGTTTTTGTTCTTTAAAGGTGCATGCCAATGAATTCGAAGTGGGCTTAGATTCGAATGGACTGGGTGATTTGATTCATCGAAACCCTTGATTCCTTGCTTTTTCTTTGTGATTGATTTGAAATAATTGCTCTATTGTAGAAAGTTAATTCGAAACCCTAATTTCAAAATCCTAGTTCTATGATTGAAAATTTTAGAACAAGTCGTCTGACTCGGATTCATTATAAAGTGACAATGATTAAGTTTTTAGAAGGTGTTTTTATGTTCATTTATCATTTTAGGGCAAAGAAGTTTCGTCACTTAGAAAATTTTGATGCCTGAGCTAATCTCAAAAATTCTGAGGTGGCGCGGATTTTTTGAGCTCTAATCTGCTCGGAGAATTTGAGTCCCTTCGGATTATCTGAATCTACTGCACATCTGAAAACCCAAACTGAAAGATGAACAATTAGTGAACTTTGAACTCATCCTCCATTTGGTGATTTTGAGCTCTCTCGGATTACCCAAATGTTAGTTCACCCGGGTAATCTGAGACCTCTTGAAGTAGCTGAGCTTTCTGAATTTCATACCCCTGTGCATGAAATGAGTTAAAATTTGAATGAAAACAATTTGAGATGTGTTTTCAAAATGACTTATGCTTGAATGTGTTTAGTTATGGCAATGAACTCCATCCAATGAAAATCGCAAAGAATTATAGGGCCAATTAGATCATTGTTTTGATTCACGAGGAATCTAAGCCTACTTGGATTACCCGAGATATTTCATTATTTCTCAAAATTTCAATGCTAATCACAAGTGGTCTTGCATACTAAGGTTCTATGATCATTGTATGGGATATTGATTGATTTGAGTGAATTTTATATACATGCATAATGGGTTAATGAGATCTTTCAAAATGAATTGCTTGCCTTATACTGCCATTGGAACTTAAATTATTATTATTTTGATTTGATGGCATTATTATTACACATATTGGTGCTTCATGGAGTGGATATAATGGATTATATTGTTGTTTTCCATTTTGGTGATTTTGGTCTCTTCTAAAAAATGCAAGCATAATTGAGTCCCGACAAGGCATCTATCTCAAAATCTTCTTTGGTGTAAGAGGAGGTTAAGAGAACGTCAGAAACGATGAAGTATGACTTCAATGGCATATGGTCGAAGTCCAAGATTGCATCTACTTGGTTAAATATTGCAAACACAAACATGGGACATGTGGATTATGATGACTTCCAACAGAGAATGTTTGAAAATGCAACAACTCAATTGGCACAGACCATTACTCACACTAGATTGGCTCAAGCAGCAGGACTCCCACCAACACAACTTTGTTCGGAGCTGGTTTGAGAATGTGCAAAGCACTATGACTCTAGAACAGGTATTATAATTGGCCCACAAGGAAGAGTCATGACAAATCTTACTGAGGAATCCATTGCAGAGGTGTTCAATATTGCCTCACATCACAAGTTCATCAAGGAAATTAACATTGGGGAAGCAATAATTTTTTATGATGAAGACACCAATAGGGCTTCAGAGATCATGAATAACTCCTAGATACTGAAGCCTAAGCCCCACTATTCAAAGTTGACTAAATAGTTGCACAGGAGTGATTTCAAACAAGAATATCATGATATTATAACTCTTTTGGGTAGGGTCATGGGAGTTGAGGAGGCTCATATCTTTCATACATGAATTTTTTACACCATCACACAGATAGTGGCTAACAAGCATTATCATTGGGCTGGAATTATAAGCAACAACTTGGATGCTCAGTTGAGAAGTGTGCAGGAGACCAATAGATTTACTATGACTTCATTTATTGTCTATATGTTGGCACACAAGACTAAGTAAAAAGGTCTCAGCTATAAAGAGAATATTGGGAAAGACAAAATATGAGAGATATATCCACAATTGTAGTATAAAACAACAGCTACAGGAGAGCCAATGATGCATTTTTCATATATATTCCTAGGTTGTTGTAGGATGCTCTTCACATTAGGATTTTTGTCGATGCCATGGACCTTATCAAGCAATATGGTCAATGGTTCATTCAATTTAAAACATTCAAATATATCTCGGTACAAGGATCCCTAGTTGTTCCACTCATTACCAAGGTATCCGACCAACAAGCTCCTAATGCTGGAAATGACAAGGCAGATGATAGGATTTGAGGAGATTTTACAACAAGACTTGAAAAAGAAGGGGTTGGGAGCTGAGTTTCCCTTGAGAATGGGAACTTTGGAGGCATGTCCTTCTATTCAGAGTTCCTATCACTCATGAAAAGAGATGGCTCAATTTGAGTTGTATTCTCATACCAACAGGAATAAGTTTGATCCATATGACAAGGATATGAAGCAGGCAAACAAAAAATTTAGGCACGGGGATTATATTGAAGACTACTAGGCCAACTATCGAGATGAGATTGAAGCTATAAGGATAAGATTCTCTAGGTTTCCCTTGAAGTCAATTAGATTTTACAGAGTTACAGAGGTGTCTGATCAAGTGTAAGAGGATGATGCAGACCTACTCCAGGACCATGATTTTGAGCCATACAGGAACAAGCCCTTACCTCCAATCAACTAGTCAAAGGAGGATATAACAGAATTGGATCAAGTTAATGATCCATTCAAGAATAAATCTAGGATATGGGTGAAGCACAAGGTATTGGAGCTAGAGGTTGATGGGATGAAGCTCACTTATCACTAGATGGGGGATATGGAATCCCAATCTAAAGAGGAGGTAGAGGTTGCAAAGGATGAAACTAATGAGCCTCAACGTGAAGATAATCAAGAGGAGGGTAGCCCCCCCAATATAAAGAGAAGAACGAGGATCCTGGCATAAACCAAGCTTATAGTGAAGCAATCTCCCAAGACAAAGAAGGCTCCAAAAGCTAGTGTTACTACTGAAGGAGGGGAGACTTCACAGCCATCCAAGAAGAGGAAATTGGTAACAAAAATACAAAAGGATACTAAGGCAAGGAGGGGTGATGCAACCACTGATGCTCCTTCTTCAGAAAAATTTGTTGATGTATAATGTTATGGGGAAAGGCCTCAAGTTTATGTTAGAAGAAACTCTCCCAAGCATAAGGCATTTCCCACGAAAGAGATGAGAAATGCAGAAGAAAATGTGCAACATGAAGAGGCACCTACTAATGATGTCGAGAAGAGAGTAGCTATAGGAAATAATTATCCTCCTCTTTCTCCTCCTAATATGAAAATTTCAGAAGAAGCTGCCCATGAGGAAGGAAATATATCAAATAATCCTGAACATCATGAAGCTAAAGATGAAGATATTTCTACTCTTGATAGTGGGGAATGGAGGAAATTTGTGTAGGAGATGAACCAATCCACCTCTGGAGCAAAAAGTAAGAACATGGAATCTGAAGTGGTAAAAGAAAAGCCACCTAAGTCTCCAAAAAAGGTGATAATTGATGAACTAGAGGATCATCTAGGGGTAGAGGAGAATAGGGAAGAAGTTCCTGATAGTCCTCACCAAGATAAAGATGAACAAGAGGATCAACCAAAAATCGAAAAGAATGTTGCAGAAAATATCGTTGATATTCTGAATAAGGAGGTAGCTAGCAAACAATCCACTGTCCCTAAATGGTAGGAGAAAAGGATTATTAAGAAGCCAATAGTTGTGCAAGAGGAAACTCCTAGTTGGGACAAACTGTTAGAACAATGGGGGCACCCCAAGCAGAGGAAAAGAGCAAGGACAATTTCTAACATTTCAAGAGATGAGTTCAATAACAAGGTCATACATGTAGTTGTCCCTGCAATACACAAGTTTAAGAATGAGGTTAGGCCTTCTGATTATAAGGTACAAACTATTAATTTAGGGCTAACCACCAAGGAGCAAGAAAAAGAGGAATTTTAGAATGTTCTCGGGATATTTTGAGGAGAATAGATAGAGAAACTGAGGAAAAGGAGAAGCTACAAAAGCAACTCAATGATGTTTATAAATATGTTCAATTCCTTATGAAGCCTCTACAAGTTGTTGGGAGTGAAAGTACTAGTCCAGAGGGATTTTTGCCTAAAGAGGCAGTTTCATAAATTGAAAGGTTAAAATCCTTTGTTCAAAGCACTCATGGGTGGCTTCAGGAGGTTAGCGAAAGGGGTGATGAATCAATAGAGCATATCATTGGTATTGATTCCAAGGCTACTGAATTTCTTGAAGACATCTCCCAATTTGCTGCCAATTGTAATAAGGTGGATGAATCGACGGTGGAAGAACTGAAGAAAATTATGCAAGTACCCAAAGATGAACTGGCTAAAATGAATATATTTTCCTCTGATGAAATTGGTAAGGTGAAGGAGTGGATAGAAGTCTGGAATTATAGGAAAGAGCTTCTTTCCAAGGTTTTGAGGAAAATTGTTAAGTTGCAAGGGAGAATGAAAGAAATATTTGATAGTTGTCAAAAGAACATGAATGTCAATAGATTACAATCATGGTGGCACAAAATTCATGCCCCTTCTAATAATGCTCCCATTAGTAAGGAAAATTTAGAGGATGCAACAATTTACATCTCAAAACTGGATAAATATAATGAGTTATAGGTTGAGTGGAATAAGGTGATGCCCCGGTATTTAGAAGAATATAAAAATCATAAGGCAAGGGTTAAATTCATTCTAGATCTAGATCCAACAGATATGGGAGAAATCTTGGAAAAGGTCAAAGAGGTTTCTAATAAATCGCAATGTAATAAAGAGGGAGAAAATGTTCAGCCTAGGGCAACCTAGGAAAACGTGCTAGTCATTTGACTTTTCAACCAACATGAGGTGAACTCAAATTTTATGCAATCAAAGGGATATTTTGGAAGAGTCTAGGCCAACCTAGATGATGTTTTTTATCATTTAATGTAGTATTATTTATTCAAAACTCTCTAGGTCGACCTACTGGGCCGACCTAATGTTGCTTTTTTATAAATTGAGGTTCTAGCTTCATTTTTAAGGGTTAGAATTAGTTAGACATAATTGCAAGAGCTAGAATTAAAATAGGAGTTAGTATTTTTTGAGAGAAAGGGCTGATACATTGAGAATACAAGAATTATTGAAAACTTGGGTGATTCAATATAAGTAAAGACATTGTTCTTCGGTGCTCTTTCTTGTGTTGTTTCACTTTGCATGGTTCTTGTTGTTCCAAATCTTTAAGATTGCTTTGAGATTATTATTTGCATGTTCGATTTTAGATTTAAATGTGATGCAATGGTGTTTATGGTTTAATATTTGAAGTGTTTGAGCAATCCTTGGTCCATACTTTTAACAACTTGTTGATTGTAAATTTTTGTGTAAAGTTAGCTTGGGCCTTAAATTTATGTGCTAAGTTCAATTGTGGGTATTTATTAATTTCAATTGTTAAATGAGGTTGATTTGGGTGAATTCTTCATGATCTGAAAATATTTAATTCCTTAGAAGATTGCACTATTTCTATGAGATTGCAAGTTTATTCTGGGTTGAGTAGGAATTAGTTTTGAAGGATTGGTCCACTTTGGGTGTTTAATCATATGCATTATTGGTCTTAGGTTTAGTTTACTTTTCAAAATCTCTCTAACCCCTTTTCTTTTGTTATTTCTTAAAAAATTGGCTTAGTCTTAAGATTAAAAGCATCAATAAATTACAAGATTTGATGAATTTGAGGTTTCCAGCATTTATTTTGTCAGGTCCCTTGTGATTACAAGCATTTTCACATTTATCATTGGGTTGTTTTTGCATTGTCAAGACCTGAAATTAGAGACCTTGGGGTTATCTCTTGAGGTTTGCTGATAAAGATTTACCTTTCAAGAGAGATAGGATATTATATTATGTCTGAGTTGTTGTTGTACAGAAAACACCATCAAAAGATTGGCGCTAGAAGGAGGGCTTGAATAAGCAAGCTAGATCATTTTTTGTCTGCAATTTCTCCTCAGAGGTTTCAAAGAAGAACCGGATCTACATTAGGGGAGGAATATTTTTTTGGAGTTACAAGCCCCTACCAAGTCAAGGAAGACTAGAAGAAGGGGAGAATCATCATCTACCCCACCTTTTCCATCCTCTCCATCAACTTCACCTTGATCTAGTTCCTCATCATTTGATTTTGAGGACATCCCCATTTAGCAGCCCCAGCTAGCTGTTAATCAACCACAACCACCTCCACCACCACCAATGGATTTCTTGGAAAATAACCCCTCACCCCTATCTTTTAATAAATACAATGTCATGCCAAAGAAACCTGAGCATTTCTGCTCTAAATTTCATACCAATGACCCTAACAGGAAAACTGAGGAGCACATTAGGATTTTATAGACTTGCCTTAGGGATAGGGGTATCAATCATGAAGATGTTGCATGTAGGTTTCTCCCATATTACTTAGGAGAGGATGCCTTTTATTGGTATTACCATCTTCCTACTGGGTCAATCCACAATTGGACTGAATTGGAAAATGCTTTCTTGCAGAAGTTTAAAATTCCCATTAGTGTCAATGAGTTGTATCTACAATTTACCAAGGTTAAGAGGGAGGTCAATGAACCCATAGGTTCATTTAATAATATATTTCACCGTGCATATACTAGACTACAGGTACCCTATGTTGTAGATAATGCTACTACCTTGGAAGTTTATTATGAAGCTCTTAATAACCTTACAACCACCTTCCTTAAATGGAGACCAAATCCTCCCAATACTTTACTTGGTTCTTACATCGAGGTGGTTAAGATTAGTATAGATTTGAGGTAGCACTTATTGATAACTTTTCCATCTCTTGGGCCTACTGCTCACCCAAGACAAATCTAAGCACTTAATCAGGCCTTGAACAATCATGCACCCATCATGAATCCAGTACCACAACTGCCCTTGGTCCCACACCCAGGTCCTTCGATGCATTAAGCTCCACCAATTCATAATTATTCACAGAATGCTAATCAACCAACCCATCCATAGCAGCAACCAATTTCCCATCTTATCTACAAAATTTTGAAGTATTGAACCAGTCCTCGAGCTCAGGACTACCACCAAAATTTCATCAGAACAATCCAAGACATGCACCATATAATAGTCCTGACAAAGAGGGAGTGGATGAATTGACTAAACAAGTGAAGAAGCTGAAAATGGAAGCAACTTATTTAAGGAACCAAAATATCCAACTCCAAGCTACTCAGAGGAATATGCTGTCCAATTACAACAGGGAGAAAAAAGATTCTACACAAGGATATGAATAGAACTTTGATAGGGGACAACAATCTGGATATGGATTTGATAGGAGGCAGCCCCTTCTGTGGAATAGCACATGGAATACCATGCCCAATAATGGAGGTATTCCCACCACATTAGACCAACCAGCTAATTAGGAAAAATCTTTAAGTGGTGTGTACCTAGTAGAGGCAGCATTGTTAGGATGGTGCAGGCTTCACAAGACAAACCAACACTCTGAGCTAGATTGCCCAGAATTAGAAACTGTTGCATCTATCTTCCAGTATGAAGTTGAAAACAACTCCAAAAATCAACAGATAGTACCATCTATCCTTTATGATACGTCGGAGTTGGTGTTGAATCATGCTTTGTTCCCATGAAGTGAGGAAAATGAGCCAAAGCCAGAGGTGGTTGAACCAGATGATAAATCAAAACAAGTATGCAATGGAGATGAAATTTCATAGTTATTTCAAGAGGGTACTGAGAATGATAATTTTCCTTGGGATGAAGAAGAAATGGGTGTTGAAGAATTTTATATGTTCCAACAGTCTACAAGAAAATATGATCTGAGGAACAGGGCAAATAGAATTCCACAGGCTGGAGGTCCATTTACTCCTTCAATTCCTCCAAATAATTACACCACACCGCATGATCCCCACGCTAGTAATAACCCATGTTATCCTCATGTACCAACACAATACTTTTCAAAAGGAGGACAATCTAATCCATCAAAAGGAAGGAATGTTGATGCAAGGAAGGAAAGGCAGATGGACCATTCTAAGGAAACCCCTGCAGACATGAGCACCGAATAGTTCAGTGAGTATGTAGCTGAGGAACTCAAGAAAATGAAGGTAAGCCTCTTAGATTTTGAATTATTAAGGGTTCCCGCTATTATAAATTTTGACTTAGGAGCTTTTAAAGTCAAATAATTCCCCCAAGATAAGGTAGCTAGTGAGGCAGCCATGAAGAATTCTAGGTCACACCCACCAAGAGACCAGGGTTAGGGGACATTTAAGGACAAAGGGACGGAAAAAGACAAAGGCCAAGTTGCACAGGCTGATACTCCTATGATTTTATTTCAAGGGAAGACCGAAACCCCTCCTTTTCTAATTTGTCTATTTATTTGGGAAAAATATGCATAATTTCCTCTTAGATTCAGGAGCCTCCACAAATGTCATGCCTTTTTTTGTTTCTCAAGCTTTAGGAATTATGTATGTTTCTTCTCAATGAAAGGTTACTCAGTTGGATAAGACAAAGGTGAATTTGGTAGGAGAATTGAATATGCTTCCCATGCAAGTTACATCAGACCCCAGGATTCAATAGGCTATTAACATTCAAGTAGTAGATATTCCTGATACATATGGTTTGATAGTAGGCAGAGATTTTACTAAGGTGTTGAATGGATATTTGTCAACTGATCATTCTCAAATGTGGCTTCCCTAGAAAGGAGTGTCAAATCATATCAGGATTGAAAGGGAACCAAGGATGAAGTATGTGATCACTGAATATCAGAAGTCGATTTGGGGAATTATGTACTCGTGTCCCCTCCTCCAGAACGAGACATGGATGATTTTTTTATGATGCATAGTGTACCTAAGGAGCTCACTCAAGAGTCCAGCAATACTAGAGCACTGATAGAATCAATAGAAGAAGGTGAAGACCAAGAGGATAGTCAACTCATTTTGTTAGACAACTTCTAGGAGTTCATTCAAAAGTGCATAGAAGATCAAATTTAGCTCGGTAGGGATATGAATTTTCAAGAGTTGCTTCTTCCAAATTGGTGCAAGGTTCATAACGCATCCCATCCTAAGATAGAATTTTTTTTATGCCAAACAACAGTGGAGAAAATAAAGAGTTGCATTAATCTACCTCCAGCTATTAGGATTGATATGCAAAGCATTCAAGATGACCCTAAAGGTAAAAGTCCAATGCAAGAAGAATCTCCTAGCTGTAGCAGAAGTAATGAGGATAAATCAAAGAGGTCAGCTGCTACTGGTTGTTGGACACTCAAATTTGATGGATCAAAATCGAAACAAGGAGTTAGAGCTGGGTTTGAGCTAATCAGTCCTAAAGGTAAAACTTTCTTCGTTGCTCATAGACTTTAGTTCCATTGCACTAATAATGTTGTTGAGTATGAATACTTAATTCATGGAATATTTATGGATTTGAGGAAGAAACTCAAGATTTTACAATTTTTTGGGGATTCTAAGCTAATAATCAAGCAATTTAGAAAGCAGTACGCATGCCATGAAAAAATAATGACCAATTATAGGCATAGAGTATGGGATTTAATTGAAGGATTTGATTATTTCAAAATTTAGTTGATACCTAGGAGTAAGAACCAAAATGCAGATGCTCTAGCGGAGGTACCTAACACTTTGCAGCCCTTATCACTTTTAGGATTGAAGAAGTTCAATGAGGATCTTACACCAGTCCCCTCGGTACCTGATAATGTAACTAAATTTTAGGTGTTTAAGGATGATAAGGACATTCTTGATTTTATCACAAGCTCAGATGTTTTCACTACTCAAATAATTGATGCAGTAGAGCCTCGGGAAGCAGAAATAGATCTGGAATGAGTCATTAACCTGAAAACCAATACAATCCCAAGAGGGATGGTCTAGCTAGAAAGGATCTTTGATCTAGACAGAATAAAAGATTAGGAACAACAAGGTAAGAAGGATTCAATCAGCAGTCAATGTTACACATACAACATGGGAACTTCTAATAATGTGAAGAATGTTTTCATTGAGAAAGTGCGTACTCTAGAGGAAAGAAATGGAATCATAGATGCACTTCATACATACCTAGATGTTATAGCCTAGAGTTATGAGGATCTAAAGATGTATGATACTTCGATTATCACACCCACTATTCCTCTCAAACCAGGTGCTAAGCCTTTTAGATAGAGACAGAGACTAATCAATGTTTTGTTGGAACCAATTATACAGAAGGAGTTACAAAAGTTATTATCTACTTATATCATATTTCTAGTTAGGCATTCTACTTGGGTTGCCAATCCAGTTCTAGTAGGGAAGAAGAATGGAGAAATCAGACTTTGCGTTGATTTCAAAAATCTTAATCAAGCATCAGAGAAGGACAATTATTTTATCCCATCACTGGATGAAGTATTACAAATTGTTTTGGATCTGAGATGATGTCTTTTCTCAATGGATACTCAGGATATAACCAGGTTATGGTGTAGTATGAAGATAGACACAAGACTACCTTCACCATGAAGTGGGGAATCTTTTCTTATAGGAGAATGCCTTTTGGGTTAAGAAATGAGGGGATCATATTGCAGATTTGTGCAAGGTATTCCAAAGATGCAAAGAATTTGGCATTTCACTTAACCCTAAGAAGTGTATCTTTGGAGTCACCGAGGGGAAGCTGTTGGGTCATGTCATTTCAAAAGAAGGAATATCTATTGATCCAGACTAAATAGAGGTTATAATGAAGATCTAGCCCCTTGCTAGTAAAAAGGAAATGAAGTCCTTTTTTGGGAAAATACACTTTTTTAGGAATTTTATTACAGGCTTTGCAGAAATAGTTAAACCCTAGAATGTCATGTTGAAGCAAGATGAAAAGGTTGAATGGAGCGCTAAAGCAAAGGAGGTTTTTGTGGAAATTAAGTAGGAAATAGTTGAAGCCCCAGTATTGGTGAGTCCTGATTATTCCAAGCCTTTCTACATATATTTATTTGCATCTGATCATTCCTGTGTTGGCATGCTAACTCAAAAATATGACCAAGGAAGTGAGCACCCTATCGCTTTCATGAGCGCTCCATTAAAAGATACAAAATTGAGATATCTTGGGGTAGAAAATCAAGCTTATGCTTTGGTCAGGTGTGTGAAGAATTTTAGACATTGCATCCAGAGAAATAAGGTTTATGCAATAGTACATAATCCTACAGTTATACTCCTACTGATGCAGAATGAGCTTGGAGAATAGAGAGAAAAATGGGTCATGATGTTGCAAGAGGATAACATTGAAATACAGCCCATGAAGCTTGTGCGAGAGCAAGGACTGACAATGACTATGGCTGAAATCGGTCCTGATATTACAGCCCAGCAGTACCACCTAGAGGATGTCCCTCTAGATGAATGGTATGATGACATTGTGTATTATTTGTTGAATCAAAGGTGTCCTGATCATCTCAACACAGTGCAGAGGAGATATTTGTGCTTGAAGAGTGACAAATATATGCTGAAAGGGGCTATTCTACACAAGAAGAATCACAAGGGAATTTATCTTTGTTGGCTTGGAAAGGAGGAGGCTACTAAGGTGATGAAATAATTCCATGATAAGCATGGCACAAGCCATGGTTCTAGACCAACTAATTCTCATCTAATTCTGAGAGCAATATATTATTGGCCAACTCTCTTTAAGGATGCACACAACCATGTGAGAACTTGTCATGTATGTCAGATTGTAGCAAGGAAGGAGAAGCATGTAGCACTTCTGCTCCACTTGGTAGTTGAGGTAAAACCATTTGTGCAGTGGGGATAGGAATTTATTGGTCCAATCAACCCACCTTCCTTGGCAGACCATAGGTACATTCTCATCGTAACTGATTACTTTAATAGATGGACTGAAGCTCTTGCCTATAAATAGTGCACTTCTAAAGTGGTAATTAATTTTCTAGAATCAGGTATTATCAATCATTTTGGTTTCCCATTTGCTTTAGTCTGTGATAATGGTCTTGCATTTTCCTCCCTTAAGTTTTCTAGCTGGGCGTTTGATCATGGTATCATTGACAAGTTTTCTTCTAATTACTAGCCGCAAGGAAACGGTTTGGCAGAGTCGAAAACAAAAAACCTTTTAACAGTCATCTGTAATTTGTTAGAGAGGAACCCCAAAGACTGGTATACCTAACTCTGATTTACTCTCTAGGCAGATCGTACTAGACATAAGGCTTCTCTAGGAACTTCTCCTTATCACCTTGTGTATGGTCTTGAACTAGTATTTCCCATCCAGCTGAAAATCCCCACCTTGCAGTTCATTAATGATTACTATGATGAAGGGGATAAGCATGAGGCTTGCCTAGCTGAGCTTTTACACCTTGAAGAGAAGAGAGATGAAGAATTAGAGAACTTTGTGAAACATCAAGATGTCGTTAAGAGATGGTTTAATCAAAAGGCCTGAGTAAATGCATTTAAAATCTCTGATTTGGTCTTGTATTGGTACAAGGCACATGACAAGAAGGGAGAACTGGGAAAATTTTATAAGCTTTGGCTTAGTCCCTTCCAAATTTCAGATATATTAGCAGATAATTCTTTTCACTTGCAAATTCTCACTAGAGAGGATGTCCCATTGCCTATCAATGGGAATTATTTGAAGCATTACTTCCTGGCATGAGTTGTTTGCAGCTCTTCCTTGTACATAGTTAGTTTAGGGGTTGTTTTTTTTTCATTTTCTCTTTGTTTTCTTTTGTTTTAAGTGTTGGTTTGTTTTTCCTTGCTTTGTTTTTTTTTTTTTCTGCTTTTGGTTGGTCTGGGTCTGTTGTCATTTTTGCTTTCGGTTTTGGGTTCCCCTATTCACTTTTGGGCATGTTGCACTTGCATACAAATTATTGTGTTCTCAAGGATTGTTCTAATTATTTCTTTAAAAAAATCTAATTATCCTTCCAGAATAAGTCGGTGGAAATCCTTTACTTGGTGTCACATGTGCTACATGCTTGCAGTGGAAGAGTCATTGGACTAGGTTAGTTTTGGAATGTGCCTGGGTCTTACACTTATATACACATCTTAAGAATCCTTACCTTGTTGGCGGTTCCTTGCAAAGTCTCGTCAAGTGAAAAATATTATTTCTACTTCAGCGCCACTATGGTTCTCAGCCCTGAGTGTGAGCTTTATTTTTTACAAGGTGAAAAGGAAAGTTTAAATGATCTTAAAAGAATATCAAAAGGGAAAAGAAGAGAATATTGAAAATCAAGTGAATGTCCACCTTATCAAGAGTATCTGAGTACCTCTATCGGGGCTATAGACACCCGACTGGTAGTAAAACTATGCTCAAGAGGGCCTCAACGATAACCTCGTTGAGGCTATGGATGCTTGACTAGAAGCGACGCTCTATCCAGGTTTCTTTTGGAGTTAGAATCCTTATGTAGCTTGATTAGACTGAGTTGGATCCTTGCAGTAGTTGAGAGAGGGAAATGAAAAAAATTGCACATACATTGACTCCGGTAGAGGAAATTCTTGCTTGTCCATGGACTTTGAAACTCTGTTAGTGGTTGACCTGATGCGAGAAATGAAACTAGAGATTTTGGGTTCTTCATTCTGGTTTGTCATCAAAATTCTCTAGAGTATTTCCTCGGTAGAGACACCATTTTTTATGCATTTTTTTGCACACACGCCCCGCTGAGGGCCCTCTTTTCTTGCTTTGCTTCCTTGTTGGTTTGTCATAGGGTCTTGATTTCATTCCCTTAAGGGATAATTCTCTCGGTCTTATTTTTTTTCACCCATGTACTTAATGTTAAATCTGCATTTCAGATGCCCTTCGCAACATTTGAATGATGACTTTGCTCTTGGGAGATGGGTTCGTACCTAAAATTTTAGAATTCTAGGCATAATTAGCTATGTTCTAGCCAGGTTTGATAATTCCAAGGTACCTCAAATTATCCGAACCTTAATATGACTTGGTAATCTGAGCTACCTTAGATTACTTGCATCTGAGCTCCCATCAGGTTTCTGAGTTTTTATGGATGTGCACATGAGCACTTATTGCTCACATTAATGGGTTTTAAAGGGCCAATTTGTAAATATAATGAGGATTACGGGTTCATTTGGTCATTTCACATTTGTGTTTGTTTGAAGCTGAGAGGTCTCCATTATCTTGCATTTGGTTTGAGCTCCAACTTCAGGTTTGTCTTCTTTGAGTAATTGTTCTGGGGTTCGAGGGTTTCAATTGTAGGTCTTCCATTGCATCCTCCTTCATTGTGCCCCATTTCAAGGTATGTTCTCTAGTATTCCTCATATGGTTTTGGTTTCATTTCATGCTTTTTGTGGATTCATATGGTTTGAGTCGACCATCAATTTTTGGGGGTTTTGATTTTATTTTCTTGCTTTCCCACTAAGGGTATTCGTTCTTTAAAGGTACATGCCAATGAATTCAAAGTGGGCTTAGATTCGAATGGATTGGGTGATTTGATTCATCGACACCCTTGATTCCTTGATTTTTCTTTGTGATTAATTTGAAGGCATTGCTCTATTGTAGAAAGTTAATTTGAAACCCTAATTTCAAAATCCTAGTTCTATGATTGTAAATTTTAGAACAAGTTTTCTAACTCGGATTCATTATAAAGTGACAATGATTCAGGTTTTAGAAGGTGGATTCACATTCATTTATCATTTTAGGGAAAAGCAGTTTCATCACTTAGAAAATTTTGATGCTTGAGCTAATCTCAGAAATTTTGAGGTGGCTCAGATTTTCCGAGCTCTAATCCACTCAGAGAATCCGTGTCCCCTCGGATTATCTGAATCTGCTACACATCTGAAAACCTAAACTCGCAGATGACCAGTTAGTGAAATTTGAACTCATCCTTCGTTCGGTGATTTTGAGCTACCTCGGATTACGCAAACTTTAGTTCACCTGGGTATTCTGAAACCTCTTGAAGTAGCCGAGCTTTCTGAATTTCATACACTTGTGCATGAAATGAGTTAAAATTTGAATGAAAGTGATTTGAGATGTGTTTTTGAGACGATTTATGCTTGAATTTGTTTAGTTATGGGAATGACCTCCATCCAATGATGATCATAGTGAATTATAGGGCCAAATGAGATCAGTGTTTTGATTCCTGGGGAATTCGAGCCTACTTGGATCACCTGAGATCTTTCATTGTGTCTCAAAATTTTAATGATAATCATAAGTGGGCTTGCATACTAAGGTTCTATGATCATTGCAAGGGATATTGATTGATTTGAGTTAATTTTATATGCATGCATAATGGGTAAATGAGATCTTTCAAAATGAATTGCTTGCCTTATACTACCATTGGAACTTAAATTATTATCATTTTGATTTAATGGCATTATTATTACACATATTGGTGCTTCATGGAGTGGATATAATGGATTATATTATTGTTTTCCATTTTGGTGATCTTGGTCCCTTCTAACAGATGTAAGTAGACCTGAGTCCCGACAAGGCATCTAAGTTAAAAGCTTCTTTAGTGCAAGAGGAGGTTAAGAGAAGGTCTAAAACGATGAAGTATGACTTCAAGGGCATATGGTCTGAGTCCAAGATTGCATCTACGTGGTCAGATATTGTAGACACAAACATGGGACATGTGGATTATGATGACTTCCAATAGAGAATCTTTGAAAATGCACCAACTCAATTGGTAGAGACCACTACTCACACTGGATTGGCTCAAGCAGCAGGACTCCCACCAACACAACTTTGTCTAGAGCTAGTTTTAGGATGTGCAAAGCACTATGACTCTAGAACAATAATTATAATTTGCCCACAAGGAAGAGTCATTGAAAATCTTACTGAGGTGTTCAATATTGCCTCACACCACAAGCTCATTAAGGAAATTAACATTGGGGAAGTAATAAATTTTTATGATGAAGACACCAATAGATCTTTGGAGATCATGAACAACTCCTAGACACTGAAGCCTAAGCCCCACTATTCAAATTTTCCTAAGTAGTTGCATAGGAGTGATTTCAAATAGGAATATCATGATATTATAACTCTTTTCGGTAGGGTCATGGGAGTTGAGGAGGCTCATATCTTTCATACATGGATGTTTTACCCCATCACATAGATAGTGTCTAACAACCATTATCATTGGGATAGAGTCATAAGCAACAACTTGGATGCCCAGTTGAGAAGTGTGCAAGAGACCAATAGATTTACTATGACTTCATATCTTGTCTATATGTTGGCACACAAGACTAAGTAAAATGGTCTCATCTGCAAAGGGACTATTGGTAAAGACAAAAATTGGGACATATATCCACAATTGTAGTGTAAAAAGAGCAACTAGAAGAGAGCCAATGATGCATTTTTCATGTATATTCCTAGGTTGTTGTAGGATGCTCTTCACATCAGGATTTTTGTCGATTCCATGGACCTGATCAAGCAATATGGTCAATGGTTCATTCAATTTCAAACATTCACATAGATCTGGGTACAAGGATCCCCAATTGTTCCACTCAGACTACTAAGGTATCCGATCAACAAGATCCTAATGCTAGAAATGACAAGGTAGATGATAGGCTTTGAGGAGATTTTACAACAAGACTTGAAAAAAGAAGGAGCTGGGAGCTGAGTTTGCCTTGAGAATGGGGAATTTGGAGGCATGTCCTTCTATTCAGAGTGCCTATCATTTAGAAAAAGAGATGGCACAATTTTAATTGTATTCTCATATCAGAAGGAATAAGTTTGATCCATATGGAGAGGCTATCAAGCAGGCAAATAGAAACTTTAGGCACATGGATCATATTGAAGACTACTGGGCCAACTATCGAGATGAGTTTGAAGCTATAAGGAGAAGATTCTCTAGGTTTCCCTTGAAGTCAATTAGATTGTACAGAGTTGCAGAGGTGTGTGATCAGGTGCAAGAGGATGATGCAGAACTGCTCCAGCACCATGATTTTGAGTCATACAGGAACAAGCCCTTACCTCCAATCAATTGCTCAGAGGAGGAGATAACAGACTTGGATCAAGTTATTGAGCTAGTCAAGAATTACTCTAGGATATGGGTGAAGCACAAGGTTTTGGAGCTAGAGGTTGATGGGACCAAGCTCACTTATGAATTGATAGGGGATCTGGTATCCCAATTTGACGAGGAGGTAGAGATTGAAAAGGATGACACTAATGAGCCTCAAGCTGAAGATAATCAAGAGGAGGGTATCCCCCCAAGATAAAGAGAAGAACGAGGAGCCTCGTACAAACCAATATTGTTGAGAAGAAATCTCCCAAGACAAAGAAGGCTCCAAAATTTGGTGTTACTATTGAAAGACGGGAGACATCACAACTAGCCAAGAAGAGAAAATTGGTTATAGAAAGACAAGAGGCTACTAAGGCAAGGAGGGGTGATACAACCACTGATGCTCCTTCTTTAGAAAAAAAATTTGATGTAGAAAGTTCTGGGGAAATGCCTCAAGTTTATGTTAGAAGAAAATCTCCCAAACACAAGGCATCTCCCATGAAAGAGATGAGAAATGCAAAAGAAAAGGTGCAGCATGAAGAGGCACCCACTGATGATGTCCTGAAGAGAGTAGCTACAGGAAATAATTATCCTCCTCTTTCTCCTCCTAATGTGCAAATTTTAGAACTTGTCGACAAGGAAGGAAATATATCAAATAATCCTGAACATCATGAAGCTAAAGATGAGATTTCTACTCCTGATAGTGGGGAATGGAGGAAATTTGTGCAGGAGATGAACCAATCTACCTCTGGAGTATAAAGAAGAACATGGAATCTGAAGTGGTAAAAGAAAAGCCACCTAAGTCTCCAGAAAAGGTGATAATTGATGAACTGGAGGATCATCCAAGGGCAGAGGAGAATAGGGAAGAAGTTGCTGACAGACCTCACCAAGATAAAGATGAACAAGAGGATCAACTACAAACAAAAAAGAATGTTGAGGAAAATGTGGTTGATAGTTCAATAAGGAGGTAGCTGCAGAAGAATCCACTATCCCTAAATTTCTGGATAAAAGGTTTATTAAGAAGCCAATAATTGTGCAAGAGGAAACTCCTAGGTGGGACAAACTGCTAGAACAGTTGTGGCAGCCCAAGCAGAGGAAAATAGCAAGGGAAGTTTCTAAAATTTCAAGAGATGAGCTCAATAAAAAGGTCGTACATGTAGTTTTCCTTGCAATAGACAAGTTTAAGGATGACAATAGGCCTTCTGATTATAAGGTAAAAACTATTAATTTAGGGCCGACCACTAAGGAGCAAGAAAAAGAGGAATTTCACGAATCTTCTCAGGCTAGTTTGAGGAGATTAGACAGACAAATTGTGGAAAAGGAGAAGCTGCAAAAGCGGCTCAGTGATGTTTATAAATATGTTCAACACCTTATGAAGCCTCTACAAGCTTTTGGGAGTGAAAGTACTATTCTAGAGGGATTGTTTCCTAAAGAGGCAGTTTCAAAAATTGAAAGGTTAAAATCCTTTGTTTAGAGCATTCATGGGTGGCTTCAGGAGGTTAGCGAAAGGGGTGATGAATCAATAGAATAGATCTTTGGCATTCATTCCAAGGCTACTGAATTTCTTGAAGACACCTCCCAATTTGTTGCCAATTTTAATAAGGTGGATGGATCGACGGTGGAAGAACTGAAGAAAAATTTTTAGGTATCCAAAGATGAACTAGCTAAAATGAATATATTTTCCTCTGATGAAATTGGTAAGGTGAAGGAGTGGATAGAAGTCTGGAATTATAGGAAAGAGCTCCTTTCCAAGGTTTTGAGGAAAACCATGAAGCTACAAGGGAGAATGAAAGAAATATTTGACAGTTGTATCAGTTTTCTGGAGATAATGACTGGGAGGAGGAAATTTTGTCAAAAGAACATAAATTTCAATAGATTACAGTCATGGTGGTACAAAATTCATGCCCCTTCTGATAATTCTCCCATTACTAAGGACAATTTAGAGCCTGCAACAATTTACATCTCAAAACTGGATAAATATCATGAGTTACATGTTGAGTGGAATAAGGTGATGCCCCAGTATTTAGAAGAATATGAAAAATAATAAGGAAAGGGTTAAATTCATTCTAGTTTCAAATCCAGCAGATATGGGAGAAATCTTGGAAAAGTTCAAAGAGTTGTCCAATAAATTGCAAGCTAATAAAGAGCGAGAAAATGTCCAGCCTAGGGTGACCTAGGAAAACACACCAGTCATTTGACTTTTCAGCTAGCAACGGTGACCTCAAATTTTGTGCAATCAAAGGGATATTTTGGACGAGTCTAGGCTGACCTAGATGATGTTTTTTAGAATTTAATGTAGTATTATTTTAATCAAAACTCTCTAAGCGGACCTACTAGGCTGACCTTAGCATGTAAACCCTAATTCTGGGCCAACCTTATGTTGCTTTTCTATAAATTGAGGCTCCAACTTCATTTGTAAGGGTTAGAATCAGTTAGACACAATTGCAAGAGCTAGAATTGAAATAGGAGTTAGTATTTTCTAAGAGCAAGGGCTAATACATTAAGAATACATGAATTGTTGCAAACTTGGGTGATTCAATATAAGTAAAGACATTGTTCTTTGGTGCTCTTTCTTGTGTTGTTCCACTTTGCATGGTTCTTGTTGCTCCAAATATTTAAGACTACTTTGAGATTATTAGGTGCATATTCGATCTTAGATTTAAATGTGATGCAATGGTGTTTATGGTTTAATATTTGAAGTGTTTGATCAATCCTTGGTCCATACTTTTAACAACTTGTTGATTGTAAGTTGTGTAAAGTTAGCCCGGGCCTTGAATTTATTTGCTAATTTCAATTGTGGGTATTTATTCATTTCAATTGTTAAATAAGGCTGATTTGGGTGAATGCTTCATGATCTAAAAATATTTAATTCCTTAGAATATTTCACTATTTCTGTGAGATTGTAGGTTTATTTTGTGTTGAGCAAGAATTATTTTTGAAGGATTGGTCCACTTTGGGTGTTTAATCATCTACATTATTGGTCTTAGGTTTAGTTTACTTTTCAAAATCTCTCTAACCCCTTTTATTTTATTATTTCTTAAAATTTTGGGTTAGTCTTAGGATTAAAAGCATCAATAAACTACAAGATCTGATGAATTTGAGGTTTTCAGCATTTGTTTTGTAAGGTCCCTTGTGATTACCAACATTTTCACATTTATCACTGAGTTGTTTTTACATTGTCAAGACCTGACATTAGAGACCTTCGTGTTATCTCTTGAGGTTTGTTGATAGAGATTTACCTTTCAAGAGATATTGGATATTATATTCGGTCTGAGTTGTTGTTGTGCAGAAAACACCATCAACAGTACAACCATGGCTCTAATACTAAATAAAAGGAAATATGTAGCCACCCAAGACATTTTTCACATAACCCAAATAAAATCTATACAAAAAAGTATTCAAAATCCATATGCAAAAGAATAGACAACATACCATCAAAGATGGTACAAGATATATCTCGAAAAACCCAACCTCCTAATGCAGGAGCATCCATTGTGACTTGCAATCCTATGCCAACAAAAAGGTTGAATTTTTGAATTATGCAATTTTGGATTTTTGAAGTGGATTGATTTTTGGTTTGAATTATATGGTCAGGTTGGCTAAATATTTATTTTCAATTAAATTAATTTGTCAATTAAATTCTTGTGCAACTTTGACAAGTTGACTAGTGGGATTTAAAACAAAAAAAGTAGAATATAGCATTTCAGTTGCAAAATAAATAAAAAATCTTTATGTGCATTGAAAACGAGATAATGGATGATTTAAAGCACATGAATCATGTCCCTAAAAAGTAGGGACTAGAGGTGTATGCCTAGGACCTAATTTTTTCCCCTTTTTGTTTTTTTTGGATTGGCAGGTGGAGAATAAAAAGTTCACATTATATTCTTTGTCCAATCAATTAAAATAATGAGTTAATTCGTGTTTTATTGGATTTATTGGAGTTTGAATTTTCCACCACAAGTTATGGCGTACCTGGGCAAGAAAGGAAAATAAATAATTTTTCATTAATTTTCTTGAGCATGTAGTGGGGTTTCTAGAGGTTGTTGAAAGAATGGGAAGAAATTTTGAAGCACATATTTGAAAGGTGAAGAAAAGGAGGCATGGCATACCTCTAGGAAGGATTTTTAATGGTGTTATTTTAGGTTGGAGGCTGGTTATAGAGCCATGGACATCACTAGTAGTTGCAGATTTGAATTGTTGAAGTTGTTTTGAAAGTTTTGTTGTTGCAGGTGCTAGAGAAAACTTTGATGCAAAATTTTTATTTTCTATTATAAATCATTTTGTGGTGATTATCAGAAGTCTTGTATGGACTTGTGCTATCCACTTTTTCCTTTTTGTACTGTTGTAATTCATTTAGAAAATTTTGATTAAATTTGAGATTGCTAGTTGCAAGTTGCAAACCTAGGTTGCAATATTTGTTGCAAGAATTTGTTTTTCTATGTAGTTTTTTTAGTGGTTTTGTGAGAGATATTTAAATTGATTTCCATTGATTAAATTATTTAATTTATCTCCATACATTACCTCCAAAAGCATCCATCACTCATCTATTATTCAGTAATAAAATTATTATAATACATCTTCAAAGTCTCGATGAGTATCCTTGTAACATCAAGCTCTCTACATGCACTCCATGTGAACAA
The DNA here is from genome assembly GCA_007115665.2 of Sequoiadendron giganteum. NCBI lineage: Eukaryota > Viridiplantae > Streptophyta > Pinopsida > Cupressales > Cupressaceae > Sequoiadendron > Sequoiadendron giganteum. The sequence goes on along the minus strand of CM021107.1, from coordinate 172,217,230 downwards.
GCAGGGAACCACAAATCACATACTAGGCTTCAAACCTCACAAATTCCAACAAGAGACAGTCTCAACCCCTTAGCCAAAAATAGTCAACTAGCCAACCTTATACAGTTACCTATGTGCTTGCTTTTATAGACATGACCTTGCACAAAAACAAGTGCTATCACATAAAACCATGTGACTAATACCATGAGCTTAAAAATCCATTAACCCCCACATTTTTTTTTTGGTACTAAGTTTCATCAATATGCAACCCCATATTAAATATTTATCAAGATGTTAAATACAACACATAAAGTGGCCCCAAGAATGCTAATCCCATGCACACATCCCTAGATCCCCTAGACGTGCCAAAAATAATAATAGATTATATTATAACATTATGCAAGGTGGAAACTCATCTTTTCCTAATAAATTATAGAGAATATTCTTAATTAGATGATGAAGAATTCATGAACATGAAAACTAACAATACTCCAAATGGGTTGGTTCCATTAGAAATATTGTTTGATACTAATCGAATTGGTAGAGAAAAAATCTCTAAATTTTGAAGGTAGTGAATACGATCCTTACAATTTAGGAACCACAATAAAGGCATGTATAAAATAAGATAAAAAAGGTATGATTCAAGTTCTCAAGGATTATTTGGAAATTATTTCTCGGAGTTATGAAGATCTATTTTTTGACACATTATTTATGACTCACATCATTCAACTGAAATTCAATACAAACTACTTTGTGTTGGTTTGTGGTGATTGATCATGCTATATTGTACACACTTCATGTATACTTGCTAGGGTCCAGGGCCAGGTTGGGCCTTGGGTGGGGGTTTGAGGGCGGTAGCTCCTGAAAAGTGGGGGTTTGAGGGCGGCAGCCCCCGAGAAAAAAAAATTCCTATTTTTTTCACTTCGTCACCGAAAAAGGAAAAAACCAACTTTGTGAAACCCTAATTCTAGAAGCTTCTAAAAATCTTGTAATAAGCGGTTGGGATGAGAGTTACAGTGAGGGATTATTTGCGAGATTGTAATATGTTTTGCACTAGCTAGTAAAATAAGTGGATGGTTGTGGTTTTTTGGATGTAGTCCGGGTTGGGTGAACCAATTTAAGTTCTTTGTGTTGTCTTGTTTCTGCTATAATTTTTTATGTGTTTTATTTCTCTGTTTTATTGATCAAATCTGCATTTAACTATTAGATATCTACCTTCTAACCCTAACACTTTGACACATTTTTTATAAGGAAATATATATGGGTCATATTCACCTAGTTCACAAGAAAATTGGCACAGTCAAATTAAGTCAGAATTTCAAAAAACTAATAAATATTTAGATGACTATTACCATTTACCCCCTTTGAATAAAGTTAAAAATTAAAAATGTTTCAAAAATAATGTCATTTTAGATCATCATTAAGGTTATAATCATTTTTTGATAAATATGAGGATATGATGAAGAAAAAATTCACCACCATGTGGGATACATTTGCATATCAAATAATTTCATTCAATTTAATCAATGTGGGAGCTTTATATTATGTTCCATAGATATAGAATTTAAATACCTAGTTGGTAAATACATAACTATATACTTGGATATTATGATTTTAATTTCAAAGCAAGGAGAGGAACACATATAAGATTTGAGAAAGGTGTTATAGGGGTCTAAATAATATGGAGTTTCACCAAATCCAAAGAAATACATATTTTGGGTAACTCAAGGTAAGATCCTTGGTCATACCAAGGTGAGTGCACCAAATTAGGGATAAAAAGACTATCCAAATGAGAAAAATAAAAATAGCATGGTTGGATTATATACTACATGTGCATGTGTTATATCACATGTGAGTGTGTTATATAACATGCTCACATTATTTTCTTTACAAAGAAGAAAATTTCTCATCTAAACCAAAACCCATAAAAATTTACCATTTGTATTGTGAACAAGTGTTGCATAAGAGGAAAACAAGGTAATTTTCAAAATATTAAATGGAATTACCTAGTGGCAATGGATTTTATCTTCTAAAATCATATCATGGGAGACGTAATGGTCAATATTTCCCTTTATTTTATCAAATATTGTTTAGATTTTATAAATTTCAATATTTTAGAATGCACTTATAATTTATCATTTTTATCAACTCCTCTACACCCTAACTTAGAAGTAAATTTAGATGAGGAAATACCTAAATAGAACTCTTCATTACTTGAATCTCCTTTGATACTTCCAAAAAACCCTATAGAAATAGAAGAAGAGTTATTAGATAATTTAAAACGTAATAAAATTCAAGTTACTGAATTCAACATTAAAGGGTTATATACCAAACCCCCACCTTCAATCCCTTGATTTATTATTGGAAGCAATGATAATGCAAGTTGACTAAGTGATGAGTCAAATTAGTCAATGGAAAACCAATAGAGATGCATGTCATGAATTTTATGCGGAAAATTTATTATATGTTGAGGTGAAATAAAAAGATACAAAAGGAAAAAAATGTGCTCTTTTTATTGGTCCAAAAACCAATGCACCCATTGTTTTGATGTTAAAGAGATTCCCCATTCATTGGTAATCATAATGATATAAAAAATAATATTTATAATATGTGTTAGATGGTATTTAACCAACCTCCTTGCAAGAACTATGAGGTTCCTTTATATTTTTGAATAAAAAATTGCTAAATTTTTTCCTTCATGAAATCCCAAACTACTTTTATATGAGAGAGTTTCATGATAGAGGTGGAATGTTTTCCCAATATAGAGTGGGAGCTCATAGGGCATAATATTTACAATGAATATCACTAATCCAAAAACTATTCATCATGTGATGGCACCTTTAATGATTAAGGAGACTATGAAGGTGTAGAATCTTCGTGCAAATTCTTCCCTCAAAAACAACGTAATATAGCATGAAACACATTTATCATGGTCATGGTGTAGCAATACCATCTATTTTGATTTATTTGGCATCCAAATTATACTATAGTTGCTATTAGTTATGCTATACAAGAGGTCATGATCCACAAGGCATTACCTCCAATGGGTATAGTCACTATCATTTTATGTGTACTAGGAGCTTACTAGATGATCAATTATTATATGGTGGTGAATCACATAATATGGTGATCATTTATGATCTGGTACACAATTTGTTTGGTGACCACATAAAGGTATTTTAATATAAATTCATATCATATATTTAATAATTTTAGCTTGAAATTTTATAATACAAATTAACAAGCTCTGGAATCTTATAGTGTCATGGAATCTACCATTAAATATTTATAAATTTATTTTTATTGTATAGGTGGGAATTACATGAGCATTCAACATGCACGTTGGTAGTGCCAATTGTAACATTAGATTTACTTAGATACATTGTAGTACATTTTAATATTTTATTCTATGAAATTAATATTCATGTTTATGTACACTTGATTTTTCTAGTTAAATATATTATTGTTTATTTAGTTGATGAGTTCAACTATTATACCTCCTGATATACAAGAAAAAATAGATGTTAATGTTCTTGTCTCATAATCAATGACTCTAACATATATGACTATAAAATATACATTTAGTTATGATTATTTTCTCTAAATTAAGATCATTATATATTTAAAAATGATTGATACATATCGATTCTATTATATTATAGATTAATGCAAGCATGCCAATTTTATGACATGATTGTAATGTCAATTTTCTCCCAAATTTAATTAAGTGTTTGTAGTAGATCTAAATATGGTTAATATTAAAGTTGACATAACTTGCAATGTGTAATGTTATCAAAACAGATATAAATAAAAATGGACACTATATATGTGATAATATATAAGAATTTTAAAATAAATTATTAACATAATAAATTTGAATAACACAACCACATGTTTCAATCAAAATAACATCATAATCATAATATTCTCAATAAATTTTAATAACAATGGTTTTCAATACTTATCTAAATCAAAACACTTGTAAAAGGTCACTCTCACCATTGGAAGACTTTAGTGGCATTGGCCTTTACTATGATGTGGTTGGAGGACTTAAGTAACAACAATCTATTCTTACTCACACAAAAAGATGTGCCTACTTGCACAAAGCTCTAGCTAGGACAATCTTGGGTGTAATTTATACCCCAATTAGGACACACCTTGTGTGCCCCTTCTCCAATGCCTATAGCTCACCCAAAAAATATTCTTCCTTGAGCATTCTCGATGCCTTTTCCTAGTATCATATAAATGATTTATATAAGTCTTAAGGGTTGGTTTTCAAAGCATTACACCCTTTCACAAGATTTGTCTTTTAATAATCATTTGAATAAATACAATTATTCCTCCTCTATATATGAATACTCTTTATTAAATTCCATTTAACCTAAGGAGAATAATATCCTTTATTTTTTTATCTCTTTTTAATGCTTTTATAAATCTATTCTCACTTTGGGGAAAAAGTTTCATAATATTTTTCCCCTATAATTCAGTTGTTATCCTCAGTAGCTATTGAATCTACATCAAAACTCAAACAAAATATTTAGTTAAATAAGTGTGGATGTAACACTACCAATATCATAGTAAATGTATTTCAATTTAATTTCATCTATATTTATTTCACAAATTCTAAATCTTTCTCAATAACTCTTTCTAGTTTACCTTTATTCAAAATTAGATCAAATATAAATGCTTTACTAACAAATAACATAATTATAACTATAGATGCACTTTTTGATGAAGAAAACCATGATTTTTTAAGGAGCTAATACAATTTTATATACTAAATATTTCATCTTGTAACATTAAAAAAATTCTCATTCACATAAACTCAAGTAGTATAAAAAAATAAAAAATGTTTTATTCTTCTTCTATAAAAAATTAATATTATATTATTACATAGAAAATGATCAGTGAATGATATGCATGTAGGATGTGCTATGAAGTCACCTATTTCTAACACTTAAAAACATCCCAAGATAATAATCATGCATTTAGAACTACATGAGTATCCTCTTTTCCTAAACAATTGAATGGAAATAAATACACAATTACCCTTAAATAAAGTATATGTCATTTCATATAGTTATTCAAACAAAGTTTTAAGGAAAGTTTGAACATAATAGGAAAGTAATATAAAATAACTTATTACTATAAATAAGGTGTTTTTAACACCTAATCTAGTCAAAACATCTTTCAACATATATCGGCTCGTCATAGATAATTAACGACGCGATATAACACCCAATACTACTTTAAAAAACATATACGAAGTAATAGGGTTGATCAAGTCTAATAAAAAAATATACTAAAACAAAAAATATAATATTACTCAACCTCTAAACAAATAGTAAACTATTATTACTCATAGATAATTTTAGACCACATTCAAATTCATGTATAACATTTTTATACTAATATCTAGTTTGTGTCCTTTTATTAATAAAAATATATTTAGAGGTTGTCTCTCCCCTATAAAAATATGGTATATCCCCATGTAAAATTTGTTAGACATGGGACAATTGAGATGGGGGGGTGAATCAGTTGTACATTAAAATATTCACCCTCATTAACCTTCAAACCCTTATTATGCATCAACATGAATGTAAGCAAACTAAAATACCACCACATCAAAAACCATACACAATAGAACACCATATTTACATGGAAGACCCTAATCAAGGAAAAAACATGGTGAGGATTAACTTACATATATATGAGCAACAACACCAAATACAATATGCTCATTTTCAAAAGGGCTCACAGCACAAAAGAAAATACTGGCTCGCTACCAAGGGCTCACTGCCCCAAGGACTCACTATCTGGATTAGAAGAATATTGTTACAAGGAGGTTAAATACCTCAGATAAACAAGAAGATCCTCCATAACAACTCTACACCACCTGTAACCTTCGGATCACTACCTTTAGCAACTTCAGCCGGTACACTAAAAATTTAGACACCTTATGCTCACTACTTTTGGTAGCCTTAGGAAATTAATCTCACACTTAGATCACAATACTTGATCACACTTACATGGTTTTTCACCACACAAAACAAAACTAACATCTCCAATAATCAACCTTTCTTATATATCAACCATGATCTCAAACAACCTTGTTTAGGCTGGCCTTGATGAAGTGTATGCACCTCAAATTTGCAACCAACAAGTAGATTGGAACCAAACACTTCCCAAATGGAAATAATTGAATTCAAACCATACCAAGGGTTAACTAGGACCCAAATATACACCAACATGCTTCACCACGCTTCCAAAAACCACAAATCACATCCGCAAGTAACGCTAAGATTCCAAGCTAGCCAAATCCATATTAATGCTACCAAGAAATCAATTCACTCTTCACTAGGTTTAGAAACATCCTATAGACCATGAGGCGACATCACCCAACATCCCAAAATATTCTATCATTAGAATATTCAACAAAAATTTCACAACCACCTGAAATTGAGAACACAATCATCCTACAAAATTAGCAACCTTGCCACATACATCAAACTCACTAACCAACCTTGTGGAACACCTAAAGACACAACACTCCAAGGGAGGGTATGTACAAAAAATATTAGCACATTACCAAGTCCACAAGACAAGAAACCTCAATGTGGACAAATGTGGAGCAATTCCATTTCTCACATACAACCTTCTTCATAATCCAGCATACTGTCAAACATAACTTCCACTGTCGCATGATCCAGAACCTAAAACTCTAGATATAACACCTCTAAACACCTTTGATCATCTAATTGAAACTACACAAGCACATATTCAACCATGAAGAAATGCAGAAGACAATATAGAATGCCACTCTATCACCTTGTACACTCTCTTATTCAAATTTTTTCAAAACCACTTGGAAACCAAGTGAACCAGCTGGATCAGAAATACCTTCTCAACACCACAAAAACTTTCTCATCAACACCACACTAGATATAGCAGCAATCTCCCTATCTACAACACCTGCTCAACACCACACTATATTTTGAAATAGGTTGACATCAATGTCAACACTAAAGACAACATACGAGAACAATATCCATGTTGACATCAATGAAAACACTACAAAAATCTCTGGAAATCTCCCCATTTTTTATTGATGGAAACACTAACTTTGAAAAACCATAAACAACAAACACAACCCTACAATGACAACACCAACTTACAATAGTAACTTTGCATCAAGCAACACTCCCCCTTACTAGAAAATTTCTTATATTTCATACTTCTTTCTTTTCTCGGACTTCTCTCCCCCTTTGACATCAATTCTTTCCTTGTGTTTTTTACTCTCTCTCTCCCTATTTTTATGACCTCTCTCCCCCTTTGATATCAATGGAAAAAGGAAACACCTATATACTTCACTTCAGGAAATGCTTGCAAGCAACTTTCTCTCCCATTTACTTTCTCTCCACACTAATTTCTCTTCACTATTCTCTCCCCATTAGGGACACAAGATATGCTCCCCCTAACTACACCAACCAGAAGCACAACTACCTATTCCCCCTGAGAGGTAGCCTTAATCAGTCCAAGAACAAGAAAAAAATCTTAAATAGCTCACCTAGATAAATGCACCAACTTATGCATCTATGTAAAAGGAGGGGAAATAACCCCTAACTTCTACCTAAGATACTCAAACTTTGTGAAAATTTCTTCTATTTGATCCTTTATAGGCATATACTCCAACTTCACTTCATTCTCAACAACTTTCTCTCTTAGAAAGTGATACTAGATAGAGATGCTTTGTCCTTGAATAAACTACCAAGTTTTTTGAAATATTGATATCACTTGTATTATCATGCAAGATAGAAATAGGTTTATCATATGATACTCTGATATCCTTCAATGTTTTCTTCATCCATAATACCTATGTATAGTAAGATGTTGGTACAATATATTATGCCTCTATAATAGATACTAACATTGAATCTTGGTTATTACTTAACCAAGAAACCAATCTGCTTCCAAGAAAGAAAACACCTCCACTTGTACTTATTCTATCATTTGTACAACCTACCCAATCTATATCTATATAAGCACTCAAAGAGAAATCAATACCCCTAGGATACCATAGCCCAAAGTTTAGAGTGCCCTTCAAACATCTGAATATCCTATTGAATGCAGCCATATGTGATTCTCTAGGATCTTCTTCAAATATTGCTACAAGACATACTGCATGCATGATATATGATCTAGTAGCAATTAGATGTAGCAATCCACCAATCATGGATCTGAACTTGCTCTGATCTATCTTAGGATATTCATCATTTTTTCTCAACTTACAATTAATAACCATGGGAGTGCATACTGGTTTAGAGTCCTCCAATCCAAAATTCTTTAACACTTATTTGGCATACTTTTATGTGATATGTGTTAGGAATTAGTAATCACACGAGTTTTATAATTAATATATTTAATAAAATAGTGCTATGTATGTTAATATTAAGTTGTTGAGAAACAACTTAATATTATATTATAGGGTGTTTGTTTTTATATTATATTTAGGAGTTTTTTATTCGTTAGTCACATAATTATCTATGTAAGGGAGTTGTTAGAGGAGGTTTACTATAATATAGGATATGAAAATCCTACATATGAAAATGTATTGAACGAAAGAAATTAATGAAGTATGTATTATTTTATGTTTAATTTATTTTAGCTTCTTTTGTCTCTACTCAAATTTATTTACATGGTATTAGAGCAACAATCATCTTCATTCCTATAAAAATCCATGGATCTTCTTTCAACGAAGATTGAATTCTAATAGAAGAATGAATAATATTATTTGAACTAGATTGATGCATAGGTGAGCTGGTAAGATCAATGGTATATGGATTTGATTTTAAAATCACATTTTTCTATGATGCAGTCTCAATAAAATGATGATATCTCATTCACTTCTCAACAAAATTTAAAAAATCAAAATGTTTTGAAACACTAATAAAGAGGGGAACAAAACCCATAATTTTTTTGTAAATATTTTTATCATTTTGTGAGTAGTATGAGGAGGAAGTTGGGCGTGATACTTGTGTAAAACTTTTAGTATCTTCAACATTTTTTCAACTAGTTGGTGAATCTCTTTACTACTTTAAGGTTTAATAGAATTTGAATGCATTTTAGAAAAGAGGGAAATCTTAATGTTGATTTCAAATCCAAGTCATGGCTTTGATTGAGGGTTATTCTTTCACCTATTTCTCCCCTACTCAATAAAATCAACCTCCTCTGGTAGAAGTTGTGTATCCAAAACATGAATTTCAGCATGGAATTATTAACAAGCAACTCAGTTTCAAAGTCTAGTGATAGGGAGGTTGGGATGAATCAATCACTGATTCATAGGTCTTTCTTGGAAGACCTCTAGGGTGTCTTACTCCACCTCTTATAGCCTATAGGACCTCTTCCTTCTTAAGATCCCCTGGTTCTCCTTTCCAACCCAACTGCCAATTAAGTTCTTCCACCCAAGTCAACACTTGGTACATTCTTGAAACATTAACCTTAGCCCTTAATCCACCCTAAAGGCTACTAACCCTTCAAATCCTTGAATTTAGTTTTACAGAGGTGTGGAGGTGCTTTCAAAGACTTCAATCCATCCTAACAAAGGTATTAGGGATCCACCTAACTCCATGTCCTAGTCGCTTTCACCAAACCCCTCTTTTAGGCCTAGAAACTAGGTTTTCTTCTCTGAGGGATCATGGTTTTTCACAAAGTTCTTCCAAGTAACTCCTAAACTTTCCTTGGGATTCTTGGTTCATATGGCCACCTCTCAAAGATTCTTGGGGTTTTGGGCCACAACTAGCCCTACAAAGCCCTAATCTGAAAGTGAGTAAAACTAGACCTTTTAAGCCCTTTCCTGACTTCTCTACAACTTGTTAAAATCTTCCTCAATAGGTGGATTGGTTGAGTCTTCTCCATGTTACCATAGCTTGGTAATTCTCACATCTTCCTTCTCCAAAAGGAAAATTATCATAAATTAACACCTCTACAATTTTTAGTGCTCTACACTTTGGTCTTTCCTAGCCCGGCTCTTCCCTGGCTCGCCTAGGAGAAGACTACCACAAAAGCTCCTATTTTTTCAAGAGTTTTGACTCCTACTATATGTACAACCATGGATTCTACTCACTATTCCCAAAGGGCCATACAATTTATACAGTGGGAAAGTGAACTAACCCTCCATTCTTGACAAACTGCCTAGTTCAGACCAGCAACAGTTGAAAACCAAAACTAATTACAAAAAATGCTTAAAGCTATAGTAAAAAGCTATCTAATGCCACACAGAATCCAAAGAGCTACTGTCGTACATTATGCACGAATTACAGTGCCAAACCAATCCAACAAAACATCACAACAATGCCAAAAACTAGAATTTCAAACTGAATTTACATAAGCTTTTTCTTGATTTCAAAAGATTTAAACAATAGAAATGCTTCCAACCTGACTTCCATGCTGAGGGCACCCCTAAATAGGTCACCAAAATAGCTATACTCTCCCTTAACCTCTCCTTGGCCGCTTGTAGCTCTCTTTGAGCAACATTTTCAAAATTTAAAAAAAAAAAACTCCTCAAAGTCCTAAACCTCAATTTGAGTTCAAACCTTTGACACCTATTCTATGGTCAACATGACCTTCATCAGATCAAGATACAACAAAAATTCCACTAAGGCACACCCACAAATGAACTAAGATAGGTTGCTTATTTGTCCTAGTTAACCTCCTAAACAACCTAAGCAATCTATGGGTGCTCCTGCACCATTCTCCCCCACTCTGCACAAACGCTAAGGAATGTGGGGAGAGATCGGAGACAAACCAATGCCATGCTTTTTTAACTGAGCTTGGTCCACCCATGTAGCCTCAGACTCTATTTTTTCTTTCCATTGGATGAGATGTTCCATGTACACCCTGTGCCGAGTAGCCTTCTTCGCTCTAGAGTCCAAGATCCTCTCTGCATCAAGCTTGTACTTAGGTGGTAAGACTACATTACTCACATCCTCCAAGAAATCCCTACTATTCTGATCCATATCAGTCACTGGTTCTTTGTACATGATCAGGTCAGCTACATTAAACACTGGTGAAATACTTAAGTATGTAGGAAACTCCACCTTGTAAGCATTCTTACCATACTTAGCTAACACTTTACATGGTCCCACTCTCTTCATTTGCAACTTAGTTGGTGCTCCTTTCTGCAATTTGGATTTGTTGAGGTGGACCATGACATAGTCACCTACTGCAAATTGGAGATCTTTACTAGACATATCCACCTTAGTCTTCAACTTGTGAGTAGCCTCTATGATTGTCTTATTCATTTGCACCTGAATCTCCTTCATAGTTTGAGAGAAATCCTTTGCATGGCCACTCCTATGCTCTATAGCTCCTAGATCTCTAAGCTCACACACACCTCTTGGGTGCATTCCATAGACTATCTCAAAAGGACTTCTGCCTATTGGTGTCTGTGTTCCAAGGCTTGCTTGCACTGCACCTAAGAGACCCAGCTTGTCTCTTCTAGGAACCTAGTCTCCTCTAGGTCCTGATTGGCTTAGATGATTAACTAAGTCCAATTCTAACTCTTCTCTAAGAGTACTATCCTTTGTGCTTCACCTTGGAGGACTAACACCATTAGACAAGTTCAATTTATCTTCTTCACTTAGAAATCTCTAAGTGCTAACTTCTCACAAACGTCATTCCTCATTGCAGGGGTGTCCATCCTATTGAAAACATTCATAAGCTTACATATTTGAACCATTCTAGAAGGTTCTTCAATTCTATCCTTACCGGTTTCAAGGATTCACCACTTGAGACCTTAAATAGGCATATTTCTTGTATTCTTTACCAGTCCTATTTTGTCAATTTTTGCAAAACTTTCCCAAAGACCCTACAAATCTAAACACATATTCGGATACCCATTTGGAATTTTTAAAATTTTCAGTGGGCTTTGGGTCTAACAACCTCCGTACACTGGTTTCCTACAACTTAGGACAATAGGGCAAATAGGCCTAATTTCTAGGACTAGCTGTATTCTTGTTTGTAGCTTGCTCAAATCACAAACCAAATGATTGACATGACTTCAATCCACCTCGAATTTTGAGCTAAGGTGAAACCCTACTTGCACCTGTACCTGTTCCATACAGTACCTCCTTACCCTGCAAGAATTCTTCAATGACATTCCTAGACCTCTAACCAGGCTCTGTCTGCTCGCCTAGAGACTAGTGATTAAAAGAGCTCTCCACTCTTTCATGCTTCCTAAACCTAAAAATATGTACACTAATGACTCCCCTAACATTCACACCTATCCTTAGGTGTTTCCCAAGGCTAGAATTCATAGGGGAGCCATGAAAGCACCGACTGGTCAAGACTGAACCAGTAAGAACTTAAGACCCAAACAATTTAACTAACACAAAATATCTACTCTAAACAACTTGCCTATCAAATGAAAAAGTCTAAGATAATACTAAAGAACACTAAAAAAACACTAAACTCAGTCTATCAATCCATTAAGCATCTCTATCATCACAAAATTCGAGTTCTTGTAAAAAAATTGTTGAGAGCTCTCTATTCCACTTCAAAAACTAATTACAAATTACATAACTCCTTCCTCATTATGAGATTCGAGTCTTGGGTCATAATAGATGCTATCCCCATGATTCTAGGGCCTGTTGGCTGATCTCCCACTTCCTATTCTCAAGGGAACCCAAAGGTAACCAAGCTGCATGCCCATGCTAACTTCTTTACAACATTTGGCATCTTTCTCTATGCCTTGATCCTATTTCTAAGGACCACCATTCCATCTAGATTCTAAGGAACCAACTCATTTAATGGCCTTAAGGCATCTTTACAACAACCACTAAGTGTTTAGAACATCTTTAAGAATCTAATCTCCCTTAGACAGCTAACATTAAGAAAACTAAATTACTAACACTGGCTATTTGTGTGACCTTAGTCCTAATGACTAACTCAGCTAGCCCACAAAAGCAATGACCTTCTAAGGTCTGAAAGCAAACAACCTTCCTGACTTGGCTAGAGTCAAGTACAAGCCAAAATAACAAAAACAAATGGAGGTTAGCCAAGGTGTGCTCCTGCACCATCCTCCCCAAAATAGAAAATTCAATCCACCCTTGGATTGAGGATGCTTGGATCAATCCCCATCTTCTTGAACTCTGCTCCATTTGTCCATACTGCATCAGCATTAGCTTGACCCTGTTTCTAGATCAAGTGTTCCTTGTAGGCTTTAGTTCTAGTTTTTTTGTATACCCTTGTGTCCAATATGCTATCAGCTCATGTGACTGTAGCAGTAGGTAAGTGTAGATCTTCCAAAATATTTGATCACTTCATGAAGGTTTTGATCCATGTCTTGTTGTGGTCCTCTGTAATGGACTAAGTCTACAATGTTGAAGATAGGGGATAGTCCACTGTCATCTGGTAGCTCAATTTTGAATGCATTATCACCATACTTAGCTAAGATAGGGCAGGGACCTATCCTCCTCATCTGCAACTTGTGAGGGACTCCCTTTTGAAGTCTTGATTTGTTAAGATGCACCATAACCAAGTCACCCACATTGAACTGCACTATTCTCCTATGCTCATCCACCTTGGTTTTATGTTTTATGGTGTTCTCTATCAAGGTCTTTCTTACTGTATCATGTATCTCCTGCATAGCATATGCAAAATCATCAGCATATCCACTTCCCTTCACTCCATCCTTCAAGGTTCTTAGCTCATAAACTCCTCTAGGATGTAGGCCATAGACTATCTCAAAGGGACTCTTCCCTGTTGACCTATTCACAGTGTCATTATAGGCATATTCAGCTTGTCCAATCAACTGATCCCATTGTTGACCATACTCCTTTGTCAAGCACCTTAACAGATTTCCAAGGCTCCTATTTACAACCTCGATCTGACCATCAGTTTGGGGATGGTAGGCCGATCCAAAGGACAAGTTAGTGCCTAACCTTTGCCAAAGAGTCTTCCAAAAGTGACTCATAAATTTAGTGTCTCTGTCTGATACAATGCTAATAGGTAACCCATGGATTCTTACTATCTCTTTGAAGAAAAGAGAGGCTATTTGACTAGCATCATTAGTGGTCTTACATGGCACAAAGTGAGCCATCTTGCTGAACCTATCCACAAATACATAAACACTATCCATACCTTGCCTTGTCTTGGGTAACCCAACTACTAAATCCATACTCAAACATTCCCATGGTCTGGTAGGAATAGGTAGTGATTGATATAGGCCTGCATTTGAAGAAGTGCCCTTGGCCTTTTGACATACTACACAACTTTCCACATACCTCCTAACATCAAGATTCATCTTAGGCCAAAAATAGAACCTTTGAACAAGTTCTTGGGTCTTAGTGATTCCAAAGTGACCACTCAAAGCACCATTATGCTTTTCTTGTATCAAATTCTCCCTAATAGAGCCTCTAGGAATAGATAATTGATTTCCTTTAAACAATAGACCACTTTGCAAAGTATACTCAGCATATTTACTATGAAAATGGTTCTTGTATTCAGCACATACCTTATAAATGTCTACAAAATCTTCATCATCAGCATACAGATCCTTGAAGTGATCTATTCCCATGCTCTTCAACTGAATTTCCTGAATTGTGAGAGCTCTTCTAGACAATGCATCTGCTACTTTATTGAGGACACCTTTCTTGTGCTTGATATTCAAGGTGTAAGCTTGTAGATACTCAACCCACTTCATGTGCTTGTGACTCAAATTTTCTTGTGAATTCGGGAAACTAAGTGCTTGATTGTTTGAATACACAATGAATTCCTTGGGAAGCAAGTAGTGCCTCCACTTCCTTAGAGCTTGGACCAATGCATATATCTCAAGGTCATAAGAAGAATACTTCTTTTTGGCTTCACTTAACTTTTCTGAATGAAAAGCCACCGGTCTACCCTCTTGGCTTAGAACAACCCCAATTGCCACATTGCTAGCATCACATTCAATGGTGAAAAGCTTCTCAAAGCTTGGTAGCACCAAAATAGGCTGGGTAGATATCCTTTCCTTTAACAACTCAAAGCTCTTGTTAGCATTCTCATTCCATACAAATTTGGTCTTCATGCCTCCCTTAATAGTATCCAACATAGGAGCACAAATTTCACTAAAATGCCTTATGAATTTCCTATAATATTGTGCAAGGCCATGAAAACTCCTTACCTCAGTTGCTGTCCTTGGAGTAGGCCAATTTGTGATGGCTTCCACTTTGCTCTTGTCCATTTTCAGATTGCCCTAAGATAGCACAAACCCAAGGTACACCAACTCTATCTTGATGAACTCACACTTCTCCAAGTTGATCATCAACTCCTCCTCCTATAGCTTCTTGAAAACCAACTCTAGGTGTTTGAGATGTTCTTCTCTTGTCTTGCTATAAATTAGTATATCATCAAGATATACCACTACAAATTTTCCAATGTAGTCTTTGAGGACTTCATTCATGAGTCTCATGAATGTGGAGGGGGCATTGGATAGTCCAAATGGCATGACAAGCCATTCATACAATCCTTCATTGGTTTTGAAGGCTGTTTTCCACTCATCTCCCTCATGTATTCGTATTTGGTGATAGCCACTCTTCAAGTATATCTTACTATAGTACTTAGCTCCACCTAGAAAATCCATTAGATCTGGTAATCTTATTAATGGCCCTTGAATTAGTACAAATCCTCCAAGTTCCTCCTTTCTTAGGTGCAAGGATAGTGGGTACGGCACAAGGACTAATACTCTTTTTAATGAGACCTTGGTTTAGGAGTTCTTGTATTTGTCTAGCTATTTCCTCATTTTGTTGAGGGGTCATTTTGTAAGCTACCTTATTGGGAAGGGTAGCTCCTGGGATATGGTCTATCCTATGACTTATGGCTCTTTTAGGGGGTAAGGCTGCTGGTTGTCCATCACTCACTATACCTTGGTAAGTCTACAGCATGCTTTGGATCTCCTCTGGTAACTCTATCTTCTTGGTCACCTTGCCTTCATCTCCCTCTCTTGGTCTTAGCACCAATGCATAACCAACTCCTTCACTCTCTTCCAAGGCTTCTAAGAACTCTTTTTCACCCACCACAAGAACATTTGAACCTGATGTCTTCACCTCAGCATCTTCCAATAGTGACTATATTTTTAAGGTCACATTGTCCTTCTTGAAGGAATAAGAATTCTTCCCTCCATCATGTATGGCTTGGCGATCAAATTTCCATGGTCTACCTAGGAGAAAATGACATGCATCCATAGGTAGCACATCACACAAAACATTATATTTATACCTTCCAATGGAGAACTCCACCCATGCTTGTCCATTCACTAACACATGTTGGCCTTTATTGAGCCAAGTGACCTTGTAAGGGTTGGTGTGGGGTATCCTTGTCAACTTTAGCTTGATAAATGCTTCCTCTGACACAATATTGTCAGTAGACCCTGATTCAATGATGACTCTACATACTTTCCATATCATTTTGCACTTTATCCTAAATAAAGACCTCCTTTGGCTTGGCTCCTCCTTCACCAGCTCCTTAATCAAAGTTCTCTTCATCATGAGGTTCTCACCTTCCTCAGAATTTAATGGAACCTCATATTGCTTCTCTGCTGCATTTGATTCCTCATGAACTAGGTTAGTTCTCTTGTCACCTCCATGTGAAGAACTACCTTTCTCTGGACATCTATAGGTAGGGTGCCCCATTTGATTGCAATGATAGCATTTCATATTGGCAAAGTAGTTGCCTCTTCCTCCTTGTCCACCATTTCTTCCTCTAGAGCTAGAGTTATAACTCCTTCCTCTACCACCTCTACTTGAGCTTCCTTCTTGCTGCTCACTATATTTTATGTCTCCTTGAGTTTTTGGTTCAAAACTTCTTCCACCATAGCCACCTTTTTGTCCTCTACTATCCTTGCTTTTACCTTTACCTTTAGAGGTTTGGTCTTGCTTTCTCTTGCTTTTCTCTTCTATCTTCAAGGCCATTTGATAGCATTGGCGAATGGTTTTGAAGTTCACTAAACTCATGTCTTCTTGAATAGACCACTGGAGACCATTCAAGTACCTTGCTAACTTGATGCTTTCATCTTCAACCACCTTTCATCTTAAGCACAACTTTTGGAACTCCTCGGTGTATGCTTGGACATCCAAATCTTTTTGTCTAAGATTGTGTCTCCTCCTATGCAATTGGACTTCATAGTCATTAGGTAGGTAGGTCTGCCTTACTTTAGTTACCATGCCCTTCCATGTAACTATAGGACCCTTTCCTTCTTTTTCTCTTTCATTTTGCACAAACTTCCACCATGTGAGAGCTGAACATCTCAACCTTGACTTGGCCACCTTTACTTTTTGGGCCTCTAAGATACCATCACATTCAAAGTGATTCTCAATATTGTCTACCCAATCCATGATTGAATCTGGATCTATATGTCCACTGAAAAGAAGTACACCCTCCAAAGCTTTGCCACTTAAGGCTCTTAGTGCCTTCAAGAGAGGTTCTTCAGGAATCATAGGATCCGGGGTTGGAGCTTCCTCCTCCAACTCTATTTCCTTTTCCCTTGCTTCTTGCTCTTCCTTCTGATCTACTTTATCCTTTACTCTGTCTATCGTTTCTTGGACTTCATCCAAGAGTTGCTCCATCCGAGCCAGTCTTTCTCTTAGTGACTTATTGTCCTCTTCTTGTTCTTCTACTTTCTTGGCTAACTCAGCATTAGTCACCATTGTAGTACCTTCTACTGATGTATTCTCTCCCATTGATTCAGTAGGCTGCAACATCCACCACAAGCCTGATCAATTCAAGCAATGATACCAATATGGTGTATGTGTTCCAAGGCTTGCTTGCATTGCACCTAAGAGACCCAGCTTGTCTCTTCTAGGAACCTAGTCTCCTCTAGGTCCTGATTGGCTTAGATGATTAACTAAGTCCAATTCTAACTCTTCTCTAAGAGTCCTATCCTTTGTGCTTCACCTTGGAGGACTAACACCATTAGACAAGTTCAATTTATCTTCTTCACTTAGAAAGCTCTAAGTGCTAACTTCTCACAAACGTCATTCCTCATTGCAGGGGTGTCCATCCTATTGAAAACATTCATAAGCTTACATATTTGAACCATTCTAGAAGGTTCTTCAATTCTATCCTTATCAGGTTCAAGGAATCACCACTTGAGACCTTAAATAGGCCTATTTCTTGTATTCTTTACCAGTCTTGTTTTGTCATTTTTTGCAAAACTTTCCCAAAGACCCTACAAATCTAAACATAGATTCGGATACCCATTTGGAAGTTTTAAAATTTTTAGTGGGCTTTGGGTCTGACAACCTCCGTACACTAGTTTCCTACAACTTAGGACAGTAGGGCAAATAGGCCTAATTTCTAGGACTAGCTGTATTCTTGTTTGTAGCTTGCTCAAATCACAAACCAAATGATTGACATGACTTCAATCCACCTAGAATGTTGAGCTAAGGTGAAACCCTACTTGCACCTGTACCTGTTCCACACAGTACCTCCTTACCCTGCAAGAATTCTTCAATGACATTCCTAGACCTCTAACCAGGCTCTGTCTCCTCGCCTAGAGACTAGTGATTAAAAGAGCTCTCCACTCTTTCATTCTTCCTAAACCTACAACTATGTACACTAATGACCCCCCTAACATTCCCACCTATCCTTAGGTGTTTCCCAAGGCTGGACTTCATGGGGGAGCCATGAAAGCACCGACTGGTCAAGACTGAACAAGTAAGAACTTAAGACCTAAACAATTTAACTAACACAAAATATCTACTCTAAACAACTTGCCTATCAAATGAAAAAGTCTAAGATAATACTAAAGAACACTAAACAAACACTAAACTCAGTCTCTCAATCCATTAAGCATCTCTGTCATCACAAAACTTGAGTTGTTCTTGTAAAAAAATTGTTGAGAGCTCTCTATTCCACTTCAAAAACTAATTACAAATTACATAACTCCTTCCTCATTATGAGATTCGAGTCTTGGGTCATAATAGATGCCATCCCCATGATTCTAGGGCATGTTGGCCGATCTCCCAATTCCTATTCTTAAGGGAATCCAAAGGTAACCGAGTTGCATGCCCATGCTAACTTCTTTACAATATTTGGCATCTTTCTCTATGCCTTGATCCTATTTCTAAGGACCACCATTCCCTCTAGATTCTGAGGAACCAACTCATTTAATGGCCTTAAGGAATCTTTACAACAACCACTAAGTGTTTAGAACATCTTTAAGAATCTAATCTCCCTTAGACAACTAACATTAAGAAAACTAAATTACTAACACTGGCTATTTGTGTGACCTTAGTCCTAATGACTAACTCACCTAGCCACAAAAGCAATGACCTTCTAAGGTCTAAAAGCAAACAACCTTCCTGACTTGGCTAGAGTCAGGTACAAGACAAAAACAAATGGAGGTTAGCCAAGGTGTGCTCTTGCACCACCTGTGGTCCAGTTCACACTGTCATTGTAGGCATATTCAACTTGGGATATGACCATGTCCCATGTTTGTCCATACTCCTTGGTTAGGCATCTTAGAAGGTTACCTAACACTCTCTTAATCACCTCAATTTTTCCATCGGTCTGAGGATGGTAAGCTGATCCAAAAGACAATTTAGTACCTAGTCTTCTCCATAGGGTTTTCCAAAAATGACTCATAAACTTCATATCTTTGTCTGAGACAATGCTCAATGGCAATCCATGGATCCTCACAATCTCTTTGAAGAAAAGATGAGCAATATAGCTAGCATCATGGGTGGTCTTGCAAGGAACAAAGTGACTCATCTTACTGAACCTATCTACCACCACATAGACACTATCAAACCATGTCTTAGTTTTAGGGAGTCCTACCACAAAGTCCATGCTAATACATTCCCATGGTCTATTGGGAATGGGTAGAGGTTGATACAAACTTGCATTGCTAGCTCCCCCCTTGGCTTTCATACAAACTACACAATGTTCCACATACCTTCTGACATCCCTTGGCAACTTGGGCCAATAATAGAACCTCTGCACTAATTCCATTGACTTGTTGATACCAAAATGACCACTAAGACTACCATTGTGCTTCTCCTAGATGAGATTCTCTCTCATTGAACCTTTAGGAACACATAACTGATTCCCCTTGAACAAAAGTCCACTCTGCAATGTATACTCTAAGAATTGGCTGTGAAAGTGATTCTCAAAATTAGAACATACCTTATATGCCTCTGAGAAGTCTTCATCTTCTCCATAGAGATCCTAGAAACTCTCTATCCCAATACTCTTGAATTGAATCTCTTGTACTGTCAGCAACCTCCTACTTAGTGCATCTGCCACCTTGTTCAACTGTCCCTTCTTGTGTTTGATAGTAAATGTGAAGGCTTGGAGGTACTCGATCCATTTCAAGTGTCTATTACTCAACTTTTCTTGTGTATTGATGTAGCTAAGTGCCTGGTTATCTGTAAACACTACAAACTCCTTAGGTAGGAGATAATGTCTCCACTTTCTAAGAGACTATACTAGAGCATATATTTCTAAGTCATAGGTATAATACTTATTTTTAGCTTCATTGAGATTTTCACTAAAGAAAGTTATAGGCTTTCCTTCTTGGCTTAGTACTCCTCCTACTACAATTCCACTGGCATCACATTCCACTGTGAATAGCTTATCAAAACTAGGTAACAAAAGGATGGGTTGAGTTGCCACTTCTTGTTTCAATTTCTCAAAACCCTTCTCTACTTCAAGAATCCATTTGAACTTAGTCTTTAGGCCACCTTTGATTGTATCAAGTACTGGTGCACAAATTCCACTAAAGTTCCTTATAAACTTCCTATAAAACTGAACTAATCCAAGAAAAATCCTTACCTCTGTCCCGGTGGTTGGTGTTGGCCAATTTAGGATAGCTTCCACCTTGCTTGGTTCCATCTTCAATGATCCTTGGGACACTACAAACCCTAAATACATAAGCTCTTGTTTGAAGAACTCACACTTCTCTAGGTTGATGGCTACCCTCTCCTCCTGCAATCTTTTAAGAACCATCTCCACATGCTTCAAATGTTCCTCTGTTGTCTTACTAAAGATGAGTATATCATCTAGATATACCACCACAAATATCCATGTGAATTCCTTAATCACTTCATTCATGAGCCTCATGAATGTGCTAGGGGCATTTGAGAGGCCAAATGGCATAACTCTCCACTCATACAACCCATCAGTTGTCTTAAAGGTTGTCATACACTCATCCCCATCTTTAATTCTAATCTGGTGGTATCCACTCTTAAGATACAACTTAGTGAAGTACTGAGATCCTCCAAGACAATCCATCAAATCCTCAATCCTAGGAATAGGGAAGCTGTATCTGATTGTAATCCTATTGATAGCTCTAGAGTCAGTGCATAATCTCCACTTACCACCTTTCTTGGTTGCTAAGACCACTGGTACTACACATGGACTGATGCTTTTCCTAATTAATCAGTGGTCTAATAACTCCTACACTTGTCTAGCCACTTCTAAGTTCTGATCTGGTGTGAGCTTATAAGCTACTTTGTTTGGCAATGAAGCCCCTGGTATAAAGTCAATTTGATGACTGATAGCTCTCTTTGGAGGCAAGGTTGCTGGTGTTCCATCACTGACTATGTCTTTGAACTGTTCAAGCAACTTCTGGACTACTCCTGGTATGACTGTCTTCTTGCTCTTGTCTTCTTCCTTGGGTTGCACCATAACAACATATCCTTCACCTCCTTGTTGAAGAGTGTTGATAAACTCCTTGCTACTACTTAACAAGACACTAGGGGTCTTTGACTGTCCTTCTCCTTCCTCCAACAGTGATTGTAATTTGAATGTTTTACCATCCTTCTTGAATGAGATGATGTTCTCCTTTCCATCATAGATGCCTCCTCTATCATACTACCATGGCCTGTCCAATAGAAGGTGGCATGCATCGATAGGAAACACATCACAAATCAGTTTGTCTTTGTATCCTCCAATGGAGAATTCCACTGTTGTCTGCTCATTCACAAGAACACTCTACCCTTTATTCAACCATGTCACCTTGTAGGGATTAGTATGGGGTACCTTTTCCAATTTTAACTTCCTCAGTGCTTCCTCTGAGATAATGTTATCAATAGACCTTGAATCCACTATGACCTTGCACACCTTTCCAAGTATTTTACATCTCACCCTGAATAAGGCTCTCCTTTTCTTTGGCTCCTCCTTGACTGGTTGTCTGATTAGAACCCTTCTAAACATCAAGTTCTCCCCCATTTTTGACTCAATATGACTAACCTCTGGTGACTTGAAGTTCATAGTGTCTTCTTGAGCATATGCTACTCTCTTTTTTGTATTTGAAGAAGATGCTTTCTCCGAGCACCTATAAGCAGGATGACCTGTTTGACCACAGTTGTAACATTTCATGCTAGCAAAGTAAGAGTTACTTTTTCCTGCACCTCTTCCTTTGTTTGAACCTCCTTCAGATCCTCTACGTCTTCCATAGCCTCCTCTAGAAGTTGTTTCACTTCCATGCTTTGTGAGTTTAGACTCTCCCTGATTTCTTTGTTCAGTCCCTCTACCTTGGTATCCACCTCTATGTCCTCTTTGATCTCTACCTTTTCCTCTTCTCTTGGAAGCTTGATCTTGTTTCCTCTTACTTCTCTCTTCAATATTTATAGCCAATTGATAGCATTGGTGCACTATTTTGGGACATAGAAGATTCATCTCCTCTTGAATGTTCCACTTCAAACTATTAAGGTATCTAGCCACCTTAAGACTTTCATCCTCTGATACATTAGACCTCATGTAAAGTTTTTAAAACTCCTTTGTATAGGAATTCACATCTTGGTCTCTTTGTCTCAGGCTCTATCTTTTCTTATGCAACCGAATTTCATAGTCATCTAGCATGTATGCTTCTCTCACTTTAGCAACCATTCCCTTCCAAGTAGAAATAGGCTTCTTGCCTTCCTTTTCTCTCTTTGTCTGAATGAACTTCCACCAAGTCAAGGTAGAACCTCTCAATCTTGATTTGGCCACCTTTACCTTCTGTTCTTCATTGACTCCATCACACTCAAAATGGTTTTCCATTCCCTCTATCCAATCCATGACTAGATCAGCTTCCAATTTCCCACTAAAGAGTGGTATGCCTAGAAGTGCTTTTCCACTCATAGCTTTCAATGCCTTCAAGAAAGGATCTTCTTGCAAAATAAGGTCAGGTTCAGGGGTCTTGTCTTCCTCTGCAACCTCTTCAATCTTGGGTACCCTTCCTTCCAACTTAACACTGACCTGATCAGTCTTGGTTTGCACATTACTCATTGCTTGCTCAAGTTGGGCTATTCTTTCCCTTAATAGCCTATTGTCTTCCTCCTGATCTTCGAC
Organism: Sequoiadendron giganteum; assembly: GCA_007115665.2. Classification (NCBI taxonomy): domain Eukaryota; kingdom Viridiplantae; phylum Streptophyta; class Pinopsida; order Cupressales; family Cupressaceae; genus Sequoiadendron; species Sequoiadendron giganteum. Next base: position 172,193,941 of record CM021107.1, on the reverse strand, counting down.
CTTCTTGGCCAACTCTATATTTGTCACCATGGTTGTAGAACCACTAGACTCAAGCTCTGACATACAATAGTTAATCCCAAATCTTTTGTAGCTTTGATACCAATCTTATAGGGAGGTTGGGATGAATCAATCATTGATTCATGCTCTAGGTCTTGCTTGGAAGACCTCTAGGGTGTCTTACTCCACCTCTTATAACCTATAGGACCTCTTCCTTCCTAAGATCCCCTGGTTCTCCTTTCCAACCCAACTACCAATTAAGTTCTTCCTCCCAAGTCAACACTTGGTGCATTCTTGAAACACTAACCTTAGCCCTTAATCCACCCTAAAGGCTACTAACCCTCAAAATCCTTGAATTTAGTTTTACAGAGGTGTGGAGGTGCTTTCAAAGACTTCAATCCATCCTAACAAAGGTATTAGGGATCCACCTAACTCCATGTCCTAGTCGCTTTAACCAAACCCCTCTTTTAGGACTAGAAACTAGGTTTTCTTCTCCAAGGGATCAGGGTTTTTCAAAAAGTTCTTCCAAGTAACTCCCAAACTTTCCTTGGGATTCTTGGTTCATATGCCCACCTCTCAAAGATTCTTGGGGTCTTGGGTGACAACTGACCATACAAATCCCTAATTTGAAAGTGAGTAAAACTAGGCCTTTTAAGCCCTTTCCTGACTTCTTTGCAACTTGTTAAGCTCTTCCTCAACAAATGGATTGGTTGAGTCTTCTCTATGTTACCATATTTGGGTAAGTATCACATCTTCCTTCTCCAAAAGTAAAATTATCATAAATTAACACCTCTGCAATTTTTAGTGCTCTGCACTTTGGTCTTTCCTAGCCGGGCTCTTCCCTGGCTCGCCTAGGAGAAGACTACTAGAAAAGCTCTTGTGTTTTCAAGAGTTTTGAGTCCTACTATATGTACAACCATGGATTCTATTCACTATTCCCAAAGGGCCGTACAATTTGTACGGTGGGAAAGTGAACTAACCCTCCATTCTTAATAGACTGCCTGGTTCAGACCAACAACAGTTGAAAACCAAAACTAATTACAAACAATGCTTAAAGCTACACTAACAAGCTATCTAATGCCACATAGAATCCAAAGAGCTACTGTCCTACATTATGCATGAATTATAGTGCCAAGCCAATCCAACAAAACATCACAACAATGCCAAAAACCAGAATTTCAAAAACTTTAAACAATGGAAATGCTTCCAACCTAACTTCCATGCTGAGGCCACCCCTAAATAGGTCACCAAAATAGTTATGCTCTCCCTTAACCTCTCCTTGGCCACTTGTAGCTCTCTTTGAGCAACATTTTCAAAAATTTGAAAAAAAAAACTACTCAAAGTCCTAAACCTCAATTTGAGTTCAAACCTTCAACACCTATTCTATGGTCAACATGACCTTCATCATATCAAGATACAACAAAAATGCCACTAAGGCACACACACAAATGAACTAAGATAGGTTGCTTATATGTCCTAGACAAAGTTTTCCTAGTTAACCTCCTAAACAACCTAAGCAATCTATGGGTGCTCCTGCACCATCTAGAGGAAAGGCCATGGCAAACATTTTGTGATAACTATGAGAAAGTAAAAGAGCTTCATTTTGAATGATATTTTTAAGATTAAAGTTAAGTTGTTTCTGTTGGATGTTGTGGTTGCATTGCTGATATGTGGTTTTCATTGATGTCAACACTATTATCATTGGTGATGCTTAAGGTTGTATATGTCGAGGATATTGAGAAAATTGTAATAAATAAATTACAGGTAGCTAGTGAAGCTGAGAAGGTTAGAGTGTTGGAAATTTTTGTACGTTGAAGATCTGAAGGCACACATGAAAGGGTTTATTTTTTATCCTATATAGTATGTTGTCCCTAAGTTTCAGTGGTACACATCAAGAATTGAGGAAGTTATGAAGTTATATGTTCCTACAGTTATTCAACTACTGTAGCAAGTGTTTCTAGAAGATGAGATTACAAGTCTGGTAAATTGAATTGTTGTGTATGTTGTTATGATGTTTAGAGATGTTTCTAGATTGTTCTCTATCAGTTTGGTACGTCTGCATTGGCTAACGTTTTCGTGATTGAAGATTTTTCATTGTATGTTTGATGTCTTAATGTTCTTGGCCAACATGATGGTAGTAGTGTGTTGCAGATCCTTATGGATTAATCTTTTATTATTTGGCATGTTTGAGGATATTATTTTGGGTCCTCACTATGTTGTGACAAATGTATGTTGGTGTGCATTGAGATTTTTTCATGTATTAAGGCTGACAGTTGTAATTCATTCTTTATTTTAGGCTGACAGAGTTGTTGATGTAAATCTGTGTACCAGATAGATAAGAGAGGTTGTTTTTCTTATTTTGATGTCTATATGAATGTATTCTTAGTGTTTACATGTGCGAATAAATATCAAATCATTCAAGAGCAGAGCAGAGTGTGAAAGAGATTGAGCAGAGTGTAAAGTAGTTTGTATAGAGTGCGAAGAAGGTTGAGCAAAGTGTGTAAAGATTTTTTTGTGCCTAACTGAAACTATCATCAGGATTTTCTAGAAGCTAATTTCTCAGTTCATATTCTCAGATGATTTTAATCTGAATGTATTTTTAAGGCAATGAACCTTCCTTTGAGTAGTGAGCTCTAAGTAGTGTGCCTGAATGCAAGTTCATTCCATATTTTTTTCTTCATTATACTTCTAACAAGGTATAACCTTGTGGACTAACATCCACCATGGTTTTTCCCTTAATAGGGTTTCCACGTATAAAATCTTGGTGTTCATGTGTGTCTGATGTGTTGTTAATTTATGCTTTCATTTCTATTCATCAAATTTGTGCTTAAAGGTTAAAAAGGTTGAATAAGTTTTAATTTTGTGATAACTGATTCACCCCCCCCCCCTCCCTCTCAGTTATCTCTTCTTGTTTTGCCAACAGTTTCATTTTTTAAGAATTGGTTATATTCTCACAAGACATTAATTGTTATGTCATCAAAAGTATGTCTATCAAAAAGTCTCAAAAAATTATTAAAAAATAAAAAATAAATGCCTCATTTGTAAATGGATGCATTATCGCTTGTACGTGACATCCATATTAAGGGGGCGCATTATATAATTGAGCCTCAAATCAAAATTTGTTAAGTAGAAAGATCAATGGAGGATGAAGGCACGGGAGGTTGGAGGAAACTCAACATTCTCTCGTCAATCACCAATGACAAGGCCGCTTACAAGCTTTGGTGGCATTTTATTTTCTATTGTGTGACACTAACAATTTTCTATGTTGCTGGAGATCATGTGGCATGATCAACAATAGTGGCTATTTATATTCATGTGTGTTATTTTTTTTATGTATCCTCCTAGTGTAAAATATTCTAATCAATAAAAGCACTAGCGTAATGCAATTCATGGATCTTGTAAAGGTTAGTGGTGATCCAAAAAACCATAGAAGGTGAATAGATGAGTGTGTTCTTGTTCATGTCCTGGTTTATGGTAAACTTATGTGAAAACCATAAAAGGTTGATGAGAGGTGCCTTTTGTTTGAATCAAGATCATGAGCCACAAGAGTTGGGCTTACTATAGTTGAACCTGTTTTGATTAAGAGGGGAAAAAAAGGTTTTGAAGGGACCCTCAAACCCTTTACAACAAAAGTCACAAAATACTACCTAAAAGGATAATCTAAAAAACCACCAACAACAACCCAACAGCTAAAAAATGCCACAAGGCAGGTGCAGATCAAAGATAAGACTAGAAACTACCAACAACACCTAATAGTTAGAAAACAGCAAAACAAAACCTAACCTACATCCAGCACGAAATAGAAAGCAATGAAGAAAAATAATTATTCAGGCCACTTAGAGCATTTTCCACCTCCATCTGCTAGTTCTTATGCTTTTCAACCATATCTAGCAGTTACTTGTTCCCAACATCAAACATTTTCTTCCACTTGGTTGATCATCTAAACACAGGTCCTTTATCATCATCCTTAGGAGTCTTCTTACCTTTTCCCTTTGTCATGTATTCTTTCTCCACAAGCACAGAGAAGTAAACCTGATCTTCTCTGAGTTCACTGATTTTCCTGAATAGGATTTCTAAAGACTCTGCACTGGTCTTTACAAAAATATGACATGCCTAAAAAAAAAAATTAATATCCACATTTATTCCTGAAACCTTGGCTTGTAGAGCAAATAATCTTTCCTCACAAAGAGACTTAAAGTCATGATAAGATCCTTCAATGTCCACCATTCTATCAATAAGAATGTCTGGCACCGCACCTTTTGGAACATTCTTAAGATTTTCCTTTAAACCTCTGATTTTAATGTTAATCTTATTAAATTCTAGCAAATACCATTTTGATAACTTAAAGGTACTCGTATCCCCAGCTTTGGATATTTCCAACAAATTAAACATGGAGGTCACATCATCATCAAGATAAGAAAATTCCTCGGAAAGAGGATCCGCCTTCAAAGGCTCTTGTTTACCTTCTTGCTTTTCTGCATCCTCCTCCTCCCAACACCTATTCTCCTTATCCTCCTCCTCCTTAGGAAAATCCTGTGGAGGGGAATCCACAATGGTCACCATCTTATCACCATCATTATTGTCCTCACCAGCCTCCTTGGGATCCTTAGTCATAAATTCTAGGGCCTTGCTCCTCAGATTAGCAATATGCGTCAAAAGCCTCCTTGGTTTGTCAGCAACACCTACCTCTTTATCCTATGACCCCACCTCACCACCACCACCAACAACATTTTTACCACCAGCCACCTCCAAAAATATGGGAGAGGGATCATCCAACCCCACATCCATGTCATCACTCCCAGAAAGGGAAAGCCCTTTCGTTAGCCTATTACTCTTAGCACCACCCACCTTCCTTTTCTTCAAAGACATAGCCACAATATTAGGAGAAAGATCCTCCTCATCTTCATTCCATTCATCCTCCTCCTCTGAAGAGGACTACTCCCCTGATGACCCAGACTAATCATTTACACGCTTCTCCTTACCCTTGATGGCAGTAGCAAGGAGAAGAATCTTAGTATGTTCCATAATCAATAAAATTATCCCTTCATGGAGGATGGGGGCCTTTCTATTCTTAAGGTGCGCATACACCAAAACCTCTAGAGAAGATAACAAAAAGAAAGGAAAATAAATGACCAGACCATGCCTGAAATGATTTAGGAGAGTAAAATGATGACCAAGAATGGCCTTAAATCTCCCTTCTAGGGTCACATACCCCATCAACACCTCGGCAACATTCAAATCTTCTTCAGGGAAGTTCTCTCGTAACCCCAACTCTCTAGCTTGATTAAATGTTTCCTCTCATCATCTTTAAAAAACTGATTCATCACCTCTTCATTGCTATTTTTATCCTTGAATAATTTCCTACCAATTGGGGACAACCCAGTTGCCATGGCAACCAAATCCTCATTCACCTCCACTTCTAGGCATTTAACCCTAAGCTTTCAATTATGCCTGAATGAAACAAATTGCATCGAGGCATTAGAGTCATGCCCATGCAATCTCTCCAAGAATGGAGGAAAATTCCCATGGTGCAGGATAGACCATAGTTTCTCCTTACATTGAATGTCCCCATAGGAATGTGGCTCGATTTGGCTTCTTTCACCACCCATGTCAACTAGCACACAACTCACAAAAATCTTGTGAATAGGACACGACTGAAGGCCAAAAAGCAACAAGACACCCATAAAGCATGTGAAACAAAGGAAATTACTATTCCATAAATGTCGCAATACTTCCACCCATGCCATCATTCCTCAATAAGCTCCTGGCTTCCTCGAGAAGGATCACACCCTCCTTGCATGAATGAAATTCAATAAGCCTGACAGCCTCGTTGGCAAAAAAATCCACCAATGATTTACCTTCTTGATAAACGTGAGAGATATGAGTCTCATCACAAGATTGAAGCATCATTATAGTATCCCTAATGAGTTGATCAACACTCCATCTTAGAGAGTGAGTGCCACGCAGATAATTAATAATATTCATAGAATCTCCTTCCACCCATAATTTGGAGTAACTTTTGTTGATGGCATACTTAACACTGATAATTACAACCTCCACCTCCACACGATGATTGTTCTAAGTTCCCAACAAGAACAACATTTGAAACTATTAATGTTTGAAAGGTGGATAATATGGACATCATCAATATTGTAAACAATTTTATAGGAGAGAAGCTAGCTACAAAGATCCTCTAACTGCCAGACTTCTTAGAAGTATGGTCGGCCAGTGATGAGTTCACTAGAAGTGAAAGTCAGATAAATTCTCGTGTGTAGGTGATCATGTACAACAAGATCCAGATAGTAGTATGCAAACCTAAAAGTATGTGTAGGCATATCATTCTATTTTTAATTTATGTGATATAATTTTGCTCCATGTTCACACTAAGCAGGGGTGTTAGGAATTAGTGTTCACATGGATGTTATGATTTGTATATTTAATAAAATAGAGTTATGTACATTAATTAGTATATTTATTCATTATTTGTGTAATTATCTATGTAAGGGAGTTGTTATAGGAGGTTTCCTATAATATAGGATATGAAAATCATATATATATATTGAACGAAAGAAAATAATGAAGCACATATTATTTTATGTTTAATTTTTTCAGCTTCTTTTGTCTCTACTCAAATTTATGTACAAGATTAATATACCTTTATCAGATTGACTAATTTGTAGCCCAAGGAAGAAATTCATCTCCCCAAATATTGATATTTCAAACTAATTTTGTATCTCCTCTACAAACTTCTTACATATTGCTTCATTTCCTCCAAAAACTTTATCATCAACATACACAACCACAAACAAGATTTGAACTCTCTCAACCTTGAAGTAAATATTGCTATCTGTAGTACCCTTTTTGAATCTCTTATATAATAAGTACTTATCCAATCTTTCATACCAAGCTCTAGGAGCCTGTTTGAGTCCATATAAAGCTTTCTTCAACCTGCAAACCATATCAAAATCTTTTGATAACTAAAAAACTTTGGGTTGTTCAATGTATACCTCTTCTTCTAACTCACCATTCAAAAATGTTGACTTGACATCCATCTGATACACCTTGAATTCTTTATGTTCTACAAAAGAAAAAAAAATCCTAATAGATTCCATTCTTGCTATTGGAGAAAAAGTATCTTCAAAATCTATTCCTTCCACTTGTGAGTAGCCTTTACAAACAATCCTAGCCTTGTTTCTGATAACTTATCCATTCACATTCATCTTGTTCCTGAATACCCATTTAGTTCCTATCGCATTCTTGTTTGCTGATCTTGGGAATAGTTCCCATGTATGATTCTTCCCAGCCTACCTCAACTCTTCTTCTATAGCTTTAATCTAACTCTCATCCTTGCATACTTCACACATTTTTTTAGGTTCTACCTCATAAAGTAAACAAAATTTTACTTGTTCCTCTATCATATCAGCTCTTCTTCTTGTCATCACAAATTTACTCTTGTGTACAATTATTTGATCTTAATAATGATTCTTCTACACATACTTAAGAGTCTTACGATTCTTTTTTGGGGCATCTTCCTCTTCCATTGTTATCTCTTTCTCTTCTTCTTCTTCTTCTCTGCAAGGGGGTTCATTAGATTCATATCCTTCTATCAACACTAAGATCTGATGTGATTCTTCATCTAATTTAACACTGCACTTTCAACTATCGTCTATAACCTTTTGTTATAGCATCTTTATGCCTTGCTCTTTGTAGAGTATCCAAGAAAGATACGTTCATCTTATCTTGCTTCACAATTTCCTAATTTCTCTTCATCTCTCTTAATATAACATTTTCTTCCAAACACTTTGAAATTTTCACAGTAGGAGGTTTTCCATACCATAGTTCATAGGGAGTATTTGAACTATTTACTCTTGCTTGTCCTCTATTAAGAATATACACTATAGTATGAATGTTTTCTTTCCAATATACTTCTAGTAGATTTGCTTCCTTCATCATGGTTCTTACTACTTATTGAACTTTCGTGTTCTTCCTCTCCACAACTCCATTTTGTCGAGGAGTCCTAAGAGTTGATAATGCCTCTTTATCCCATGATCTTCACAAAATTTGTTAAATTCATTGGAGGTGAGCTCACCACCTCTGTCAGACCTCAAACACTTTATTTTCAAATCCATTTCATTCTCAACCATAAACTTAAATGCTTAAAATTTTCTAGAGCTTCTAATTTTTCTTTGAGAAATATCACCCAAGTCATTCTAGAGTAATCATCTATCAACAATATTAAATACATTTCATCTTGTGAGCTTCTTGTTCTAGTAGGTTCACATAGGTCTATATGCACCAAATCCAAAGGTCCTACACTAGAATATTCTTTAGTTTTGAACCTCTTTTTTTATTTTCTTTCCAAATTGCATTGATAGGATTTGTAATCTTTGGCAGATCTCTCACAGCTTGAGTAGAGTTTATCGTCAATAGGATATCAAAATTGATGTGACCCATTCTTCTATGTCATATCCAAGTTTTATTGATTTGTGACATAAATAACTTAACACCACCACCTTTGAGTTGATAAACATTTCCTTCAGTCCTTCTTCTAGCTACAACCAATGTTTTAGAGCTTCCTTTTCTAATTTCAAAACCATTATCCTAAAATACCATATTTATCCTCTGCTACAAAAATTTTCTACACTGAGAAGATTATGTCAGAGACCCTTGACATAAAGAAAATCATCTTGTTATTCTTTCCATCAAAACTAATTGAAATTTTCCATGGATCTTAGTAGATGTATCATCACCAAACTTAACAATACCACCATCATAATTTTCAAGATTAACAAACTTACTCTTGTCAACTATCATATGATTTTAGCATCTACTATCAATTATCCAATAGTTTATCTCTTCTCTTGCATGAAAAGGAGTCAACATATTTCCTTCAATACTGTGACCTATTTTTGGAGCAATTTCCTCCACGCATCTTTTAGGATTATTAGAATTAGTTCCAACATTTAGCGCCATGAACAAGCATTCGGCACTTCCATCATCAAGATAGTCTAATTGCTCATCATCAAATACACCACTATATTATTTAACATAATATCTCTTCTTGACAAATCTACCTTTATGATCTTTATGTTTGTCATTTGAAACTTTAATTAAAAATTTGGAAGCATAATGACTTATCTTTCCATAATTAAAACACTTAAAAGGGTAACTTACCTCTATATTTGCTAGTGCACTTTTTCAATCTTCTTACAAAATTTTCTTCCACCTCATCAAGATCATCTAGATCAAATTCATCATTCTCTTTTTTGTTTATTTTAAAAGAAATTTCTTTCTTTGGAGCATCTTTGTCAAACTCTCTAAATTCAAAAGTAGTTAAAGCACCAAACATTTGATCTCTAGAATATTGATCCAGATTCTAAGCTTCCTCAATAGCATAAAATTTAGCACTATAATCTTTAGGAAGAGTTCTCAATACCTTTTTTAGAACTTCACTTTCCTCTAGCTTTCCACCAAGACCATTAATGGAATTGAAAAATTCATCCATACTGAGCATGTAGCCTACAACATCTTCATCTTCTGACATCCTTAGGGTTTCAAATTTAGATTTTAAATTCTACATCTTTGCTTGGTTGACATTATCATCTCCTTCATAAATGATCTCCAACTTTGTCAAAATATCTTTAGTAGTTTTGAGGCTTATCACCATCACAAGTTTTGAATCAGAAAGCCAAGTCAAGATAAAATTTCTTTCTTTTCCATTATTCACATAATCCTTGATCTTATCATCACTTTATGGAGGAGTAGTAGGCATAGTGTATCCAATTTCAATTGACTTCCAAAAATCAAACCCCAATGAGACAAGAAAAGCTTCCATCTTGGCTTTCTAGAAAGCATAATTTGATCCATCAAACATAGGGACCTTGACACCATTCCTATGTGTCATCCGAATCTACCTGAAGAGGTTAAGCTTTTTCCAAGGACCCACAACTATGATACCATTTTTACACACACAAGACAATTGAGAGGGAGGAGAAAATAAGTTGTACTTTAAAATATTCAAACCCTCATTAACCTTCAAGCCCTTATTATGCATCAACATGAATGTAAGAAAATTGAAACATAAACACATCAATAACCATACACAATAGAACACCAGATTTACACGGAAAACCCTAATTAGGGAAAAACCATGATGAGGATTAACTCATATATATGAATAACAACACCAAATACAATAGACTCATTGTCAGAAGGGCTCACTATCCAAAAGAAAAGAATGGCTCACTATCAAGGGCTCACTGTCCAAAGGACTCTCTATCCAAAATAGAAGAGAATAGAAGAAGACTATTACAAGGAGGTTCACTAGCTTAGAGAAATAGGAAGATCCACCACAACTACTCTACAACATCTGCAACCTTTGGATCACTACCTCCAGCAACTTCAAGTATAGTGAAAATGTAGATACCTTCTACTCACTGCTTATGATAGCCTTAGGTGTTTAATCTCACACTTAGATCATAATACTTGATAAAAATTACATAGTTTTACACCACACAACACAACACTAATATCTCCAACAATCAACCTAACTTATATATCAATTGTGATCTCAAACAACATTGTTTAGGTCGACCTCAATGAAATGTATGCAATTGAAACATGCAACCAACAAATAGGTCAGCACCAAACACTTCTGTGGTGGAAAGAAGTGAAGGAAGACCACATTAAGGTCTAACCAAAACCCAAATCTACATAGAAATTCTTTACCACACTTACACAAACCACGAAGAACATCCACAAGTAATGCGAACATGTCAGGTCAACCAATCCCATATTAATACTACCAAGCAATCAATTCAATCTTCACCAATTCGAGAAACATATAGCGGACCATGAAGCTAGAACTTATCACTCCTCTGAGTTTGAATTTTTTGTGTGCATGGTGGAATCTATCTTGGGGTTACCCCGTGGTCCCCCCTGCCCCCCCCTTGACCCGTGCTCCTCTCCCTTAGGCCTGTGTCTGACAGGTACCACCCCTACGGGGTCAGTGCTTTCACCATCGAGCTTTTCAAAGACTTTGGTGTCTCCGGGCGTATCTTCTATGCTGGCGGTGAAGATCCCTCTAACTATCGGTAGGAAGGATGTGCTTTCTAATGGAAAAAAAGTCTCCTCCTCATTTCAGTCTACACCTGAGATTGTCTCGAACTCTGGTGCTGTGTTTGACATTCCTGATTCGATCAGTGACAGGATCCTCTCCTCCATAGAGAATGCTATTGTTAGGAGATTTCTTTCTTTCTGTCCAATGCTGGATATGGTTCAGAAATGGGTTGCAGTGAAGTGGCACCTTAACGGTAGTGTGGATATTTGCGCTATGGCTAGTGGTCTCTTCCTGTTTAGATTCACCACAGCGGAGGACATGGTGACTACTCTGTCATCGAGTCCGTGGTTTTTTGGGAAGCACAGCTAGGCTTTGTGCAGGTGGATACCTGGTTTTGACCCTACTACAGATCTTAATAAGTCAGCTCCTATTTGGGTAAGGCTCCCGGGTTTACCTTTTGAGTTTTGGGATGAAGCCATCTTCAAAGCCATTAGGGATTTGCTGGGTCAATTTTTTACCATGGATTCCATCACAAAATCAAAATCCAGGTTAGTCTTCGTGAGATTTTGTGTCAATATTTATGTTGATAAAATTCTACCAAACTCTATTAAGTTGTGTTCTAATTTGGGTAGTTGGATTCAACCTGTGTGTTACGAAAACGTTGTGGTATACTGTCAAAAGTGTGCCAAAGCAGGGCATCTGATCTCTAATTGCAAATCTACAGTCATTCAGGAGTTTAAGGACAATGTGATAAATCCCACTACCCTGTCTGAGAATATTCTGAGTCCCCCGAGTGACTCTGGGGTTGTTCCCCTAGATGTTGATCTGTCACTTGAGAATTCTCCACATCCACCCTCCCCTGTTGGTCCACCTTCTGAATTAACTGACCCTAGTGACTCATTGGAGTCGGCTGCTAAACCCCTATTTGTCCTTTTGCCTTAGGACCCTGGCTGTTCAGTTGTTGATCCCCTGTTTGAAGGGGTCTCTGGTGGGTTTCCTATTCTTGGCACTTCTTCTTTTGACCCTCTGTTTAAGGCTGTCAATTCAGGGATCTATGGGGCCTTGATCGAGGAGGGTGAATTCTGCAAGGAAGAGAGCTCTGGTATGATTGATGAATCTACTGAAAATTTGGGGAGTTTGAAGCTTGAGAAATTTGGGGATGAAGGGATATGGACAATGCCCAAGAAGAAAGGAAGGAAGAAGAAGGCAGATGTAGGAGGGAAATCTAAGCCAGGGAGACCTTCTCAGAGATACACTAGAACGAGAGAAACGACAAATGAGATTTCCTTGGGTAAGAAGAGGACATTGGATGTGTCCTCAAAAAAAGATCAGAAATGAGAATAATGTCATGGAATGTTCATGTACTCAATAGCTCACACAAACAATGTGCTCTAAAGGACTATATAGTGGAACATAAGATTGATGTTTTCCGTCTTCAAGAAACCAAAATGTTGATGGTTAATTTTGATAAAATTGCTAACTTTTTCTAGCCTAATGCTTCCTATGTCTATAGTGATGCCGAGCGAGCTTCGGGGGGTTTGGTTGTGCTTTGGAACCCATCTCATTTGTAGGAATCTAAATTATTCCATTGTAAAAATAGTATAGGGGTTTTGTTCTCTTATCTTGGTGAAGCTTGGTCTATAGCTAATATATATGCTCCTAATCAAAGGAACACAAGAAGTATTTTGTGGAATAACATGGTGGCTAAGATTAATCTAAATAAGGGAGGTCGTTGGCTTATTGTTGGTGAATTTAACTCCCCACTATTTCGATCTGAGAAAAGTGGTGGCCTTCTAGATTACTTTGACAGTATGTCTGATCTGGCTAATTTTTTGAATTCTTTAGATTTAGTTGATATTGAGCTACTCGGCTAGAATTACACTTGGTCTAATAGACGGGCTGGTGGTAACCTAATTTAGGTCTAGCTTGACCGCTTCCTCTGCTCTCCTCATTGGACAATTTCTTAGATGCCAATCTAATAACCTTGCCTAGGACGGTCTTTGACTATAATCCTCTTCTGCTGACAACTAATATTCATCTTGTTGTTGGTTCCTTTCCTTTTCACTTTGAAATAATGTGGAACGCTCATCCCGATTTCAAAAATAAAATTTCTAAATGGTGGAATATTCCTATCCATGGATCCCCTATGTATAGGATCTTTTTTAAACTTAAACATATCAAAATATGGTCAAAGGATGGAACAAGAATGTGTTCGGGGATGTTTTTCAAAGGAAAAAATTGCTTGAAGGAAAGTTAAGGACCTTACAAAAAAATATGGATGAGGGTGATGACAGTCAGTGGACTCACATCTAGGAATGGGAAGCAAGAATGGAATGGGAATGGGTTCTAAAAAATGAGGAGGTCTTCTGGAAGCAAAAATCTAGGGTCCAATGGTTGATGGAAGGAGATAGGAATACCTCCTTTTTCCATGTTTCTGCTATCAAGCACAGGAAAAGGAATCAAATTTCTAAACTGACAAATGCCATTGGGGAGGTGATTTCAAATCAAGCTCAAATCGGGCTTTGTGCGGTTAACTATTTTCAGGAGGCTTATTCGGCCCCTGCTCAGGCGCCCAACCTGGCTTTGGACTGTGCAATTCTCCAACATCTTCTTGCCTCTATCTCTCATGAAGATAATTTGGGAATCCTTAGAAATGTTTCTATGGAAGAATTTTTTCTGGCTACCATTAGCATGGGGGCTTTCAAAGCATCGGGGCCTGACGGTTTCCTTCCTAGTTTTTTTCAAACTTTCTGGGATACTATGGGTGGGGACTTTGTGCTTGCGGCCAGGGATTTCTTCAAATCTTGTAGGATCCTCAACCAATTGAACCACACTTTCATTTCTCTTATCCCCAAGATAAGTGAACCTCTTTCTATGACTAACTTTCATCCTATTAGCCTTTGTAACACCTTTTATAAGATCATTTCTAAGATCCTTTTTAACTGCATCAAACCTCTTCTGGAAATAATCATTAGTCACACTCAAAAGGTGTTTGTCCTTGGGCGACATATTCTTGATGCCACTTTGATAACCCATGAACTGCTCCATTCAATGGATAGATGTAACAATGCGGGGATGGCTCTCAAGCTTGACATTTCCAAAGCTTATGATAAAGTGTTATGGGACTTCATCCCGAAGGTCTTGGCTAAGTTTGGCTTTAACAATTTGGTTATCAAACTCATTATGGAATGTGTTAGCACTATCAAGTTCTCGGTTATGATTAATGGATCCCCCTATGGGTTCTTCTCTGCTGGTAGAGGACTCAGACAAGGAGAACCCCTGTCCCCCTATTTTTCATAATGATTGCTGATGTGCTCAGTACGAATTTCATGGGTCTGTTGTTAGAGGGATCCATTTCAGGTGTTAGAGCGGCTTCCTCTCTGGATCTTATTATTGTACAGCAATTTGTGGATGACACCTTTCTATTTAGGAAGGCCTCTATGGTGGAAGCTAGGAAATGGAAAGCTTGTCTTAACAACTATGCCTCTTGCTTTGGTCAAAGCATCAATTATAATAAAAGCAAGATTTATTTCTTTAACTGCATGCCTAATTTGAAAAATAGGGTGACTGCGGTTCTCGGATGTGTTAATGATTCTCTCCCGTCAATGTATCTTGGGCTCCCCCTCATGGTTAAGGAGGTTCCCACGAAGTTCTGGAACATGGTTCTGGAAAGGATTCAAAGGAAATTGGTTGGGTGGAAGGGATCTATGCTAAGCCATGTTGGAAAACTCCAACTTCTCACTACGGATATCCAAGGTATCCCCACTTATTTTCTTTCCATTTTTAAGATGCCCAAGTACATTGCTAATAAATTTGAAAGAATTCAAAGGAATTTCCTTTGGTCTGGTACTAAGGAAAAAAAGAAATTCGCTTTGGTGAAGTAGGAAAGGGTCTGCCAGGCTAAAAATTGTGGTGGGCTTGGAATTAAGAAGATTTTCAACTCTAATAGGGCCCTGATGGCCAAGGTTGGTTGGGACTAATTAAGGAACACTAAGGACTGGTGTAAAATTTTGAATTCCAAATATCTCCAGAATAGGTCTTTGATTGATTGTCTTTCGGAGCCCCACCCCCAGGGCTCTGTTGCCTGGAGGAGCATTTGTAGCATACAAGGCCTGCTAAAGAAAGGGATTAAATGGAAAATGGGCAATGGGATTAGAATCAGGTTCTGGGAAGATACTTGGCTAATTGACTCCTCTCTGGCTTTCTCTGACTTTGGGGCGATGATGGGAGCGGCTCAGAGATTCTTTGGCATACATATCAGTGACTATGTTTCTGGACCACCCGGAGCTAGGATTTGGAAGGATCTCACCCTTTGTTGCCCCCATTCTCATGACCTTTTTTGTCTAGCTTGATCCCTTCAGGTGATTCTTTCCAGCAGCAGGTTTCCATCCTATGACAGGGAGGATGAGATTTTTTGGACTTTAGATAAATAGGGGGATCTCTTTGTGCGGTCAGCTTATAGACTGCTGACTAACAAAAATTTTGTTGAGGAACCTTGGAAGAAGGTTTGGAATCGCCACATGATCCCTAAAATTATTTTTTTCTAGTGGATGACCTATCATAATAGGATTCTAACCCTAAACAATTTGAGGATTCGGGGTTTTTGTTTTCCCAATAGATGTTTTCTTTGCAAGAATGGGGAGGAAACTGTCAGTCACCTTTTATTACACTACCCATTTGCTACCGAAGTTTGGGGGTTGGCTTTTGAGAAACTTGATGTCCCTTGGGTTATGAGCAAGGATCTTTCATCATTCATTCTGGGTTGGTATGGCCTATTTTCCCACCCTTTGCCTAGTGAAATTTGGAAACAGGTCCCCCTTGTCTTAGGATGGTGTTTATGGAAGGAGAGGAATAACAGGGTCTTCAAGAATATTGAGAGGAGTCCCAAGGATGTTTTTGGCATTGGTGTTAAGCTCATTTAGGAGAATATCTCTCTCTTTAATGGGAAACCCCCGAAGAAGGGGCCTTTGGATTACAAAATAAAAATGGCTAAGGAGTGGCACCAGGATTTAAAGGTTAACTCTTTTGATAATTCGAAGCTTTTAGCTAGAAAAAATACTAAATGGGAGCCTCTGGATAGAGGATGGTTTAAATTTAATTTTCATGGGGCTGCTAAGGGCAACCTAGGTAGGGAAAGTATTGGTGGAGTTATCAGAGATTCTATGGGAGCTTTGGTGGCGGGATTTGCTGGAGGTATTGGGTTTCAGTCTGCTTTAGTGGTGGAGGCTCGTGCGCTACTAATGGGCCTCAAAATTGTTGTTTCTCTAGTGATTTCTTATCTCCACATTGAAGGAGACTCCAAGTCGGTTACGGATGCGGTGAATAAAGAGAGATTAATTGGTTGGAATACTAGCGACATTTTGTTGGATGTTAGTTTCCTTTTATCCAAAATTAGGGATAAAAAGGTGACTCATATCTTCAGAGAAGGCAACCATGTGGTGGATGCCTTGGCTAATCTTGGCTCGGGATGGGATTCTGCTAAGTGTTGGAGGAAGAAGGATAGGTTTCCACCAATTATTCAAGCTTTAATCGCGTGGGAACAAAGCTACCATGGTTTGTAATGATTTTAAATCTTTCGATGACGGGAGCTGAATGGGGGGCCCACTAGATTTTTTGGGGGATCTAGTGGATGAGTGTCAACTTGGGAATGGTGTACAGGTGGAGGTTTCCTGGCAAAGATATTCGTGTGTGGGGCATGGAAAGGAGGATCCACGTGTCTATCCTTCGGACTTGGTGGATGGGGTCAGGTTCTAAGGTTACGATGATGTGGCGGGGTTGGGACTTAAAAGATGGTTACAAGTATAACTGTGACAGCTTGATGAAGGTTAGTTGGAAGGACATGACTTCATTAAATCTATGGAGCCGTACTATGTGATCTATTCTCTTGGGGATTGTGGGATTTCTTGTTGTATCTCCTCCTTGCATCTGGTGGTGCGAGTGTATTTATAATTATTTGACTATTCATGATGGGAGATGGCCTCCTTCTAGGGGCTTCGAGCTAGTTAGTTTAGCGTGGGACTCTTTTGGCTCTATTGGGATGGTTTCTAAATTTATTTATTCGGCCTTTTCGCATGGTTTTTTGTGCATTCCTTACATTTCCGCCAATTCTCGCCTTCTTGGCCGTAATCATAACTTCATTAAATTTAGTGTTAAATCACCCTATGGTGATTTTCCCTTCCGTGTGTGCAACCTGTATGTTGGTGTTATTATCCTCAGTTTTATACCTTTCCTTATCAATCACATTGTGATTATCATTCGCGACTGCTGCAATTAGCATTTTTTGCAATTTCTTCAGTTTTCTGTGCAGGTTGGTAGTATGGGTGGTGAGCGGGTTAGGAATGAACCTGACAACTGTGAGGAGTTTTAGAACAACCCTTTGGTCTGGCACATTTGTGTGGAGGGTGGAATTTCTCTGCTTATGGAGTTCTTAGTTGGTCATGATCCTATCTTATTAGGTCATTTTTCCAATTCGTGGAAGGACCGTCGGGTCTCCATTGGTGGTATATCGTTTGAAATCAGTGAGGAAGTCATAGCACAAGCGATGGGTTTACTGTGTTCTAGGAAAAAATACCCCAAACACACCAAGAATTCGGATCATGAAAGCTTAAAATCCTTTATCAGAGGTGAGGAGGCCTTGGTGCGGAATCAGACGGGGTTTGAGAGGGATGCTCTTTCGAAGCCCTGGGATTAGGTGTGCATGGCACTGATGAAGTATGTTACTTTGGAAGGTAGGTTTAAAACCTATTTCTTTTACCACTTCCCTTTGTTAAATCATCTAAGACATAAGATGTTGCTCAGTTTCCCATTTTTTCTTTTAATAGACCTTGAAAACTTTGTCGACAAGTGCAATGAGTCGACCAGTCGTAACCCCTATGATCTCCCGCCGCTCCCACTCCATCAGGGGCTTATTATGAGACTATATGACTTTCACCTAGCTCCTTGTCCGCCTAAATCCATCACAGTGGTCCACATTGAGAACATTGAACCCCTTTCAACTATGCAAATTTCCCCGGTCGAGTCTAAAATCCCTCCTAGGAAATCCAATTTGGGCATGGTGGGGAATCCTAAAGCCAAAATTACCACCAAAAAACTTAAGGGTGGGCTAGGCAAGGCCCATGCCAACGTGGCAGAAGGACTCTATGAACTAAAATCCACTCAGGCAGACTCGGCCTACAAGGCCACTTCAACTAAAAAAGGTAAGGAGAAAAGCATGTTGGCCCCGATGGTTAAGGATGGAAAGGGCGAGAATTCTGTTAGGAAAGACTCTAGAGGTGATACGGTTGTGGGGACCACTGACACGACTGGTGGGGAAAATGCCAGGAGGAGATCTAGGAGGCTGGGTAGGAACAACAAAAAGAGGTTGATTATTGAAGACTCTGAGCAGGATCAGTCTGACAGGAAAGGTTACAAGGAAGAAGAATCTGAAGAGGAGGAGGAAGAAAATGTGGAGAGGCCCCAATTTACTCCGGTGGACAGCAACCTTCCTATTGATGGCTCTTCCTCTCACTCTCTGCATCCCCTGGTGGATGAGCCTAGAGAGGTTCAGGGGACTATGGACTTTGGGGTGGAGTCGGGCGATGTGGTGAAGAGAATGGACACTCTCGACAAAAGGTTTCGGGGGTTAACCCGCTTCACCATGAAGCTGGGCCACTTTGTCATGAGAACCCTGTCTAATGATGTAAAGGAGGAGCTGGAAGGAAATAAAATCCAAGAGAACAAAGAATGGGTGGGTGATGAGGTGGTGGACCTCCTGATTAAAAACTGGGACAATGCCAATTAGCTGCTCCCTGTGCATGTCTGTCGGTTGTTGCTCTGCGATCATTGTGTTGCCTTTGGGTTGTTTTTGCTTTTTTTTCGTTATGTTTGTTGTTTAGTCTTGTTATTTTTTGGCCCTAGTGGCTCATTGTGAAGGGTACGACACCCTAAAAATGTTGCTTAACTTTTCAAAAACATCACACAACATCCCAAAATATTCCGCCATCATCAAAAAATTCAGCAATGAACATAATCATCCTGTGCAACTAGCAACACTGTCAAAGATATACAACTCACTAACCAGCCTTGTGTAACACCTAAACACAAAACACTCCAAGGGAAGGTAGGTACAGGAAATATTAGCACATTTCCAAATCCTCAAGACAAGAAACCTCAATGCAGAGAAATGCAAAGCAATTCCATTTCTCTCAAAAAACCTTCTTCATAATCCAGCATAATGTCAAACACAACTTCCACTGTCATACGATCCAAAACATGAAACTATGGATACAACACCTTTAAACACCTCTGATCATCTCATCCAAACCAAATAAGCAAATATAACCATGAAGAAATGTGCAACACAATGCAAAATGCCACAAGTTGTCACCTTGCACACTCTCTTATTCAAATTTTCTCAAAATCACTTGGAAACCAAGTGAACCAGCTGTATCAACAATACCTTCTCAACACAACAAACACCTTCTCATCAACACCACACTAGAGAGTGCAACAATCTCCCCAATTGTAATACCAACAATCCCCCTATCTACAACACATGTTCAACACCACACTAGAGGTTGACATAGGTTGACATCAATGACAACACTAAAGACAACATAGTGCAACAATCTCCCTGTTGACATCAATGACAACACAACAACAATCTCCAACAAAATCCTATTAGATAAGTAATTAATTTTACATCTTGATATTGATGGAAGAAGGAGAAGAAGGAGATTGTTGGAAGTTTTTGTGAGTTCGCAACATGAGCATGACTTGCATACTACTGCTTGATCCAGTGTTATCATTGATGTCAATATTGTTATGATCAGCCTAGTATGATTTGGAAGAGTTACTAAAGACATGTATACATCATTATTTGATCCAGTAAATATGGTTGTACAAGAAATTAGCTAAGTACTACTGATTGTTTTGTGGTACAATGCATTAGTTTTTGGGTCTACACTCCTCTACACTAAAAGATCTAGCTCTACACTTTTAACAACATTTTCAAGATTCTGAGATGTTTTGTGAAATATGCTAGAAATAATGCATGGCAAAGCTTAGCTCTATGTATCACAATTATTTCTCTATATAACATGTCGATGTGGGAGATTCCACATTTCCTTGAGAAGAATTGTTTTATGTTTTGGTTTTAAAGATAGACTTACTACTTTTAGCTAAGTATAAATTTGAAGAAAAATCAAGTCTTGAAGTCACTTGTATAGAGAATTCTAAGTATGGTTGAAATTTTTTGTGATTATGTCCAATTCGTGGCTGACCTAATACATGATATGTGTTGAAAATATTAAATATTTAATGTAGATGTTTGTAGGATCTATTTTAGGTCCATGTTGACCTAAATTAAGTATTGCACATTTGATTTAAGTGTGAAGAAGTTTTTCAATCATGTGTAGAGATGAAAAAGCTATTGTGAATTATTTTTTAGTCACATCTAATTAATCCAACCTAATTGATGTATGTGGATGTAATTGGGTATATATATCTGAGACAATTTTGAGTTGTGAGTATAGATGAGAGTTTACAAGTGGCACATCAAGTGCATGTGATCTCAGATGATGCGAACATGTGAATTTAGAGGTGTGATATCAGAATATGAGCATAATTGGTGAGCGACTGCTAAGCAGAGCAATACTTTGTATTCAAAGCTTCAAACGAACTAAAATTTAGTACAAGGAAGGTGTACTTTTATCATTTCATATTTTGGCTAAGTAGCCACCTTTTTTATATCTAACTCTAGTTGTGATCCTTATAAGGATAGTGTGTCCTAGTGATGCAGAGCAAGGAGGAAAACATCCAACAATCTCAATTCAAGTTGTCTCAAACAAATCTTCAATCCATAAAATCCAAACTAGGGTGATTCTCACACAATCTCTCAACTTCCCTTGTAGGTCTGTAGACCTAGTTTCTTGAAGATATCTTGCAAAATAATTTTCAAACCCACAAACCATTTATCATTCCATACACCCATTATGGATTACTTTATCATATCTTGAAATCTCATAGAGTCACTTTGGACCATCATCTCCAAAACCTTTTTGCTACACTGCCCCTTAATCTAAATAGGCCACTTTTACAAACCAATTCTATCAAATCCTTCACCCAAAACCCTAAAATCTTTTCCAAAACTCTCAATAGGTTTAAAAACCGTAGAAACAATAACTTTCATCAAGGGAAACAATCATAAACTCACCAAAACATCAAACCCTTGTTTAAGCCATTTTAAGCATGCTCAAGGAGGGTTTATTGAAAATCCACACTCCAGACCTCTCCTCTACTAACCAAACCTTTAAACACTTCAAATATAGTCTACACATGCTTATTTCACCCTCACATGACCAATTCCAAAGGTTTTTCTACAAATCCTAGCATCTAGCTATCAATTTAAACCCAAAACTCATGAATCATCAACTAGGGCAGCAATAAAAAACTCTTCAAACTCTCATCCCTACTCCAAAATCCTATACTAACATATAAACCTACCCAGAAGTACCCATTCCACCAATTTGCAACCTATTATACCAATGGAATGGGTCAACAATCCATTATTTCACTCTCAAACCCCTAGAACAGGGTTACAGACCCGCCTATAGTGCTTTGGCTCTTAAATTCTTCTAACTTGATAAAATCACTCCAAACTAGAGCCAAAATTAAGTTAACTCATTTATCTAACAATTCCAATGAACTTTAGAATAAAATAAATTTGTACAGAGTCGTATAGGTCATGGGAGCAGCAAATTTCTAGAAAATACATAGAAAATTCAAATGAAAACAGGGTATTCTTTATTGTTTAGGCTTCAAGAACCATTCTCCAACCTCTACCTCAAGACTTATAACCATATTTTAATGTTTTCTCACAAAAACTAGCAATTACAACTGCCATTAGAATCTCATGACCGTTGGGATTCCACAAATGACACAAAATGCAATATTAAAATGCAAATTTTAACCATATTTCCAAAATATGACCACATCTCCTAGAACTAAATCAAAATGGCTTATTACATCTTAAATGGTCTATTATGACCTTATTTGCATGACATTAAAATCTATCACCCCAAAAACCTATCAAAGATCTTATTTATAAAATGAACTAACATGGTGCCCCTGCACCACCTAGCAACGAGCCTCTCTAATAAACATGTCCAAATATAATATATTGTGAGCTAATGCTCACTATGGTTTTTCCCTTTTTGGGTTTTCCATGTAAAAATCCTAGTGTTCATGTGTTGTGTCATCTTTTG
This sequence comes from Sequoiadendron giganteum, assembly GCA_007115665.2. Lineage (NCBI taxonomy): Eukaryota > Viridiplantae > Streptophyta > Pinopsida > Cupressales > Cupressaceae > Sequoiadendron > Sequoiadendron giganteum. Next base: position 172,171,642 of record CM021107.1, on the reverse strand, counting down.
GATGGTTTATGCTTCCATTCCTTATTTTTGTTAATATATTTTGGTGATTGGATAAGTTGTGTTCAACAGTTTAATAGAATATTGATTCAACCACCCCTCTTAGTATTCTAGGTGTTCAAAAATTGGTATCAAAGCTTGGTTCCTTTAAAAAATCCTAACAACTTGAGGAAGATCTTGGAGATTCAACACATGACTAACAAAAAGTATCCTATCCCTCTGGAAGAAATTCCTGCAACTAAATACATAGAAAGATGACTACTGGATTGACAAATCAGAACTTAAAGCGGCTCTTGAAGATCTTGACAAGGTTGAAAGTGAGAATAAGGGTTTGAAAGAAAATATTCAAGAAGCAAATGACTACATCAAAAAATTGAAAGATCAAATCAATAATTTCAAAGAAAGACATCGAGAAGTCAATGCATAGTTGAAGCAAGCAAAGGAAGACATCACTAGATTGAAAGTGCAAATGGAAGAAAAAAGGAGAATTGAGGAATGTTTGAATGCAATGGTACTAAGCAAGACTGAAGAATGCTCAAGGCTTGAGAAAGAAGTGGTAAATCTCATATCAGATCTGGAAAAGGCAAGAATACATGAGGACAAATTCAAAACAAGTTCTACTATTCTTGATTAACTAATTTGAGGAAAGAATCCATCTAAGGATAAAGGTGGTCAAGGAATTTAAGGACAAAGTTCGAAGGAAAATCAAACACCTAATAAGATTGACAATCAAAAAAGACTCAAGAAAATGGAAGGGCAATTCAAAAATCAAAGAAGTAATGCTAGAAGACCTCTCATCAAACAACCAAATTCTCAAAGGTACCCATCTTTCAATGGTATTTATTTTTCATGCAATAAATTTGTACATAAGGAAATGGAATGTAGAGGTAGAATTAATCATAATGTTGGATCCTTCTTCGGACAATGTTTTTAATGCAAGAAATTTATACATAGAGCTATTGAATGTAGAATTTAGATGGTGACTAGATATAATGTTGGGAGAATGGTTCAATATTTTAGTGATTACTACTATACATGCAATATGTGTGTACACAAAGCTAACCAATGTAGATCAAGGATGAATATAAGTCAGAGAAGTATTTTCTACTACTTTTGCAACAATCCTAGACATATTTCAAGATTTTACATAAGCAAAAATAGAAGATGGATTAATTTGGAATAGATGAATAAACCAATGAAGAAAGTTGACCCTACTAAGGTTAAGAAGGAAATGGATAAGATATGGGAAAAGAAAGAGGAATATCAAAACAAAAATAAATCAGGAACTTCAAATGCATTTGTACCTTCATCTAGTATAGATAAATCTTCTAAAAACTAAGCCCATGCCAAGGCTTAGGGGGAGCAATAATAGAAAATTATTATAACCCCTGGAAATATGAGGTGTCAAGACATGGCATGAAGATATATCATGAAAAACAAAAATTTGAAGCTATAGAAGAAATTTGTGGAAGAAAATATTACAATGCAACAATTTATGGAGCATGGAAAGATGTTTGTGCAAACAATTTTAGGAACATCAACTTTTCAGTCTAAAGCATTTATTGCAAGGATTATTTATAATCAAAGAGTTCAATTCTTATGTGCGAAGTAAAATACATTTATCCCAAGGCATTTGAAGAAGAAACAAAGGAGAAAGATGTGTGGAAAGGTTTGAAGCATCATCTGGAAGTTGAATATCAAGACCCTGGTTCGCCAAGCTATTTAAGAGGTATTTTTACAAATATTGCATATTCTTGTCTTTTGGAACTATTTTTTGAAAGAAATGTAAGTATAATGGAATTACCAAAAATAGTAGACAATTCACAAAGACCGCAATCGATGCTCAAGAGGCATTCTACTAAATTTTTGTTTGATGATCCCTTGGGTGAATTCTCTCACACTCCTATCGGGGTTTTAGCTACTAAAGATATTAAAGCATATATTCATGGGAAAATGGAAGAGGCATTACCTAGTACGTTATTTTTTCTATGGAAATATAAATTAGGAGAAAATGAAGGCACCCTAAAACCTGAGTACAAAGCCCTAAGTGATAAGAGATTAGATGTCTGGTGAAAGTTTTTGAAACTTTAAAAATCATAAGTACATCAGAATATTACTAAGAATAATTCATGACCAATCTATATGGATTGATGGCCCTCACTCAATAACAAAGGAAGTAATTAAGGATGTAACATGTTTGCGGTCTACCAGACCAATTCTTGATCAGAAGGCAATCAATACAAAGGATATAATGGAGAAAAGTGGTGCTATTCTTGAACAAAAATAATTCATAATGAACTCTATTACAAACTTGATGGTTAGATTTGCAACCATACTTATTGATTAGAAAATTACCGGTCAAATAGTGTAAGCCATGTTCCTCCTATTGCAGTTCATATGACCCTTAACATGATTGAAAGAAATTTTGACTACAACCTTTATGAGTTCCTTCGAAAACAATTAATGGAGAATCTAAGAGACATTAAGAAAAGGAAGAAGTGTACATTTCTAGTATCGAACATAGGTAATTTTCCTATTGCTCTACTTCTTGAAAGAAGTATAGGTGGTTGGACAAGTAAATTGGACAAAGAACCAATTGCACATCAAATAGAAAAATACATGAGAAATCTTGGAAGTTTCGATGCTAAGGAAGATGTTCTTGCAGCATTCTTTGGAGTATTTCAGAGCAAGATGAATAAGAGAATGAGGATTCTTAGAGAAGTGGTGAAAGGATATTCAAGAGACAATACCTTTCTTGTCTCCACTGAATTTTTCTTTATTGAAGTCATGAAAACTAAGTCAGTTTGGATCTCAGAACTGGTTTATGAAGTGTCAAAAGATGAAATAACTAGATGTGTAGAAGCCCTTCTAGGAAGTCTTGAAGATTTTGACAGAATAGAGGTAAGTGCAGAGGCCTCTAGTAGCTCTAAGAGAGTTGGCAAGAAGAGAAAAGTCACAGACAGTCCTCCAGTTGTTGGTAGAATCAAACAAGAGATTGTTGATATTGAAAGAGTTCATGATGCTTAACATGAGCATGAGATCAATGTCGGGTCTATAGAATTTCAAGGTTTGGATGAAGCAATAAATTCCCTACAAGGGTTAATCCCTAGTGCAAGTGTTGATGTTTCATTATCTATTATAGAAAATCGAGCAATCTTTTAGTCAAATCTTGTAAAGATTATGTCCCTAGATTAAAAATTCAAATTGAAGCTAAAACTAATACATGGCTTATAAGAAAGAATATAGTGAATATCAAGAGAGAAAATGTACAATAGACAGCAAAAGGTTACAAAATTCTTGAGAGAAGTTCAATATTGTGTGGAAGAAGCAAGGAACATACTATCATACTACATGAAATGGCCAAACATCACTCGAGGTATAAAGGATGGCATGAGTACAATTAAGACCTAGATAAACATGGTTGCATACTCTTATGATCTACTGAAAGACAAGGATGATCAAACTTGGATCTCTATAATGGAGCTTCATCACAAATTATGCACCCTACAAAGTCAAAGAGATGAAATGATCAAGAAAATTATAAAGTTGAGGAACTTAGTAAAGATAAAGTATATACCAGTCTCAACTACTCTTAGTAGTACTAATAAGCTCTTAGAGATAAACCTTGATCCTAGCACTCTGAAAGAAGCAGAAAAAACTCTACTGGAACTTGAACTTCTATACAGTTGTGTCACCAAAAAGTGTAGCCTTTGACACTTTTCACTCATTTGGACCCTTGCCTATGGATCTTGGACCTTTTTGGACCTCTTTTTAACCCCTTTCCAAGCCTCATGTAAAAGTTTTGTAAGGTGTTGTAACTAACCCTCACACTTTTCTAATATTTTCATCACTAAATCAACCCTTTCTTATGTTGTAACGACCCCTTAATGCACATATAAGTCCTATCTTAGTGTGTTTCATGAGACAATCTCGACAAACAATAATAATCACATGTTAATCCCTGACAACCACTTAAAAATTCCTACATGGACTAGGTCACCATCTTGGGCGACCTAGTCCCACCATACATGAATTTTAAAGTTTTATGTAGATCTGAGTACCCTTCTGGTAGAAACAGGTTTCGGCATTTCTGCAGATTTTCAAAAAAAGAGGACTAGGTCGCCCAGAATGGCGTAAATGTCCCAGTGGACCTCTATATCAGATTTTTCAGGTTTCTAGATCTTCATGTTATCCCTTTTCAACCTCCAGGTGCACATATTCCTTTCCCTTCATTTATGTTACAGTTTGTTTACATTTCTTAGGTCATTTGTATATCATTATGTGTTTTCCAACATAGTTGCATTTCCTAGGCTTTACATTCTTAATTAGTTTATATTTTCAGTCTATTGCACTTAGATAGACACATTTCACACACATCAAACCCCCAACCTCTTTGAATGAGCTCACCAAGAACACTTTTACTGTGAAAGAGAGTCATTCCTTCAACCAATCTTCTAGGTGAAAAACCTTAGGAACTCATTGGGGAATCCTCTTTCCCTAAAATGCATTATTTTTGGTGGTTCGTTTTGGTGAACCCAATGTTTGCACCCTCTTATCTAATTTGGATCTTTTTCATCATCCTATGTTTGTATTACACTGCATTGTGCATTGTTTAATTTGCATTTTGGGGTTTTAAAATTTTGCATTAGTGAAAGTGCATAATAGGTTGCATTTTTGCATCCTAGAACATTACACATCTATAAAATTTTGAATTTTCATGTTAATCATGCATCACCCAATACAAAAACCACCTGAATCAATCCAAAACATTTGAAAAATCTCAAAAAAATCACCTAGAGGACTAAGTCACCACCCTGGGCGACCTAGTCCCTTTAGGCCCCTGAAACTGTCCTTTACAGAGCTAAAAACCCTATTTTTATGCTTCTATTTTTTGTCATTATCCTTTTGTATCACTGGGTTGTGTTTCTGTAGCATGCATTTCATTAAATCTAGCATAAATTAGCTCATTTCATGCATTGTACATTTTCAATTTTGCATTTACAACATTTCATTTTCAGATCGTTGCATAGTGTAATTAGTAAATTACATTATTTGAAATCTAAAAATTGCATTGAATTCTATGCCTTTGCATTACATTTTAAGTTTACATAGCTTTTGTTACATTTTAAATAGCATTCATGGTACTTGTGGATAGCATTAACTTATTTTCATTTGTTGTATTAATTCCTAGATCATTTAAATAAAAATCTTTAGAAAACAAAAACACAACATTAACCACATCACATGCACCCACTCACAAACTTAGAGATAGAAAGACCTTTAGTAGTAATGACCTAGACATGTTAGATGAAGCCCTTGATGAATTCATCACTTCTAGCTCATCCACTAAAGCTTTGACCACTGAGGATACAAACATCGATAATCATGATAATCATAATTGTTCTTCTATTGATATCTCTCCCGTTGGTGATGAAGGTATCATGGTGAAAGAAGATACAAACATTGAAGATCATGATGGTCTTTCTTTTCTTCCTCCTCTTGCTTCCCCTTTGTAAAACATTAAACACAATGAAAACACCATCCCCTTACCTAATCTCTATAACCATGACCCTCAAACTTGTTCTTCTCATATCCCTCGATCCAGTAAGGATAGGTCAGTGTTAGAATATACACCCATTACAATTCATGAGACTCTTGACCTTTTTGGACCTCTTTTTAACCCCTTTCCAAGCCTCACGTCAAATTTTTATTAGGTGTTGTAACTAACCCTCACACTTTTCTAGGATTTTCATCACTAAATCAACCTTTTCTTATGCTACAATGACCCTTTAATGCACATATAAGTCCTATCTTAGTGTGTTTCATGAGACAATCCCAACAAACAATAATAATCACACGTTAATCCCTAAAAACCACTTAAAAATTCCTAGGTGGACTAGGTCACCACCTTGGGTGACCTAGTCCCACCATACATGTATTTTGAAGTTTTTTGTAAATCTGAGTGCCCTTTTGGCAAAAATGGGTTCCAGCAGATTTTCACAGAAAGAGGACTAGGTCGCCCAGAATGGCGTAAATGTCCTAGTGGACCTCTGTGTTAGATTATTTAGGTTTCCAGATCTTGATTCCATCCCTCTTCAACCTCCAGGTGCACATATTCCTTTCCCTTCATTTCGGTTATAGTTTGTTTAGATTTCTTAGGCCATTTGTATATCATTATGTGTTTTCCAACATAGTTGCATTTCCTAGGCTTTACATTCTTAACTAATTTCTATTTTCAGTCTATTGCACTTAGATAGACACATTTCACACACATCAAACCCCAAAACTCTTTGAATGAGCTCACCAAGAACACTTTTAGTGCGAAAGAGAGTCATTCCTTCAACCAAGCTTCTAGGTGAAAAACCCTAGGAGCTCATTGGGGAATCCTCTTTCCCTAAAATGCATTGTTTTTGGTGGTTCAATAGGAAACTTACTACAGAAAATAAATAGTGGGAAGAAGGAAATTTTGAGTGGCAAGACACTTTTTAGAAGCTTCAAGGCTCTACATCCTCAAGGTAACTATTTATCATGATTTTACATTTTTTCATATTTTGATATATATATATATACAAAGAAGGCAAATAAATTTTGGGGTGTCCTCCTAAGGGGGGCTTATGAATTTTTGGCACACATTTTTCCATTTATTTCAAAGGGGGAGATAAAAGAGGAAATGAGAGTGATGGTAATGAAGAGATCTAAGATATCGTATTATGCATGTTGCCATCAATGACAAAGGGGGAGATTGTTGGAAGAAGGAGAAGAAGGAGATTGTTGGAAGTTTTGGTGAGCTGGAAACATGAGCATGTATTGCATACTACTGCTTGATCCACTGTTGTCATTGATGTCAACATTTTATGATGTCAACATTTTTATGATTTCAACATTGTTATGATCATCCCATTATGATTTAGAAGAGTTACTTAAGACATCTGTACATCATTAGTTGATCAAGTAAATATGGTTGTATAGGAAATTAACTAAGTACTTGTACTAATTGTTTTGTGGTGCAGTGTGTCAATTTTTGGTTCTACACTCCTCCACACTAAAATATCTAGCTCTACACTTTTAACCGCGTTTTCAAGATCATCATACATAGCAAAAATCAAGATTCTGAGATGTTTTGTGAAATATGTTAGAAATTGTGTATGACAGAGCTTAGCTCTGTGTATCGTAGTTATTTCTCTGTATAACATGTTAGTATGGGAGATTCCGTATTTCCTTGAGAATAATTTTTTTGTCTTGTGGTTCTAAAGGTAGACGTACTAATGTTGGCTAAGTATGAATTTGAAAGAAAATCAAGTCTTGAAGTTGCTTGTATGGAGAAGTGTATGTATGATTGAAATTTTTTGTGATTAGGTCCAATTTCTGGATGACCTAATACATATATGTTGAGAACATTAAATATATAATGTGAATTTTTATAGGATGTATTTTAGGTCCATGCCGGCCTAAATTAAGTATTGCACATTTGATTTAAGTTTGAAGAAGTTTTTGAATCATGTGTAGCGCTGAGAAAACTATTTTGAATTGTTTTCTAGTCACATCTAATTAGGCCAACCTAATTGATGTATGTGGATGTAATTGGGTATATATATGTGAGATAATTTTGAGTAGTGATTATAGATGAGATTGTACAAGTGGCACATCAAGTGTGAGTGATCTCAGATGATTTGAACATGCAAATTCAGAGCTTTGAGATTAAAATAGGAGAAAAATTATTGAGCGACTGCTAAGTAGAGTAGTACTTTATATTTAGAGCTTCAAAGGAGCTGAAATTCAGCACAAGGAAGGTGTACTTTTATCAGTTCACATTTTGGTGAAGTATCGACCTTTCTTTTGTATCTAACTCTAGTTGTGAGCCTTATAAGGATAATTTTTTGTGGCAGTGAGCCCCTGTAATATACTATATTTGGATATAATATATTGTGAGCTAATCCTCACTATGGTTTTTCCCTTTCTGGGTTTTCCATGTAAAAATCTTGGTGTTCATGTGTTATGTGATCTTGTGGATATTTTATGCTTTCATTCCTTGTTTCTATTAATATGTTTTGGTGATTGGATAAGTTGTGTTCAATAGTTTAATAGAATACAGATTCACCCCCCCTCTTAGTATTCTGTGTGTTCAACAAACATCTATGGGTTATGGGACCACAGTGTAACTTATCTTAAATAAATTTAGATGTTATTTTTTTTCTTTCAACTACTAACAAGTATAATAATGTGATTTTCTATAAAATCAAATTAAATTTGGCAAAGATATACAAACCTATTCATTAGAAAGATTAAATCATTAAATTCATATTTCTAAGAAAAGATCCTTTTATAAGAGAGTACTAGCCAGATATAGAGAAGCCTTAAAATTAATATCACTAAAGTTATCACCTTCCAAAGATAAACATTTCCACTATAGTGATATTGCTAGACCATTCATATCAATGTTGAAATGTCCTTGTGTGTGGTCTCTCCATTGTTCTTCTTAGTTTACTTTTTCTCTCAAAAAATGGTATGCTCTTTTTCCTTAAGCTTCAAGTGTACGTGATGATCACAATCATGAAAATGCCAAACTTTTGTGGTGCCATCAACATGCTGTGAAGGCTTTCTTTTATAGAAATTATTGATTCAAATGACTGATCTATATTCAAAGATTAAAAAATGGAGATCAACGGTCAAGGTTTGTTGAGATGAAATAGATTGGAGAGTTAACTAGCTTGATTCATTTAATCAAGGGATTTGATTGTTCAATCATAGAAATTTGATTTATTAATCCATGGGATTAATGGATTAATCAATGATATTGATTTATTAGTCAATAGATTTGATTGATTTATTAATAGAAATGATTGATTAGTCAATTTATGAGAGGATAATAATTAATTAGATAATTAATTAATCATTGGAGGAATGTGCAAGTAAATATTGATTAATAAATAAATGTTTATTTATTAATGGATAATATTGGAGATGAAATGGGGGAATCAAATAATTTATTTAATTATTTAATTTAGAAGTGGGAAAATAGTCCAATTAAATAATTAGTAACAATTATTTAATTTAGGAAGGGTGTTGATGTTTAATTAAACAATTAATGGTAACTCTTTAATTAAAGTAGAAGAATAAGTGTAATTACTAATAAGTGACATAATTAATTTATTTAATCAATCAGGAATATCTATGTGAATTAAGACATAATTAAATAATTAAGATTTATTTAATTAATCAAAAAGGGTGGATTAGAATGAATGAATTAATAGTAGAATGTGATATTTGATGATAATTAAATAATAAGGTATTATTTAATAACTAGAGGGAAAGGGTGAAAAGTAGTAAAAAGGTGTTAATCATAGACTAGGACAATTTTGGGTATGTACATTTTGTCCCTCTTTGATACAATGCATTTTTATAGCACCGTGTCAAAGAAAATACAAAAATTTAGGTTCAGGAGTTGCCCCAGTATGCCTTGGTGATGATGAGATAGGATGGTGCCCCCTCAAAAAAAATTACAAATTTTCAAAAAAAATGGGAAATTGTTCTAATAAGCTAATTTTATAGTGACCTAAATATGCTAGTAATAAAATATTTTAATTTTAGGACATTTTGAGTGTTTGTTTTTACATTTGAAGGTGAAATTTGATGCACCTAGTTATAAAGGGGGGTCCAAAATGTCATCCAAAGTCTATAAATAGATCCTAGGGGGTCCAAAAATAGTCATTTGTGCACTTTTCTTTTAGAAATTTGAGAGCTTTGAGGTGAGATTCGGTGAAGGAGCTCTGCATAGATGTCACCCATTCTATTTGTTGTGCACTACAAATATCGAGTCAAGACCTTCCAGTGGCCAAACGGCTCAGGCATAGCGGTATGTAACCTTTCCCTACTTTGAAATTTGTTTATTTTTTGTTAGTTTTTAGGGGTCAAATAAGAGAAAAAAGATGCGGTGTTATTTGAGCACTACATCTATAGTCACGTTTGCCACATTTGAAGGTTGATGTGACCCAAGTGTGCGGTGTGCCACATGTGTCAAATAGAGCCGCCATTATTCGGCTACTCACAAGTGTGTCGTGCACTGCATCTATTGTGGTGCACCACATCTATTGTGGTGTACCGCATCTATTGTGGTGCACCGCATCTATTGTGGTGCACCACATCTATTGTGGTGCACCGCATGTGTAGAGTAGAATGACGTATTTGCATTGTTGTAATGCATATATCAGACAATGCACTGCATTTGATTAGCCTACTTTCTATCGCAATGTATGACCCATTTGTAAGTCACATCTATTGAAAGGTGTGATGCATCTAACTTTTAGAAAAATTGAGCTAGTTTTTGATAAAAATTTGTGTAAAAGCTCTAATAGATTCTTTCAGGCATCTTGATTGACATAATGTGATTTTCTTGTTAGCCCAGTTGATATTACCTTTCATATATACTTGAGAGTGTTGACCTTCCTTATTCAGATTGAGAGATCATTTGAATGAAGAGGAGAGAGATGTTATTTATGCTTTGGGACTATATCATATTGCATTCATGCATATGATCTAGGCTAACTAAGGACTAATGATTGCTCTGGTAGAGAGATGGAACTCTAAGATGACCTCATTTCATTTGCATACTGGAGAGGCTATTGTTACTCTAGAGGAAATTTGGTGTATACTTTGACTTCTGATCTATGGGGAGTGAGTCATTTATGATCTTTACCATGGAATTTCTTTTATCTAGAGATGAGTTGATATTGATGATTTAGCTATTCTAGGTGTAGAGGATTATGAGATCTGATGGGATACTCTAGCAGATAGATATGATAGGTTGATAGTTGTGATTTGCAGTGTTGTTGGGGGCATAGTCATTCTAGATCGTCATGGACATGGATTGCCTATTAGATGGGGTGAGATTCTCATAGGTATGATGGAGCATGCCACTCTATATGTGTGGGGACCTTACATGCTTGTCATGTTGTACTTCCAATTACATGATGTGTCTTATAGAGGGACTTAGTCTATCAGTTGTGGTACCACCTTGCTTGTGGTTTGGGCTTGGGAGCATATTGCTATTATTAGACCACCAGTTGAGAGGGACTTGCTACTAGAGCTTTTGTATGTAATCTATATGGAGGTGGAGTGAAACATATATGAGTTGGTGATGTTGGTTACTAACATCATGATATACACCTTCTTGATTATTTTACTTGGAGACCATATCATCAATTTTCTCCAAAGGAGGATCAGTATTTGTTGCATTTTTGATAGACCCGGCATTTGATCGTTTGTACTATGCATACATAACATAATATCAAGGGTTAGTTGTCGGAGTGAGTTCTTAAATAGTCTAAGGAGAGGCAGGGTGTACCTATCAGGGTTGTAGAGTATGCACGATCTTCTTGAGAGGTTCCTCAATGGTTATTTGTGATCAGTTATCAAGTTGCAACTCAGGAGATAGATCAGTTGTATCCAGTACAGTGGGGTGCTATAGCTAAGGTGATAGATGAAAGTACCACTGTAGAGAATGATGCATGGTGATAGCAACATAGGCCCACTCCTTATACAGATCTACATGTGCTTGCTCCTATGGAGAGTCTTGGTAAATGTCCTCATGGAAGATTTAAAGGGAGAGGCCAAGGGATAGGAGATGATCAAGGTTGAGGTGGTGTATGGGGGATGGTGGTGATGATGGTGATGATGGGAGTGGTGGAAGATGAGGGGTGGTGGGAGTGTAGATAGGGGTAGGGGGATAGGTCCAAAGGAGATAGAGGTGGGCTTCCACCTCATATTCCAAGATGAATACCTCCCATCTATGAGGAGGGAGAGTAGGGGGTCATGGCCAAGAAAGAGATAAGAATGGAGGAGGTTGGGATGGATGAGGCAGAGGTATTAGAGTATAGGGTAGAGGAGGTTGATGTTGATATAGGTGTTGATGTATATGTGGAGGCTAAGGAGCCTGCCTGCGAGGTAGCAATTGATGTGGAGGTGTGTCAGGATGTGCCCATCAAAGAGGCCATCTATGATGTCATGGAGAGGAATATCGAGGAGAGGCCATAGGATGCATAAGCACAAATCTAGGCACTATAGGTGTAGGTGTAGGAATTACAGGAACAAGATGCATAAATATTCTATGTTCAAGGTTGGGTAGCTCAACTGACTATTGAACGAGATATGGTAGTCATATGAGGACAAAGGGTCAAGCAATGGTCCATTAATTTTATTTCTTTTTCTAGTGGATCTACAATAGATTTAGCTTAGGCACTATATCAAGCCAGCATGGAGGGTTAGTATTATAGATATTTATATGAGGGTGCAGTGCCAATAGTCGAGCAAGAACCTAGCTTCCAGAGTAGATCATAGAGTAGGTCACACTCCTACCAATCACAGAGCAATGGTAGGGTATTACAACAAAGGAGGAAAACTCCCTATCATTGACCATCTCCTCATGCACATTGAGATTTTACCAGACCTTCAAGATTAGGGCACAAAGAGGATAAGACACCCCCCTCATGATATTCACCCTTAGGTGATAGAGGTAGCACATACGAAGCATTTTTTAATGTATATGTACCTTTTTTATCGAGCCTGCAAGCTCCATAGTTTTGACAGTTATCATGATTTTGTACTTTGACACGTTATTTTTTAGATATATATATGTCGAAAGAATGAAGAACGAATCCTTTTTTGTGTTGTCATTTATGCCAATAATATTTGTTGACAATTCTGACTGATCCGATAAAACATTTTTTGTGTCATCTTGATCCAGTAATTTGTTCCATATTTTCTCATGTTTTAAGATCAACTTATGTGGCTACAATATGTTTCTTAGGACTAACTCAATACATCTATGTTCAAGGTTTCAATAATTTTAGTTAATCTGGCTGAAGGTTATATATGATAGAAGTTTAGAAAACCATATTCTGGCTTATAGATTATAAATTTATAAGTTTTATCTTGTTTTCATTCCTCCAGTGTTTGGTTTCAGACTCTACAACATTGAGAAATGATTTATAGGTTTCAGCACTACATATATTCCAAATGGAGATTGCTTATATGACTATATGGATGATTGCTATTGGATGAATTGGTTTATTTTGTGGTTGAGTCTAATCCTTGATCAACCTAATGCTAAATTTGTGCTATGAAGATTAATATGTATTATGGATGCTAAAGGGATCTATTTTAGATATTTTTTAACCTTAATTAAAAAATTTGCACTTTTTTTTTAGCATGAAGAAGTTTTCTCCATGTATGAAGTAGAAAAAGTGTTTTTGATTTGAAATGGGGCTACATATAATTAGGCTGACCTAACTAATGTATGTGGATGCAATAGTGTATATATGTGGAACAGTCTTTAGTTGCATAAGGAGAAGGATGTGATGTATCGTATATGTGGAATTTGATATTGTGAGAGCTTGCAAATTTATATGTGTGAAATCAGAATAAGGGTAGAATTATTGTGAATGCAAAGCAACTGTAGTGCATAGAAAAAAATTTTATTTAGAACTTCACTAGAACTAAATTCAACACAAGGAAGGTGCATTTTGTATCAGTTCACACCTTGGTTGTGTAGCCATTTTTGTCTTGTATCTTTTCTTTCAAGTTGTGGGCCTTTTAAGGACAATGAGTCATGGTAGTGAGCCTTTTAATATCTTATAATTGGTTATAATATATTGTGAGCTAATCCTCACCATGGTTTTTCCCTCCTTGGGTCTTCCACATAAAATTATTGGCATTCATGTTTTATGTTATGTTGTGACTTTTCTCATGTACTCATTCATTGTTGCAGTTAAATATGTTTTGATAACTAGTTGGATTATGACTAATTGGTTTAATAGAATACTAATTCAGCCCCTGCCCCTCCCCCCCCCCCCCCACACCTCAATATTTTGGGTTTTCAATAATTGGTATCAAAGCAAGCTTCCCTTTGAAAAGTCTAACAGCTTGAGGAAGATCTTGGAGGTTGAACACATGGCTGATAAAAAGTACCCTATTCCTCTAGAAGAAATTTTTGCAATTGAATATGAAGAAGATGACTACATGTTTGACAAAGAACTCAAAGTTTCTCTTGAGGATCTTGACAAATTTGAAAGTGACAACAAAATTTTTAAGGAAAGCCTAGAGGAAGCAAATGAATGCATCAAAAAGTTGAGAGAAAAAACCAAGAAGTTCAAATAAAGGCATGGAGAAGTCAATGAATAGTTGAAAAAGGAAAATGAAAACATCAACAGACTAAAAGTGAAAATGGAAGAAAAGAAATGAATTGAGGATTGTTTGAATGCTAAAATACAAAGCAAGGTTTATGAATGTACAAAGCTTGAATAAGAGGTGGTAACCCTAAGATATTATTTGGAGGAAGCAAGAGCTCATGAGGAAAAATTCAAAACAAGTACTACAAAGCTTGATGAATTGATTGCAATTCAGAAACCTTCAAAGGATAAAGGTGGTTTGGGACTTGAAAAAGGACAAAGTTCAAAGAAAACTTATATATTTAACAAGGTTGACAATCAAATGTAGAGTCAAGGAAATGGCATACAATTCAAGAATCAAAGAAGCAATATTGGAAGACCTCTTGTCAAACAACCAAATGCTCAAAGGCACTCATATTTCAATGGTATTTTTTTTTCATGCAATAAATTTGGATATAAGGTTGTAGAATGTAGAACTAGAATGAATCAAAATGTTGGATCCTTTTCTAGACAATGTTTTACATGTAAGAAAATTGGACATAGAGCTACTGAGTGCAAAAGTCAGATGATGAATAGATTCAATACTAGTAGAATGTTTCAATCCTTCAATGGCTATTATTATACATGTAATGTATTTGGACATAAGGCTAACTAGTGAAAATCAAGAATGAATAGATGTTATTTTTTTCAAATAATTGTTGTGTGTTATGATTACAACAAGCCTAGACACATTTCAAGATTATGCAGAAGCAAGAATGGAAGAAAATTAATCTAAAACAAAGGAATAATCTTGTAAAGCAAATTGATCCTACTAAAATCAAGAAAGAAATGGAGAACATTTTGAAGAAAAAGGAGGAGCTTGAGAATAAGGATGAATCAAATGCATCTATACCTACATCTAGTGCAAATATTCCTTATGAAACCTAAGCCCATGATAGGCTTAGGGGGAGCAGTAATAGAAAAATATAACAACCCCCTAGAATGATAATATGTCAAGTAGTGACACGAAGATATATGGTGAAGAATGGTATGCTTAAACTTTTGGAAAATATTCTAGTATAAAATATACAAATCTAAGATATCGTAGAGCCTTTTAGGGTTTACAATGCTTTAAAGAAGTGCTTATCAACTTTTAGGAATTTGTGACATTAAATGTGAGTTTAGGGTAGACTGATAATGTATAAAGAAAAGTCCCTAGTGGATTTTAAAATCACTTTTGCACATTTGAAATAAAGTAGAGTGAATTGAGGAGTGATTGAAGGAGATCTAAAGAAAATTGGTTCAAACCCTAGTTCCTATTGAAGTGAGAAAAAAGGTATTTACTACCATCGATTCTTTATGGGTTTGTATTTCAAGCAATTTTACATGCATTTGAATATAGAATTGAGGTTGTAATGGCTACACCAACCATAATTGAGGTTATTGAAAGACCTAGACCAAATTTTAAGAGGCTTCTATGGAACATTTTTTAGAATGACCCCGATGGTGCATTTTTGAAGATCCCAATTAAAGTTTTTTCCCACTGAAGATAGAATAACCTATATACATTAAAAATTGGAATAATATAATCACAAAGTGCTCAGGGATTTATGGTCTAATGAGTTAAATAGAGAATTTTTTGGTGAAACCAAAATATGAAAACCTTGTGCAAAAGGAGCTAGACCTTTGGAACTTTTTTCTTAACTTTAGGAGTGATTTGGATGCAAAATATGTAAAGATAGACCTGAGAAAAATGCATGAAAAATTCATATGGATTGATGTTCCTAGATTTATTTCAAAAGATCCAATAAAGGTTGTGACTGGATTGTGTGATATTGGACCCATACCTGTGCTGAAATCCATAAAGAATGATGTAGATATGTGGCTAACTAGTGCCACATTTGATAGAAGGGCAGTAACTAATAAACCAATCATCAATCCTACAATGAGGTATGCATCTATCATGATTGGTCTCAAAATCTATTTCCAAAATAGAGAATACTCGATATCTACAACTGCAATATATATTGCTAATGACATAGTGGTGAACAGGAAGGATTATGATTTGTGCGAGTTCCTTCAACAACAACGTTTGGAGAACTTTTTGTAGACCAACACAAAGAAATATGCTTTCAAGTATGGACATTGATTATTTTCTTTCTTTTCTACTTTATGAGAGAGCTACCTAGAAGAAAGAATATTATAAGGGATAGAAGCAGACTAGTTGCACATAATTTTTTTGACTATTTACACAACATTGGAGATTACAATGCATAGGCCAACGCATTGACTGCATTTTTCTCTATATTTCAAAGAAACATGTATGAGAGAGAAATAATTCCTAAGATTTTAGTGGAGAAGTATACAAATGACATAACCTTTCTTGTCTCCACTAATGAATACATAATAGAGGTAGTAGAACCTAGAACAATATGGATGGAACCTTTGGGATATGAAATTGATGAGAAAGATGTTGAGAGATACATTGAAATATTTTTAAAGAGCCCTAAGGACCCCTATCTCCCTAGACATGGAACAGGTGAAGAGAAGTATACGAAATATACTAAAGTATACTTGGAAACTTTAGTACTTGCTAGAACCAAAAGGGTAAACAAGAAGGTTGATCAATTTAAAGGAAAGAAGGTAGAGCCTAATGCTCTAGTTGTAGTTTATGTACCTACACCCTCTAAACCTAACACTTGGACCTCAAAGAGGAAGAATTTACCTCTGATAGCACCTCCCACTACCTCTAGAAGAAGAAAGAAACAAAAAGTGTCCAAATATCGAAACTTAAGTGATGTTGTGGAAGAAGAAATTGAACTCGGCTTAGAGGAAGAAATACAATTGAAAAGAAATGTTTCCACTAGAGGTGAAGGTGCCTCACAAGAGACTAGTACTAAATCAAAGAAGGCTAGAGTCAATATTGTGGATTCATTTAATGAAGAGGAGATGGAAAACGAGAAAGAAGCTTTCATAATTCATATGCATAAGAGAAAATAGGAAAATAAAATAGATGAAGGCACATCAAATCCTAATAAGAAGAAGTCCAAGACTCTTCTAGTAAGAGCTCATCCACCTATAAATTTGGAATCCTTGGTTAACAATATGTTAGAACATGATGGATTATTAGGAGCCACTGCTAAATTATATGATGAATTTTAGGAAGAAGATCAAAAAATTATTTTAGATGCTTTTGTTTAGTATATGATCATTATGGATAAAAGTATGGACAACATGAAGGAGAAGGCAACTAATGTTGTATGGAAATGCTTGGTGAAAAGAAGACATAAAGTTGTCAAAGCTGACAACAAGATCAAAATTGATGCTTTGAACAAGATTGGATCCTCTCTATCTGAGGATGATAAGGCCATTCTACTAGAAGCATACACATAGAAATTTGGGGTGAATCGAACAGTTACTATTCTTATGACCCGAGAGAAGGACAACATAGAAAAGTTGAAACAATAAAATTTTGATACAATAAGAAACATGGCACTACAATATGGTATGATTGTTGGTCCTACATCAGATGCAACTCAAGTCAAGGAACTTGGTAAAGATAATGCTACTATTGAAGAGGAAAATATTCCTCCCATATCTAATTTACTTCTTTTTCAAAATGAAGTAGAAAAAGAGGTAAATGCTTATTCTATAGATGAAAATCCACATTTGGGTGTCCCAAGGAATATGGTTGATGATACACATGTCCCTCCGGAGATATTTGCTCCTCTAGATGACACCGAGAATACAACCAGACAAAATACTAAAGATTAGAATAAGAATGATGTCAATGATAATGTTGAAGATCAACATAACAAACAAAATGAAGATACCGGAAATGAAGACAAAGAAAATAAAAATGGAGAAGAAAAAGGTAAAGATGAAAAGAATAATGATGATAAGTATGATAAAACTAAAAATGATGAAAACAAAGATAGTAAAAAGGAAAACACCTCCGGAAAAGAATAAGAAGAAGAGAAAGAAGAGAAAAAAGAAGAATCTACAGTTGAAAGAAATGAAGAAGAATCCTTGAAGACCACAGAGCCAAAAAATTAAATCAGAGAATCCTCTGGAAACACTCTGAAGGGTTGTTTGACAAATAAATTAAGGATTCAACCAGTCATTCCTCCCCAGCTAGTTTAGCTCTCATCACAACAAGGCTATTTTGATCTAAATAAAATCCCACCTATTCAAAGAATGGAGATTGGAGACACTTTTATCACCTTTGAGAAGAAGGAAATTATAGAAACTCATAAGAAGGGGATTGGGCTAATCAATGATGCCATCAAAGTCTTACAGCATGCAACCCCCGGCACCTCAATTGATGATTCTTTAACACCTATTGATAATTTAAAGTTTCTAGTTGACTCATTCAAGGAATATAATTCTATCCTAAAGTAGCAAGCTGTAAAAGAATTTGAGTCAAGGATTGCGATGAAAATATTGCTTGAAATTTAGGACAGATGTGTAACTACACATAGCAAGGTTAAGAAATGTTTGGAAAAAGTGAAAGAATGTGAAGATGAGGCTCAAATGCTACTCTTACAATGCATGAGATGGTTGGATTCTACTCAAGTAATTAAGGACTTAGTGGACTCAATAGAGACAGTTAACCAATGCCTCTAGAACCTATGACCTTACAAAAGACATAAACTATGCCTCTTGGACTGCAGTTCCAAACTTGCAAAAAACAAAATTCACTCTATAAAGATAGAAAGAGGATGTTATAAGGTAATTTAGTTATCTTGGAGACCTGGTAAAGTGTAAGCATATACTTATAGCAAGTTCTCTCGCTAAATTTGAAAAACTTGAGAAGATAAATCCTTAACCGACTACTCTAGAAGATGGAGAGGAGAGTTTGATGGAGTTGGAATCAATGCATAAGGCACTTTTTATAGATAAAAGGAATTGGGATGAAGGGAAATCTTCTTTGGAAGCTATTATCAAGGAAATTGAAGGTGATTCCTCCTTTGGGTGAACATATTTCACCTTGCATATCTTTTTTTTAGTTTCTTTCAGCTTTTTTTCCCTATACATATGATCGAATGTAATTTTGGGGATAACTCACAAAGGGAGAGCCAATCATTTAAATTTAGTTTTCTTTATGTTCGTATGTCTCATTGGCACACCCTTTTTCCTTGATGTCAAAGGGGGATATGGTTACACATTTTGGTGCTAAATTGTGTTGGAGATGTTTGGAGAAGTTGAAATAGTTCTAGGAGAATTCTAGAGTTTAGAGGGGAGAAGTTTTGAGAAGCTTTTACTTGAATTTGTTGAAATTCATTTTTGGAACATGTTTCCATCAATGAAAAAGGGAGATATTGTTGAAATAATGAAGGAACCCTTCGCTATATTGTCATTGATTCCAAAATTGTTTGTTGATAATTCTAACTAATCCGACAAAACATTTTTTATGTCGTCTTGATCCTGTAATTTGGTACAGATTCACTCATATTTGAAGATCGGCTTATGTAGCTACAATATGTTTTTTGGGACTAACTCAATACATATATGTTCAAGGTTTCAACAATTTTGGTTAATTTGGTTGAAGGTTATATATGACAAAAGTTCGATAAACCATATTTTATCTTATACAGTACAAATTGATAAGTGTTATTTGGTTCACATTCCTCTAGTGTTTGGTTTCAGACTCTAAAACTTTGGGAAATGATTTACAAGTTTCAACACTACACATATTCCAAATGGTGATTGCTTATACGACTATATGGATGATCGATGTTGGATGGATAGGCTTATTTTGTGGTTGATTCTAATCCATGGTTGACCTAATGCTTGAAGTTGTTCTATGAAGGTTAATATGCATTGTGGATGCTAAAGGGATCTATTTTAGATTTGTGTCAACCTTAATTCAAAGCTTTGCATGTTTTTTTGAGCACGAAGAATTTTGTCTCCATGTCTAAAGCAAATAAAGTTTTTTTTATTTGAAATGGGGCTACATCTAATTAGGCTAACCTAATTAATGTATGTGGATGCAATAGTATATATATCTAGAATAGTCTTTTGTTGCATAAGAAGGATGTGATGTATGTTGTATACAAAATTTGATATTGTGTGATCTTGCAAATTTATATGGGTGAAATCATAATAAGGGAAGAATTATTGTGAATGCAAAGAGACTACAGTGCAGAGTAGCATTTTGTATTTAGAATTTCACTTGAACTAAATTCAGCACAAGGAAAGGGGATTTTGTATCAGTTCACACCTTGGTTGTGTAGCCATTTTTGTCTTGTATCTGTTCTTTCAAGCTGTGAGACTTTTAAGGACAGCGAGTCCTGGAAGTGAGCCCTATAATATCTTATAACTGGTTATAATATATTGTGAGCTAATCCTCACTATGGTTTTTCCCTCCTTGGGTTTTCCACATAAAAATCTTGGTGTTCATGTGTTATGTTATTTTGTGGCTTTCTTCATGCACTCATTCATTGCTGCAATTAAATATGTTTTGATAATTAGTTGTATTATGACTAGTTGGTTTAATAGAATACCAATTCACCCCCCTTCTCAGTATTTTGGGTGTTCAACAATATATATGTGTGTGCGAGATACATCATTTTTGGAGGCATTCATATGATGTGATATATCTTATACATGTTTCTATATGATGGATGCTTATGGATGCATTATGTTATGTTTTTGCTTATATGTATGGATGGATGCACATGATATTAATTTATGCTTATTTGTATGGATGGATTTATGGATATTTGATGCTTATATGATCTTATGCATGATGGAATTATATGTTTAGGACATATTTATGCCATATGTGATATGATATTATATGGATTATGATTCTAACATGCGATGTAGTTATATCTATCTTTTTGTATTTTCTTATGCAGAACGTATGACCTATATGCAAATGAGATATTATGTTCTAACATGATTATGGATGCAAGATGATGCAACTTATATGTGTTTTTGTATGTCCTAGAATTCCACCGAGATGATTGTGGGATTGTTAAAAGAAATTTTAGTACAAACAACTAGTTAGTAAGGAGGGAACAATCATTTAGATAGATTGTTCATCCATATTAAGATTGATGTATTTATTTATATTACTTGATATTTTAGTAGTTTATGTTTTATCATCAAAGATAATTTTTGCGTCATAGAACTGTAATGATGGATTTTTTGCAAGATAGATTGGTTAGTTGTTCTAATGCATGTAATATTCAAATTAAATCCAAACAATCAATAGAATGCAAAGGAGAAAAAGATAAAGGAAATGAAAACTAGAACAATCTCACCCATTCTTCTCTCCTCCGTGGCTGATTTCCATTGCACCTCCTTGGTTGTTGTGTTGAAGAATGTGCCCTCAGATTTGTGTGAGAAAACTCTATATTTGACTATTCTTAAGCAAAACCTTGAAGGATTTATATGAACTAAATGCAATAGATATTAAATCTAGAATGGAAGTAGTTAAGGAGCCTAAAGATGATAATAAGAATAAAAGATTGCAATATTAGAAGATTAATCAAGATTGATAAGAGATGTCGAAAATGAGACCAAGATTGTCATTTTATAGAAAATGCAATCTTGAACGAACGGATGAGACGAGAGATTGAGAAATGCCCTAGAATCAATGGTTAAGATTCAAAATGATAACTCTCAATTAGGGTTAGGGTAAAAATCCCCAAATGTGTGGACAAGATTTAATTTAGGAAATTAAATCAATGGTGGAGAATAAACGTGAAATTGAGATGAAATTAGTAAAAATCAAGAGATGAGAAGATGAGATTTTTAGAAAGTCAGTAATTTTAGCAATTACTTGATTTGTAGAAGAATATTTCCATTTTGAATTAAATTAATTTAAAATATGAATTTGTGAGATAATGAGTAATTGATTTTTGAAATTAATTACTAAAAGAAGAATCAGTTAACCATGTGACATTTTTAAATAAATTGTTTTTATTTAAAAAGATGGAAGTGTCACATAAAGCAATTAAATAATTAAGAATAATTACTTAATTTAGAAGAGGTAGTTAATTAATTAAATAAATTAATGAATCTATTTAATTAAGAGAGGATTTAGGAATTAGTGACATATTAAATCAATATATTAAAATATACTTATTTAATAATCATGAGGACATTAATGATAAAGATTAATTAAATAAATTGAGGACTTTATTTAATTATGAGAAGACTTTGATAATTAGTGACACATTAAATAAATAAATAAATAAGATTTATTTATTTAATAATCATGAAGAATGAAAGGTCATGAATTAATTAAATAATTATGAATTATTTAATTAATAGTTGAAGGTGGGTTAGAAACATAATTAAAATGTCATAATTATGTTTGGACGAAAGGTGGTAAAATAGTGCTTGCAGGCCTTGGTCATTTTTATGTGTCTACATTTGCCCCTCTTTGTCATAATGCAGCTTGTCGCATTGTGGCAAAGAAAACAAGTCTAGAATATGTCCCAATGAAGGTATGGAGTGCCTATGCCCCCTCAGAATTTTTTTTGAATTTCGACCCAGGGTCAGAAAAGTTTGGGAAGTGTCCCAATTAATTCAATTAATGGCCAGATGAACAATGGCATGATCAGATTTGGCAGTGAAGGACGCTAAGTCAGCAAAAATGCCACTCAAAGGCAGTCAAATGAGCCTCCAGTACAAACCCAATAGGTCAAAGCCCTAATTTTTAGCCTATAAATAGGCTAAAAAATCAAAACCAAGTGTCATTTGCTCATTTGCTATATAGAATTCTCAGTGATCAGAACTCGAAGAGACGATGGTGATTCCAATGACAGACCACCGTGGATACCACGTGTGGACCTTCCGACGACCCGAGGGCACATAGGCACCGGTAAGTACCCTATCCCACTTGTCAATTTTTAAATTTTATGCATTTATGAGGGTTTGTGTGGGGTTAAACGAATGCGTTGTGATGCAAATGCCATCACGTAAGCTGCAAATGCCTTCGCATTTGATGCATTTATTTGCGTCATGATGCAAGTGCACTGGGTAGTTAGGTTTTTTGTTTGAGTTCACATTCACGAGGGGAAACGACGCAATTGTTAGATTGCAATGCAAGTGAGGTGTTTCACGATGCATCTGCAATGTTGCGACGCAATTGCCAGGTCAAACAACACAATTGATAAATTGTGACACAATTGCCACATAGAATGACGCAATCGTTGTTAGGCTATGCAATTTCTATAGAAAGCGACGTATTTGATAGATTGTGACATAAATGTCATGTGTAGAGTCGCAAGTGACGAATTGTGACACATTTGTAGTCAACGTGATGCAATTGCAGTTGACCAAAGTTGACTTGTGTTGACTTTAGTGCAGATATTAGTTTTAGATGCACCTTTTACTTCCCAATAGTACTAATTTGTCAACAATGTTGGCCCATGTGTGCTAACTCTTGTCTTTGCCTGTGCAGAGATGACTAGTGTCGATCTATACGCGAGAGTTCAAACCGGCGACATACGCCTTTAGAGACCATTTGAGCGACAAGGAGAGACAGTGCCTAATGTCACTGGGCTTATACTACATTACATACATGCCCATTATTCGGGAAAATAGGGGCTTGCTGACAGCTCTTTGTGAGAGGTGGCACTCAGAGACTTGCTCTTTTCACCTACCTATAGAAGAGGTGACGGTCACCTTAGAGGATGTGTACCGCATTCTTCGCATACTGATCCATGGAGAGAGAGTTGTATATCACCCATACCAAGGGCGACAGGCCCTATTAGAGATGTACGAGGATGTTGGTGGTGCCTAGATGGGGATTGATGGTTACGAGATTGGTTGGGATGTTGTAGCCGACTAGTTTCCCAGGTGGGATGCTATGCTTATGACCCTGATTGTTGGTTACTGATTCCAGATCGCCATGGTCACGAATTTCCTATTGGATGGGGGGATGTATTAGTCCATATGCAAGGACAGAGGACCGTTTTTGCATGGGGGCCTTATTTTTTGGCCATGCTATATAATCAGCTGCATGAGGTTGTCTACCATCAGGGCCAGAGTATCAGTTACAGGACTACTCTCCTCATGATCTGGGTATGGGAGTGCATTCCCATTTTTCATTCACCAGTACAGATGCAGTAGTTGGGCGATGGGATATCGTATGTTTATCTGTACACGGGGCTAGTCAATCAGACTCGCATTGGGGATACCGGTTATTGGTGTCACAGGATTGACACCATGATTAGTTTTTTGTGGAGGTCGTACAAAGATTGTGCCTAGTGGCCAGATGAGGATGGTCATTTATCATTGTGTAGATAGTTTAGATACCTGATCGGTCATACACTGCAAAGTTAGCATATCATAGAGATGTACCTGCCCCATCGGGTACTACGGAAGTTCGAGGAGTAGCAAGATGTGCCAGTAGGTATTGCAGAGTATGCACAGTCTTCCAGAGAGACCATATGGGGGCCACCTATATCAGTGATAGTGGTCGAGCAGCAAGTAGATGGCCTTGTTGTAGTTCAATGGATGTGGAGGGGAGGTCTAGCAGATGTAGGTACAACTATCGAGTTCGACGCTTGGTGGAAGATTCACCGGCCTATCACATTGATAGATCCAAATGGTCCGTCACCCATAATTCAAAGATCAGTTATCCCACAAGTACCAAGGAGAGGTCAGGGTGGCAGGGATGGAGGCAGAGATGGTAGAGCGACTGGGGGGAGAGATGGAGGCAGGGGAGATAGGGTCCAAGGAGACGGAGGAAGAGGAGATAGAAGCCACGGTGGAGAAGATGATGGGGGTGGTGGGGCAGGAGGTGATGGAGGAGATGGGAGGGGTGTGAGGAGGAGGAGGGATGGTAGAGGGTGGAGGCAGCCCCAGAGAGTTAGGAGGAGAGGAGGTGGTGCACCACTATCACCCATCCGAGAGGAGGGTGTGGAGAGAGAGATGCCAACCGAGCAGGAGGCAGCAAAGGAGATGAGAGGGGGGGAGGAGGAGGAGGAGGTGAGGGTAGAGGAGGTGGTCGGGGGTGGAGAGGAGGTGGAGATGGTCATAGAGGAGGATTCATTTGTCGGGGGACAGCCTCTTGATATAGATGTGGAGGAGATCCAGACAGAGGAGGAGAGGGATGAGGAGAGAGATGAGGAGGAGGAGGATGAGACAGACCAAACACTGCGGGAGCGGATGATTGTCGAGGATGAGGAGGGTGACAGATCACTGATTTTACCTGCCAATGCCACTATTGATCAGAGGATCGCCGATCTTCAGAGCAGAATTGATGTGTCCTTGTCTCATAACAAGGCCTTGGTAGCAGAGTTAGAGGTTACCAGGGTAGAGAGGGATCAGGTCGTCATCCGACGGGAGGAGTCAGATAGGTGGGTGACAGAGTTTGCCGAGTTGTGCACATGGATGACAGGGGATATGGCCAGGGAGTTGGCTAGGATGGTAGAGAGCAGGGGGCGGTATAGGTTTCTATATGAGCAGTCAGTTCCCCCAGAGAGATAGGACCCAGGTTTGTCCCGATCCTACAGCAGGACAGGTAGTGGAACTTGGATACAAAGTAGTAGCAGAATCACATAGTAGTATTCATACCAGTGTTGGGGGGTCCACTGCATCAGGTCAGTCATCAAGCCACAGGTCACGTAGCTCTCACAGGCACTCATCAGGACATAGCCATAGGTCAAAGCATGGTCACAGGTCAGTGTCATCAGGACACCAGACAGAGCAGAGCTAGCCTCATGTTACCGAGGCCTCGGGCTCTCAAAGTCCGACTCAAGATAGGATGCCCATTTAGGTCACATTTCACTTGATGAGTCAGCCACAACTACCCTGCAGGTCACCTCCACGGGACAGAGGAAGGACATCATAGGACTTGTTTTTAGACACTTTTATATTTTGATATTTGAGCCTGCATGCTCCCTTTTTGGGATATCATATGACTCTATCCTATGACCTGACATTTTTGAGATTATATATATGTGATGCAATTTTTGATGCGTCCTATATGGTGTTATGTGTTATGGTATTTTATGCCTTATCAGATGTTTATGTGATGCTTTTATGATGCTATGAGATGCATGGATGTTATGTTTATATCTATGAATCAAATTATGGATGTGGTTATGTATGTATGCATTGTGTAATGTGATCATGATGTGATTCTTATATGCTAATGCAAATGTTATTTATGATGCCTATATGTTGATACAAATGAAGGTTTTATGGATGGATGTAAATAAAATGTGAATTATGGTGTTTGATTTATGCAAATGTGAAATCTGAATATGAAATGCTCGTGCAATCATGTATGCAACTTTTTTTTTTGTGTATATCACAGAATATTATCAAAGACCGAGAGAAGAGAAGGCAAAGATTGATGTTAGTGTGAAGAAAGATATGCATGTTAGTGCAGAAATTAAAATCCTTCAAAGCTTTGCTATAGTTCTATCCTAGTCTTTGCTCTTTAATCATCATTGGGTGAAAATGTCATGATGGTCGACAAACACTATGATATGGCATAGATCAATAGTGTGGAAGGTCGAACCATCACGTAGATCAACAGTCACAGACAAAGATGATCATGACTCATATGAGGAACATAATTACCCCTGGTCCTTTTGTCATGACCAACTGCTAGAAAAAACCAAACCAATCATGAGATGTCATTGCTTCTCTAAATCTTGACGTCAGGACATCCTTGAGAAACTAGCCACATGATAGTAAAAAACAGACAGGAAAATCATTATGTTACGTCGTTGCTTCTCTAAATCCTGAAGTCGGGACATTCTAGAGAAACTAATAGCAGAATGATTACAAGAAGACAAGGATAATTAGCATGATATGTTATGGTTCCTAAGACATAAGGAACTAATATCATGGTAATTATCAAAAACGACAGATAAAGTTTTCCAAGTTTTTGCCAAGTGTTTTTAATGTCAGGTGTTGCCAAATGTCGAGTGATATCAAATTCAAGAAGGACACATCCTAAATGACATTGATATCTAGGAGATCGATTCTCAGAGTTAGGGGAATCCATCAAAATGCCAGATGATGATGATAATGCTTAGGAAGGACACATCCAAAAGCATAAAGAAATGACGAGAGTTGCTTTTCAGAAGGACACATCTGAAAAGGAACCCAAAATTTTGCCAGGGTAAAATTTCTTGGTAGAATTTGACTACCTGTCATTGCTGACATCATGAATTGACCAAACGTGTTGATGAGACAGATTGTTGATAGATTGACATAAGATTTTTTTGATTTGAAGATAGTTTGACGTGTGAAAATGTTGTGCCATGAACCCTGATGGACTGACCTAGTGTTGCCTCAAGGGCTCATTGGTTGATGGCCTTGCCTACATCGTGCACTCAGAGACCTCGTAGTTCGACATGACCAATGACCTTGTCTAAAGGAAATAAGTTTGAATCATGATTTTATTTTGACAAACCTAGAAAGACTGACCTAATGTCTCGAGGATTCAAAGATGAAACTTGCCTATGTAGCAAATGCGCAAAGACAACGTAGTTCGGACTAGGACAAAATATTGACTGACCTGACTGACTGGAATGACCACACAAAGATTGATTTTTGACTTTGTTTTTGGATTTTCTCAGGAAATTTTCAAAATTTTAGGACTTTTTCGAGGACTTTTTCAAATTTTTAGGATTTTTTTAGGACATTTTCAGGACTTTTTACGAATGCAGGATCATGCGCGACACCCACTGCAGTTACATGATAAAGGTCTTTCCCCCAAATAGAGTGGGGATTACCCGAGTCTAATGATATGGAGATAGGAAAACACAAGGAAAAAGCAAAGGATATGCAAGGGATGATGTCAACCAAATGCTAACCATGGTCAGAATCAACAGGACTTAGGATGAGTGTCATGATTGTGTCAAGCCTTTGTGATTATGGAAAGTGCATAAATGTCGATTTGAGTAACAATAGATGGCAAAGCAATGATCGAATATGCATGGCGCCTGTTTGCCAGGTTTTCACCATGGTACTTATCCAAAGTGCCTGTTTGCCAGGTTTTCACTATTGGACGAATTTATTTATTTTTACTATTTTTGCCATTTTTTTTTTTTTTTGGTGTCACCAAGACGCCTGTTTGCCAAGTTTTCATCAAGGGACGATTTTTTCTTTATTTTTCAATTTTTTTGTATTTTTACGTTTTTAGCTAAGCTCTATGATGCTATGTGTAGAACTTTCTCAGATGTAAGCTACTGATGGGTTCTGTTAGTTGTTCTCCATTACGTGTGGCCAACTGATAAGATTTGGAACCAAATGTGATAGTAATGATATAGCAACCAAGCCAATTAGCCGCAAACTTGCCAGGCTTTTCACAGTCCACCTGATTTCTTGGGTTCTGCATGAGAACAAAGTTGTCGATTTCAAATTTTCTGACTATTACTCTTCTATTATAGCTCCAACAGAGATGATTTTGATATGCCTACAGATAATTTAAGGCATTTTGTCATCTTTCTTGTAACGTTTCTAGCTCATTTAGGTGAGACTGTCTATACTCTTCATCATCAATCATTCCTTTCAAGGAGACTTGGAGAGAAGGAATTTTGACCTCGATGGGCAATATGGCCTCAGATCCGTAGACCAGGGAGAATGGAGTGGCTCCAATGGGGGTACGAATGCTGGTACGATATGCCCATAAAGTAGGATTAAGTTGTAGGTGCCAATCTCAGCCAGCGTCGTTGACGATCTTCTTAAGAATGCGAAGAATTGTTTTATTTGACGCCTCAGCTTAGCCGTTACCTTGTGGGTAATATGGGGTGGAGAAATGATGTTGGATGTGGAATCTCTCACAAATTTCATGAACGTCTTGATTTTTGAATGGAATGTCATTATCTGTGATGATGGATTGTGTGCCACCATACCGGCAGATGATGTAATTTAGGATAAACTTGGATATTTTCTTACCGGTGATGTAAGTGAGAGGGATGGCTTCAATCCACTTAGTAAAGTACTCAGTGCTTGTGATTATGAATTTATGGTCGTGAGAGGAGGATGGATGGATCTTGCCCATGAGGTTGAGTCCCCATTGTGTGAAAGGCCATGGAGAAGTGATCAGTCTTAGTTCCTGTGCAATTGCATGAATGAGGTCACTATGCACCTGACATTTCTGACATGTTCTGACAAATTGAAGAGCATCTTTTTCCAATGTCGACCAGTAGTATCCAAGTTTGGTGACTTTCCTAGCTAACGTTGGACCACTCGAATGAGATCCACATATACCCTCATGTACTTCTCATAAAGTTTTTTGGGCTTCATCAGTGTTGAGACATCAAAGAAGGGTGTTATCAAAGTCACGACGATATAGGGTGTCACTGACGATGGTCTGTCTAGCAGCTTTTTGGATAAAGGACTTTCTTTGGTTGTTGGAAAGGTTGGGTGGTAAGGTTTGAGACTTGAGATAATCATAGATGTCTTGGTACCAAGGTGAACTGGCACCAACAATCTCGCAAACCATTTCTCAGTCTGGGATGCAATATGCCGACATCAGTAACTGTTCCACTAAGAACTCAAATTGTGACACATTTTTAGGGATGTCCAAGAGAGATCCACTAGTAGCCATTGCATCGGCTACCTTATTTTGGGATTTGTTCAAAAGCAATCATTTTGAAATATGTCATGAAACTATCCACCATTCACTTGTAGGGTAAAAACGTCTCATCTTTTGTTTCATAATCATCATTCACTTGGTTCATGACTAACTGAGAATCCCCGAATACGAGCAATGTCTGAATTTTCCATTTAATTGCTATCTTGAGGCCTGTGACCAATGCTTCATATTCTGCAATGTTATTTGTACAAGGGAAGGCGATCCGAAATAATTTAGGAATTGAATCCCCTTGTGGTGTGATGAATAAGATACCAACTCCTGAGCCATGACCGGTGTGGGACCCATCAAAATATAGTTTCCATGGTAAGGTTGGTTCTGCATAAAAGATAGACTCATCAGGAAAGTCAGTTATCAGTAGATGAGTGGCTTGGATCGATGCATCTGCCAGTTGATCTTCTATTACTTGACCTTTTATTTCCTTGTGCTCAACATATTGTATGTCATACTCGCTCAATATCATGACCCACTTCGCCAAACGGCCTGTCAATGTCACTCGGCTTAGAAGATATTTGAGTGGATCAATCTTGGCTACCAAGTGTGTTTGGTGGCTCAGCATGTAGTTTCTTAGTTTCTATTCCACAAAGACAACTGCAAGGCATGCATGTTCAATGGTTGTATAGTTCGACTCATATCCTATCAGTGTGCGACTAATGTAGTATATGGCTCTCTCTTTTTCCTCATTGTCATTTTGCGCCAATAATGCCCCCATTGCATTTGTAGTTGCAAAGACATACAGGATCAATGGCTTGCCATCAATGGGTAGCATCAGGACTAGTGGTGTCAATAGATATTCTTTAATTTGTTTGAATGTTGTGTGGAATTTATTTGTCCATACAAAGGGAATACTTTTGCATAATAGATATTGAAATGGTTGACACTTGTCTGCCAATTGTGCGATGAAATGGTGGATGGACTGCAGTCTGCCCTAAAGTGTTCTCAGCTCATTGATCCCTTTTGGTGGAGGCATATCTATAATTGCTTTCACTTTTGTGGGATCAATCTCAATGCCTCATCGCGAAACTATGTATCCCAAAATCTTTTCTGAAATGACTCCAAAGACACATTTTTTTGGGTTCAAACGAACCTTGTAATCTTCGAGCCATCTAAAAAAAAATTCCAGGACTTTGAGATGATCCTTCCATGTCAAAGATTTTTCCAATAGGTCATCCACGTAATCTTCCATTAGGATATGCATCATGTCATGAAATATTTTTTTCATAGCTCTTCGGTATGTGGCGCCGACATTCTTTAAACCAAAAGGCATGACATTCCAATAGTATGTTCCCCATGGGTAGGTGAACGTCGTTTTATGCTGATCCTCCATTGCAATTTGGATTTGGTTGTATCCCGAGAAACCATCCATGAGGGATAGCATCTCGTACCCTGCTGTGAGATAACAATCATGTCTATATTTGGTAAGGGGAAATCATCCTTTGGAAAAGCCTTATTTAAATTTCTAAAATCCGTGCAGATACGGATTTTTCCATTTGGCTTTGTGATAGGGACAATGTTGGATATCCAATCAGCATAATCTATTGACCTTATGAACCCAACATCCAGTAACTTCTTTAGTTCATCCTTGACAAGTAGTGGAATCTATGGATGCATTTTACGCAACTTTTGTTTGACTGGCTTGATTCCTAGGATTAGAGGAAGATAATGTAAAACCAATTCTGGATCAAGGCCTGGCATGTCAACATATGACCATGCGAAGTTAACTTTCCTGTTTGTGAAGAATTGTTGAAATTTGGGTTTTTCTTCCTCTGACAATGATGCGGACAAGAGAATCATTTTTGGATTCTCTGGTGTGGCTATGTTAACTTCTATTGTGTCTTCAATGAGCATAGCTGATTTTTCCCGTGTCACGGGAAGAAAGTCCAATCCTCCATCCTTAGGCGTCTCAGAGAGGTTTTCACCTTCGGATACATCCTTTATTTTTACTACTTTTCTTTCAGAAGGTGCCTTGCGGTTTTCACCTAAAGATATTTCTTTTTTTGTTTTATTCTTTGTATTTTTGTGACTGGAGGATTGCACAGTCTCCCCGAAGTAAGTTGTACAATCTAGATCAATGGAGAACCCTATTTTGTGATCACCCCATGGAATACCTTCTTGGAGCCCCATGAATTCTGCTATTGCCTCATCATTCTAAAAGATGTCCATCACTGGTGGTTCTTGTTGGTCCCACTCAATCAGTTGTGGATAAGCAAGGGGAATCCCATCGTCAATGTTGGTAAAGGATGGGGAAGATATGGAAAGTATGCAAATTGAAGTCTCAAGTGTGAAGGAAAAGTTTTCAATTTCAACTTCCATGTTAGACGCGATGGATGGACCATACTCAGAATCAGATGAGTCAAATTCAAAGTCATAATAGGGGATAAAATTATCAGCATCATGATTTGTGGTTGGAATTTCAGAAGCGTGCATAGTAGGTTCAAACACGTTCGGTTCTTGGATGGGCTCAGGAATGGGGTGGGATGATTCAGGTGTTTCCGATGACACCTTATGTTCTTCTGGATCCCAAGGAATGCTTACCCATTCCTTATTTTTGGAATGTCAATCAATACGGTCAATGTTGTACTCTTGTCAGAATTTTTCTTCGAAGGGGAGTTGACCAGGGTCCAAGAATAGTTCGTCAATGTCATAGTCACTTAGGGTTTTCTCAAATCCCCATTCCCATTCATTGGAGTCAGTTTCAGTAATGGATTCTTTGCATGTCTCAACACTTTCTGTAGCCGTTACGCCCTCACTTGAAATTTCATAGGTACGTCGATCATCAGTTTTGAGTTGGTCAAACCCTAGCCCTATGTACCTCGGTCTTGCATTTATGATAATAGGTTCCCTCCTTCCATTCTTTTCCTTTCCAAGACCACTTTTGTCGTCAAAACCTAAGGCCTTGCATATATCATAGCCTTTTCCATAGAGATGTACTGGTAGTGGAGGCAACTCTTCTGGGTCTTTATAGATCCAATTATCTATGTTAATGATGACTTCATTACCTATATCGCCCCATAGTGTGAAAACACTTTTTGGTGGAACCTTGAAAGTTCTTTTGGGCTCGATGAAGAAACACGGTCTATCATAGACCTTAGGAGGCTTAGGTATTGTGGTGATATAGTAAGCCATATTCATTTTGAATTCTCCACAGCCAATGTCTTGGATCTGAAAGTCCTTACTTGGTATGGATGCCGAGTAAGATGTTGTGGAAAAAGTTGATGGAATGGATGATTTGGTGAGTGTAGATGGGTCAATATATTTGCATGAGGTGGAAATTGAGACTTCTCGATTGATGGGTACTTGGTGTTTAGCAATGGCTAGCAGATTGGTACAGTATTGAAATGGATCAGGATCTCCTGGGATAGTGATTTTAGTACCATCAAAAGGGAATTTCAAGCATTGGTGGTATGTGGATGGAATGGCCTTTAGAGCATGAATCCAGGGGCGACCAAGTAAGCTATTGTAATGTATGTCACAATCCAAGACTTGGCATGTTGTATCTATGATAACTAGTCCCACTCGGAGTGGGATTGTAATAACGCCTTTAGAAGCATGTTCTTCATCATCGTATGCCTTGATGATGATGCTCTTGGTAGCATCTACACATGCATCAGAGAAGCCAAGATCTTAAACCAATTTTAAAGAGCAGATGTTCAATCCTACTCCACCATCTACTAAGACTCGTCTAACCTTATGTTCATGGAAAAAAACATCAATGTGAAGGGCATCATTATGATATGGTTTGGGCGAGGAATAGTCACTATCCAAAAAGGTGATGTGATGAGGCGAATTCAGATATCTGACCATAGTCTCAAAGTGGTTGACATCAATGTTGGTTGGGATGGATGACTCTTGTAGGAATTTATCCAAGATGGCCTTATGTGCAGGTGAGATACAAAGCAATTCGAGAATGGACATTTGAGCAGGTGTTTTATTCAATTGCTCAATAAGGTTGAACTCTAGTTTAGGGTTTGACTGTCTGGCAGACGGACAGGGTATGGTGATCTTAGGCTGAGGTGCAGAAGGACCTGGGATAGTGACATTGCATTCCGGGGCCTTTTTAATGGTAATGGTATTAACACACTTATCTTCATCAGCAGTGCAAAGATTGTTAATAATGGTACCGCCTAGATAACTGTAAGCAAGACAAATGTTATTGTAGGAAGGATGGATGTGATTGGCTTGGTTATTGTTATTCTTCATGCCAGATGAGGAAGGTTTACCATGGTCCTGCAATGGGTTCTTGTGAATAGTATGATCTGCATTAGATGTGAATGATTAACCACCTAACTCAATCGTGTGGTTCTCAATGAGATCTTGTACCAAATTTCGTAATTGATGACAAGAGGAGGTTTTGTGCCCTTTGGCATGGTGGTAATCACAAAATGCATTGTCATCCCACCATGATGGATTGAACTGACCAGGGTCATATGGTTTAGGTTCTTCAAACGTTATGACTCAGTTTTGAGGAAGTTTCTTCAAGAAAATTTCAATAGGTTCATCCAAAGGGGTGTATGTGCATTTTTGGAATTGTCAGGGTTGACACAGCTTCCTTCGATTAGCTTGAGCAGGATTGCTTTGAATAGCATTGGCAAATGGTGTTGGTGTAGTGATAGGTGCATTTTTATTTTTCACTCCTTTGATGGTGAGTACATGACCTGTTGCATTTACGGTTTTGGCATCGACCACACCGTCATTGGTGATGTGTTTTTTCTTAACCCATTATTTGGTTTTGTCATTTGAGCTACTTGGGTTATTATTTGTGGTGGTATTGATGGTTTTTCCACCATATTTTAATTCACCTTTGGCGATCAAGGCTTTCTCAAGTTGAACACCCTTTTCAACAAGGTCAACAAAGGTGGTACAACAATGGACTTGTAAGCCATACCTTAGTGGTCCTAGGAGAGTTTGTATAAACATGGAGACTTTCTCCTTTTCAAGTATTTCTACCAGACATCTGCTTGCTAAGGTTCTCCGTCTTTGAAAAAAGGGGATAAAATTCTCTCCTACATCCTCTTGGGTAAGTCTGCATAAGGAAGCAATATTGATATCCATGTCAATGTTATAGGCATAGTTTTCAAAAAACTTGTTTGCCAATTCATCCCATGTTTTGATTCCTTTAGCCAATAGCGAGAACCATTCCAGTGTATGACCTGCAAGAATTCTACAAAAAAGTCTCATAAGGCATGTTTGCTCATATGCAATTTCCATACAACTAGTGGTGAATTCTCTTATATGTTCAATAGGGTTTGTTTTGCATTTGTATTTAGGAAAATGAGGTACCATATGTCCATGAGGAAAGGGTGGCATATACAAGGTTATGTCGAATGGATATGGACACAAGTCATGTGACATGTAAGACTTTTTGTTGGATTGTTGCAAGGTCTCCACTTGCGTTTGAAGAGCAGCGAGTTGGAGTGTGAGTGCTTGCACAATTTGGTTGTTGGTAGCATCACACATGTTGGTGATAGGGATGGATTGAGTGCCCACCCATTGTGATGAGATGTGTTGATTCAGAATTGGTTGTCGGTGAGAAAAATGAGTGTTTTGATGAGGGATGTGCTACTATGTATGGAATTGAGAGGCATAAGTGGGGATGTGAGATCCTGCCATGTTAGATTGAATTTGAGGGCCTTGTTGATTTCAGCTTGTTGATGCCCAAATGGAGTGAAGGATTGAGGGCCTTGTTGATTTTTAGTTTGTTGATGCCCAAATGGAGTGAAGGATTGAGCGCCTTGATTGCCTTGCCCAAATAAGAGATTATGGCCATCAGGAATGTTGGTGTTTTGGACCTAAGGAATATTGGTATTAACTTGTGAGGAATTAGGTTGGGTGCCTTGAATGACAACTCTTCATTTATTTCTCCCAAAAGGGTTGGATGAGTTGGTTGGCATAGCATTTGAAGAACCTAATAACAGGTTTGTTAATGCACTCATGGAACTAGATGAGGCTCCAAAGAGTGTTGAGGTGGTTGCACCCATTATTTTTGAAGGGATGGTGGATGTTTTTTAGGGGATGGATTGTGATGTGGTGTTGGGTTGGGAAGATGATCCCCCAATAGATGTTGTGTTGGTTTTTGTGGTAGTATGACCAAAGGAGGTAGCATTGATGGTGTTGATGACATTTTGTGAAGAAGCTCCCATGGAAGGATTGTGTGATGGGGGATTGGGAGATGTTGCTCTAAGAGTGTTAAGATAAAATCCCTTTGGTAACTTAGCCCCTTGGTCAAGGAGCATAGCTAGGAATCTAGAAGAGTCATTTAAGACTACTTCTTCCACAAAAGCAACAACTTTTGGGTGTTGGGCAGCAGCTAATATGTCTTCTTCAAAGACTTCCCCATTTGAGTCTCTGTGGATGAATTGTTCAAAAAGGTCTTGTGGAGTAGGTGGGATGTTCATCTCACTGAAAGGATTGATATTGGAATTTCCCATGTTATAAGAAGGATTGTTCATGTCATTAGGGAAAGAATCCATGCCATTTGTGAAACCAAGAAAGTTGGTGTCTTGTCCAAAGGAATCCATGAGTCTTTTCTTTTTCTATAATCTAGTTTCAACCATAAAAGTTTTTCTCAACTTTGGGATGATGGGGGACAATGATCTAAATATGACACTATGCTTTTGGGTTTTTTGGAATTTTAGGAATGTTATGAAATGAAAATGAGACCAAAATGAGGCTAAAGATTCATGAATGCAAAATGGTGGGACTCTAAAATGGAGATGCTAAATGGTATGCAACTAAAGGAGCCTAAGATGCACTTACTATTGACAAATCTAAGGAGATGACAACTTGAGAAAACAAAGTTTTTGCAATGATTCAAGTTTGGAATACCAATGGACCATAAAAGGACTAAAAGAGGACAAAGTGAAGTTTCCACACTAGACTATTGAGTGGGAAATAATTCATAAAAGTTTTGACTAAATGACAAAGGGTAATTGGGTCCAATGATAACCTACTATTGAATGCACAGTTTTGACAATGGATGGTAAGAGTCTACTCCTAAAATCTGCAAAAGTAAGTGTCTAAGGAGATGGTGAAGTTACCAATGCAACTAATGGAATGGAAATGGAATCCTATTATGATCCCAAAAATGGTACCTATAATGCAATGTTTAAGGGAAGTTGAGCAATTCAGTGTCTGGCTTGAACAGTAATAGTGAAGGAAGACTTGATTGAATTGTAGAAAAGATAAGTTGTGGACTTTCAATTTTTTATAGTGGGAAGATGTTTATGAAATGTTGGAAAATGCATTGTAGTGAATGTAGTACGACAGAGCGAATGCGGCTCAGAGTAGTGAATGCGACTCAAAATGGTGAATGTGGTCTAATATTGGCAAATGCGGCTTAGAATAGCGAATGCGATGAAAGATGAGTCAAATGTGGCTCATCAGAGTGATTGTGGCTCAGAGTGTTTCAAATGGGACTCTCCAAAGGGATTACAGTTTGACAGAGCGTTTGCATCGCAGTAAGCAATTTTTTGGGAAAAACAAGTTTTGCAGATTTGACCAGTTTTGACTCAGATTTTTTATGTTCAGTTTGTTGAAGTATGTTAAAGTTTTCTAAAAATAGTTTGGCAAACACTTGGTGTTGAAAAGATTAAAAAAAATCACTTTGAAGACATTGACAAAAAAAATCCTAAGGCTGCAAAGACAGTATTCTTTTGGATCCCACT
Organism: Sequoiadendron giganteum; assembly: GCA_007115665.2. Taxonomy (NCBI): domain Eukaryota; kingdom Viridiplantae; phylum Streptophyta; class Pinopsida; order Cupressales; family Cupressaceae; genus Sequoiadendron; species Sequoiadendron giganteum. The sequence goes on along the minus strand of CM021107.1, from coordinate 172,134,257 downwards.
AACCGCATATCCTTAGTGAATGAATTCAGAAGCTTGGTCCCATGGGCTCCCCCTTACAGTGCACTCACTTCTCAGGGAAACCAAGCTTCCAACCTCCATGAAACTCCCATGGCAGTGATCATTTCTACTAAGAACTGCGCAAGTACGGTTCCTTGGCAACGACCATTGTTGCACCAAAGAATAGAAGGTTTTTGGCTTTCTATAATAAAGGATTTAATTCGGACATCCATTCGAGTGGTCATACATGGGGCCAATATTAAGCTCCGTTATGGAGGCACTCTAGCCTGAAGAGGTTAAGCTCAATAGAGTTTTGGGGAGTACTACTTGGTCCGTATGACATATCTGCACTTCTAATCCTAGGCTTTCCCTTAGAATTCACATTTATATACCGGTCGGAAGTAGCTCAACTAAAGAGCTTCATTGCCGGTTTGAGTCGCTTTGGGGTGAGCAATTTTTCCCACCAAAACAGGCCCAATTTTCTAAAGTTCAACAAAAGTAAACCACAATATTCATAGTTCAATCGATCTTTGTTGAAAAACAAAGAGAGAGCACATGAATATTTCATATCACACTCGCATGGTGTTCTTTTTAAACCAAAAATGAACTGTGTAGAAATAGAGAATGCACAAGGTTCATTTTATCCATTTGTAGTGTTTGTCAGACAAGAGGGTTCATTTTAACCATTTGTAGTATTTTCTAATCTAGAAGTTAATTTTAAACCCAATGAAAAACAAAGTTCGTTGTTCTTTCTAACCAATATGTATTTGCATGTGTGTTCTTTTTAATCAATGCGTGTAAAATGCAATTTTTTTGAAAGAAATAACAAAGTAAACTAATTAAATCCAGCTGGACACATGCTGCAACAAAAATATCAGTAGCAAAAAAAAAAAATCTAATCTAGGAAAAAGAAAAGACAACAAAAGAAAATCAAAAACCGAAAAGAGTTGCAAGAAAAATAAAAATTACTAGTCGCATGCGTCGCAGCAGAGTGAATGTGTCATAGCAGAGCGGTTGTGGCTCGGTATGTCAAATGTATCTTTGTCGTTGTCGTATGTGTTGCATCAAAGCAGTTGCGTCGCTATGGTTGGCGAATGTGGCTTGTCAAATCAGTTGTGTCACAGGCGAAGTTGAATGCGGCGTACCAATGCAGTTGCGTCGAACGTGAAGATGAATGCATCATTTCATACCTGTTCCTACAAATGATTAGAAAAAATGTACGAAAACCTACAAAAATATGTCAAAATGGGTCAGGTTCACCAATGTAATCATGGATTTTCTGCAGGATAGATTGGTTAGTTGTTATAATGCATGCAATATTCAAATTAAATCCAAACAATCAATAGAATGCAAAGGAGAAAATGAGAAAAGAAATGAAAACTAGAACAATCTCACCCATTCTTCTCTCCTCCATGGTTGATTTCCATTGCACCTCCTTGGTTTGTTGTGTTGAAGAATGTACCCTCAGATTTGTGTGAGCAAACTCTATATTTGACTAGTCCTAAGCAAAACCTTGAAGGATTTATATGAACTAAATGCAAATAGATATTAAATCTAGAATGCAAGTAGTTAAGAAGCCTAAAGATGATAATAAGAATAAAAGATTACAATATTAGAAGATTAATTAAGATTGATAAGAGATGTCGAAAATGAGAACAAGATTGTCATTTTATAGAAAATGCAATCTTGAACGGACGGATGAGATGAAAGATTGAGAAATGCCCTAGAATCAATGGTTAAGATTCAAAATGACAACTCTCAATTAGGGTTAGGGTAAAAATCCCCAAATGTGTGGACAAGATTTAATTTAGGAAATTAAATCAATGGTGGAGAATACACGTGAAATTGAGATGAAATTAGTAAAAATCAAGAGATAAGAAGATGAGATTTTTAGAAAATCAGTAATTTTAGCAATTACTTGATTTGTAGAAGAACATTTCCATTTTGAATTAAATTAATTTAAAATATGGATTTGTGAGATAACGAGTAATTGATTTTTGAAATTAATTACTAAAAGAAGAATCAGTTAACCATGTGACATTTTTAAATAAATTGTTTTTATTTAAAAAGATGGAAGTGTCACATAAAGCAATTAAATAATTAAGAATAATTATTTAATTTAGAAGAGGTAGTTAATTAATTAAATAAATTAATGAATCTATTTAATTAAGAGAGGATTTAGCAATTAGTGACATATATAATCAATATATTAAAATATACTTATTTAATAATCACGAGGACATTAATGATAAAGATTAATTAAATAAATTGAGGACTTTATTTAATTATGAGAAGACTTTGATAATTAGTTGTTGGAGTTGAGAAGATACAGCACCACAGAAACCCAAAAGATCTTTGCAAGCAAATAACCTGTTACAAGAAGAAACAAAGAGAAGCAACAAAGGAAATGCTCAAGAATGTGGAGCCATGAATTCACACAAAATGTAAAATGAATTAATGATACAAAAGATAGTTTTCAACTACATATAGATGAAAACCCTAAAAAGGAAAACCCTAGGCTTGCACAATAATAATTAATAAAGTAATTAATTATTATGCACCTAATGTTAGCTTAAGTGAAAAGAGGTAAAAGGGAACTTTACGTAATTAAACAAATATTGTTTAATTAATAAAGTAAATACCCAATTACTCTAACACCCCCCCTTAAGATAGACATAGGGAGAAGCTAAAACCTAGAAGAAGCTACTGAAAGCAAAAGCAATGGGTCCCGACAACAAGGCCAGATCAGGTACCCATGTACAAAATCAATGCAAACTAAATGAAATGGGGTAAAGGAGAAAACCCAGTGGGAACAAAACTCCTCCCCAAAATAGAATGCAAGGAAGAAATGCAATGCACTAATGAAAGAAGGATAGGAGGTGGATAACATAATACCCCCCATAGACAGCTTCTATCATATAAGTACATGTACAATGATCTCCATAGGAGATATAGAAAGAGAGAAGAAGGCCCCCCACAATGAAGAAACTCCTGTCACAATGGTAGATGCCTGATGTAGAATCCAAAAGGAGATCCTGGCAAATGATATTCCTCCCCTTGGGAAGAAACAGATCCATGGACCTGTACCGAAGAAACCCTGTGAAGAAGGAAGAACCAATCTATCTCAAGATGTGTGCCATGATAGGATGCTGAAGAGTCTCACTGTCTGAATGGAAACAAATAATGCCAAATCCAAACTGATGTGGAGAATACTGAAATGCAACCTCTGAATGCACGGATAATGGTGGGCGAAGTGACCCTGACTCAAGGTAGGAGATGAATGTCCTCAAATCCTCAATATAACTCACAAACAAGAAAGATGTCTGCAACATAGAGTCCAAGTAGCTATGTTTGGAAGATGTATGATTCCCTGCTGCACTGAATCAAGAACAACAAGAGATGCTGATGAAGTCTCAGTCTGAAGAGTAGGAACTGTGAGACAAACCTCTGATCCATCGGAATAAGTAAGGGTGTCTAAATACTCAAGCTCCTCTAAAGTATCATGATCAAATGGTGTATTCTCTCGCCAAGCAATGGGTATGAGACAATCTGAAGCAGGATCCTCTGGGAATGGAGATAGAATAGGGTCTCCATAGATCTCCCAAAGACGTGTCCAAAGTGGGTGAGGACAATCAATGTCCGATATAACCAACACAGTGTCATGATCAACACTAGACAATATAACTCCTCCAATGTGATTTCTAATAATATCCCATGTTAATCTGCCCTCTAAAGTTGCTGGTTTAGGTATGAGATCATACAAATAAAGCAAAATATTAAGCCACCTACAATGTGTAAGTATACCCTTTGCCCATGACTCATAATTATTCCGTTCTAGAAGAACAACTGAAGGGTGAGTAGAGAAACCCATGATAACTCTTCAAATGAAAAAAAATTGAGAAATCTGACCTTACAACATTTAGATCAAATTAATATAACCCATTCCACACAAACAAAACCCACGAAGGAGCCAGAATGACCAAGTAATTGAGCAAAGTGTAAAAACACATAAAACTGAATAAAAAATATCTGATAAATATTCTGATAAAATAGATTGTAGATCTGGAAAGAGCATTGTAACACCTTTTCAACGCCTATTCGTTTGCGCAAAACGGATACCGTGGCCAAAAGTTATGAATTTTTCAAAAAACTGAATTTAGCTTGCAGGAAACGAATTTTCTAGCAAAAAACATTTATTTCTAACTTGATTTCTGGAAAATCTACTCACTGTTTATAGACAAAATTAAAAACCCAGAAATATTTTACTGCTAGAAACAAAACCCAGAAATCGTTTATTAATCCAACAAGCAAAATACAAGAAAATATTTTTTTTTTACTTTCAGCAAGGAGAAAAATGACGCGCATCATTTTTTCAACAATTATTTTCTCCAGATCTGTGCAAGATATGCAAAATCTAAAAGATACCCAGTTCAGATTTCGATGCTGGCTACAAAACTCAAAATCGTTTTTCTTGCAAATGAGTGAAAACTAAATTTTTGAAGCAAAAATGATGACGGCTCCAATAAAAAACAGCTTGCAACAAACCCTTGTAGCTCCAAAAATCTTCAAAATAAGAACAAGTAGCTGCAGATCTGAAGCTCTGATACCATGTTGGAGTTGAGAAAATACAACACCACAGAAGCCCAAAAGATCTTTGCAAGCAAATAACCTGTTACAAGGAGAAACAAAGAGAAGCAACAAAGAAAATGCTCAAGAATGTGGAGCCATGAATTCACACAAAATGTAAAATGAATTAATGATACAAAAGATAGTTTTCAACTACATATAGATGAAAACCTTAAAAAGGAAAACCCTAGGCTTGCACAATAATAATTAATAAAGTAATTAATTATTATGCACCTAATGTTAGCTTAAGTGAAAAGAGGTAAAAGGGAACTTTACGTAACTAAACAAATATTGTTTAATTAATAAAATAAATACCCAATTACTCTAACATTAGTGACACATTAAATAAATAAATAAATAAGATTTATTTATTTAATAATCATGAAGAATGAAAGATCATGAATTAATTAAATAATTATGAATTATTTAATTAATAGCTAAACGTGGGTTAGAAAAATAATTAAAATGTCATAATTATGTTAGGACGAAAAGTGGTAAAATAGTGCTTGCAAGCCCTTGTCATTTTTATGTGTCTACAAGAACAAGCAGATGTATGCACACCTAAGCCTAAATTGTGAAGGTAGCTTTTATTTTCATTTTCTTAAAGATATGATATATGGACTTCTAGATAGTGTACGCCAAGTTGAGAAAAACCTTGGTGACATTTAGTATCCATTTATCAAAGATTTAAGACATGTTAGACAAGGATTGACTTGATTTAGATTAAAAACAACAAAACCTTGTTAGAATATGCGAGGAAATAACCATAGAGAATATTAATCTTGCTACAAGAAATAATTTAGTTGATCTTTGACTTGCATAGGATGTTTTGATTATGCTAGATAGAATCTAAATTACACACAAGGTCCTTAGTTTCCCCAATCATGGTACTAAGACAAACCACAAGAAGAAATCAATAGAAAGAAACATCATAATCCATCATCATGGCTCTAATATCTTGTGGATATCATTGAGTAGCTTAAGAATATGAAATATGATAAATCAAAATAAGATAACACTAATAATAGACCAAATGAGTCAACAACTATGTATATCTTTTTGTTCAGTGATAAGTGTTTAATATGTTTTCAAAAGATTGTGTCTATTTTAAGGAGTGAGATATTTCGTGTAAGACACTCGGTCTAGTTTCAAATGATACAAAATCCTAGAAGATAAATTATTTTTGATTAGATAGGTAAAATTTGCAAAAAATTGGTTAGACTAGTTGGCAACTAGTTTGGGTAGTTTCATCTGTTGTTTCATGATTTGCTAAGATCGGTTCTATGTAGGATATCATATTTGTGTTAAACATGTTCATTCTCTACAAAGGATAGTTTTATTATGAAATTTGGAATTTAGTGAAAATTTTATTGTAATGGACCCTAAGGGGACTAACCTATGCCTCAGGGGCTCATTAGTGATGGCCTTGCTTGTGTGACAAACACAGGGACAACATAGTACAATTGACCATGATAAGTGATATTTTATTCTAGTAATGTGGACTATGATGAAGGTTTGGCTACGACATACCCTAAAGGATAGACCTATTCCTTGAGGGCTCATTACTGACTTGTTTTGCCTACATACATGTGTAAAGGCAATGTATTTTGATACCATGAATTGACATCATATTTTATTTTTTGATATTTTATGATTGTTTTTGGATTTTTGAAGGTTAGTTGAATGTTTTAAAGTTTTGTGAATGTTTTGATGTTTTTGTATTTTTATGTTAATGTCCTCAAATACCATGTGTAAGATCATTTTGAAACTCATAGGTCAAGGATTTCTCCTAGATCAGAACAAGACTAGTTCTTTATGAAAGGATGGACATGAGAAGCAATTTGACACTAAATGTTTTATCAGTCTTGGGCCATGAGAAGGGGTGAGAGATATTTTATTATGCAACAGCATATGCTTGGGTTTTTATGGATGAAATTAGATAGAGTAGTGATAGATGGTATAGTGGTAATTGGCTACACATGGAACCTATTTTCTATGTTTTCACCATGGTACTTATCCAGAGTGCCACCGAAATGGTTTTCAATATAGGATAGATTATTTCTCTTTCTCTTTCATTTTTTGTTTTTCCATTTTTTTATTTTTTTATTTTTTGATATAGTAGAATCTCCAAAGGTCATGTGCAGTACTTCTAAAGGTGCATGATATTTATTGGATCAAATAGTGATTCACCCTTAGGAGTAGCCAATTGATAACCACCATATCCATAGGCATCCATAATGATATAAGGACCTAACCAATTAGGCTTGAATTTGCTTGATTTCTCTATTTCTTGTTGTTTCTTAGGATTCTCTTTTAAGACTAGATCACCAATGTCAAAGTTTCAGACCTTGAATATCTTGGTGTAGCCATGTTTGAAGCAATTTTTATATGCTTGCAAGTGGACCAACACCATTTTTCTTCTTTCATCTAACAGTTCTAGCTCGTGTAACTTGGATATTTGATAATCTTCATCATCAATGAAATAATGCATGGGCACTCTTAAGGATGAGATCTTGACCTCAATCGGAAGGATTTATTTGAAACCAAAGACAAGGGAATAAGGTGTAGCACTAGTAGGATTAAAAATTCTCATATGGTAAGCCCATAAGATTGGATTTAGTTGTATATGCTAGTCTTGGCCATCGTCATTGATAGTCTATTTTAATATCTTTATACTGGTTTTATTAGATGCCTCCTCTTGACCATTACCCTAGGGATAATATGGAGTGGCAAAGAGGTGTTGGATGTGGTATATTTCACATAATTCCCTAACATCTTAGTTTTTGAAGGGGTGCCCATTATCTCTGACTATGGATAAAGGAACACCATACCAGTTGTAGACACTAAAAAATGTCCTAAATGATATCACGCACTCGAATCAGGTATATTAACATCATTTCCTCTTGAAACCCATCCTCATTTTTCTTAATTAATTAAATTTTCCTAGCTACTTAATTAATTGCATCATTTGCATCTATTAACCTCATTAATTTAATCAAGTTAATTCACCCCTTTTCATTCTAACATTTTGTCCCACTAAATTAAATAAATCAAACTATCTAATTTAAATCCCTAAATCTTCTTATTTGATTAAATAACCCTGAGTTATTTAATTAAATGTCATCACCTTTTCCCCTCTTCATTAAATCACTTTATTTAATGAATATCATCTAAATTCATCTAATCCCCTAATTGCATAATTAATATTGTTTAATTATAAATTATTAATAAATTTAATTCCCCCCACTTGCAAGGGAATATTCCTCCTTTGCACATTCCTCCAAAAGGAATATTCCATGGAATATTACTTCCCCTTTTGCACAATTAAACTTTCTTTTAATTAACTAATTATCCTTTTTCCTCACCCATGAGAATATTCCAAAGAATATTCTCTCTCCTCACTCATTCGAAAAAGGGGAATATTCCTTTTTCTCAACAAACGTACTTAGCTTCATGCACAATTTACCTTGTGAATTCTTGTGCAAGTTAACTTTTCACCTGTTGTACAGGTCAAAAGTGTGTTTTTTTTAGGGAATTTGAACCCTTGATTAAAGCTCATCTTCCAATCTCACCTATTGATGAGAATCCATGATCCATGCCTCCAATTTCCTCCATCACTGATCATTGATTAGCCTTTTTTATCTCAACCCTCCATTTCTCATTTTCTTTCCTATAAATATATCACTATTTGGAGACAAATGGATCCATCTTTCAAAAGAAAACGTATGTTGTTGAAATCACTCACATCACACTCATATTTAACACACATTTAGCATCTTTTAGTTCATTTTAATTGCGTTAGTTATTTTTGAGCTTCCCTTAATGGCTTCCATGATCACATAATGCATCCATTTAGCTTGTTTATTAATTAGGGTTTAGTTCATTTAGCTTAGAATCCACTCATATTAGCTTAGCTTTTGCATACCTAGATCATTTTTAAAATAAAATCATATTATACTAGCTTGCATCATTCTCATTTAGATTAAAATCATGTTTTCATATACATCTCACAACCATTCCATCAGCTTTCTTCAATAAAACTGATTGGGGTGAGCTCATTTATCCATGGGATTGGGAAAGGGTCATCGTTTCACATCAACATGTCACCAATCTCACAATAAGATAAGTTTCAGATGGGTTAGAGTAGACATTTTAATGCTTTCGTAGTTTAGAATGGTTAGTTTTGATAAATTTTTAGTTTAATCTTTATTTGAATGATCTTGTTGATATTTGACGTTAGTGGCTTTATTATGCTTCGATTCTTCATGGATCAACCGTAATCTTCCCATACTAATTTGTCAGTCACACAAACATATGATATAGTTCCGTATGAATTTTGAGATTTGTTTATCGGTGATATATGTCATCGATATGGCTTTGATCCATTTAGTGAAGTATTATGTTGTGATGATTATGAACTTGTGTCCATTGGAAGATGTAGGGTGAATCTTCCCGACAAGGTCGAGTCCCCATTGAGAGAAAGGCCAAGGTGAAGTAACTAGATGAAGCACTTGTTTCGGTGCATGTATTACATCGTCATGGATTTGACATTGTCTACACTTTTTTATGAAGTGATAGGAATCGCATTCCATTATAGGCCAGTAGTACCCTGTTCTCAAAATCTTATTAGCTTGGGTAGGACCATTAGGGTGAGCTTTGCATATACCTTCGTTTATTTCTTGTAAATTCATCTTTGATTCCTCTATGTCGAGACATCTAAAAAGGGTAATATCTAGGATACATTGATAAAGGGTATTTGTGATGATAATATACTTAGCTTCTCATCAAATAAAGGTTTTTTATTGGTTGTTGGACAAGTCGAGAGGGAGGATTTGGTCATGAAGTTAGTCGTATATGCCCTGATACCAAGGTGATTTGGGACCAACAATCTCACCCATAAGATCATATTCGAGGACATCAAATGCAAGAATCAAAAGTTGTTCCACCAAGAACTTACACTGATGCATGTTATTAGGAATGTCCAAGAGAGACTCAATGGTGGCCATTGCATTAGTTACCTTATTTTTCACCCTTGATATATGTGTAAATAGAATTGTGTTAAAGTATTCCTTAATTTTCTCCACAATTTTATTATATGATATCAGTTTTTTGTCCTTAGTCTCATATTTATCATTGAATTATCAAACCACTAATTATGAGTCACCATATACCTGTAGGTTTTTATTTTCCATATGATTGCTTCCCTCAAACCCATGAGAAAGGCTTCATATTTTACAATGTTTTTCATGCACGATAAGGTGATCCTGTATGACTTAGGGATAGTGTCCCCTTGTGGTGTGATAAAAAGGACACCAACTCTTGAACCGTGATGTGTGTATGATCCATCAAAGTACATTTTCCATGTTGTAGATGTATCTATCTTGAAGATTGCCTCATCTAGGAACTCTAATATAGAGGTGTGAACACTTGTGTCTAGGCATCAACTAACTAATCAGAAATGACTTGTCCTTTGATTTCTTTCTTGTCTACATATTCTATGTTGAACTCACTAAGGATCATTACCCACTTCCATAGTCTACTTGTTAATGTGGCCTTGTTCAATAAATACTTTAAAGCATCTTTTTTTGCAATCAACTTTGTCTATAGATTTAACATGTAGTGTCTATGTAGTTTTTGTGTAGTAAAGACCATGGCAAGACATGCCCACTCAATGGAGTATAACTGAGTTTGTATCCTACAAGGGTACGACTGATATAATATATTATGTGTTCCTCCCCATCTTCATAATTTGTACTAGGAGAGCTCCTAGTGCAGATGATGTTGCTAACACCTGAAAAATGAGTGGTTTCCCATTGATAGGTGGCCTCAATAATGGTGGTGATAATAGTTAGTCTTTTATTTTTTGGAAGGTCTGTTGACAAGAATCTAAAAGGGACATTCTTGTGAAGGAGATGCTAGGTGGCACTTTTCTACCAGTTGTGCTATAAACCTTTGGATAGATTATATTTTGTCCTATAGTCTCCTTAACTATGTGAGATTGGAAGGTTATGGCATGTCTCTGATGGCTTTCACCTTTGCAGGATTAACCTCTATGCCTTTGTGCAAAACAATGTATTCGAGGAGCTTCCCAAAAGTTACTCCAAAGACACATTTCTTTAAGTTTAGTTGAACCTTATATTCTTCCAACCTTGTAAATTTTTTATCAAGTATTACCAGGTGATCATCCCTTGTGAGGTATTTTGTTGGGAGGTCATCAACATAGTCCTCCATTAGTGTATGAATCATGTCATGGAATATTGTGGTCATCAACATCTTATAGATGGATTTAAAAATTTTAAGGTTGAAGAGCATGACGTTCCAATTTTATGTACCTCAAGCATAGGTGAATTTTGTCTTGTGTTGATCTCCAGTTGTAATTCTAATTTTGATTATATCCAGAGAAACCATCCATTAGTGATAGCATCTCATATCCAATTATAAGATCCACAATCATGTCTATATTGGGTAAAGGGAAATCATCCTTTGGAAAATACTTGTTTAGATATTTGAAGTTGGTACAAATATGGATGCCCCTAGTTGTCTTGGTGACTAGTACCAGGTTTGAAATCCATTATGCATAATCAATGGGTCTTATGAACCCAATGTCCAATAGTTTCTTCAACTCTTCTTTGACTAATAAGAAGATTTATGCGTGCATATTCCTCAATGTTTTCAAATTTTACAATAAGGGAGAAGAGATAAGTGATGGAGGACTAGTTCAGGGTCTATCCCAAGCATTTCTACATAGGACCACGCAAAGTTGATTTTCCTTTTAGAGAAAAATTGGGTGAAATGTGGCTTCTCCATAGTTTTTAGGGATACTACAAAGTGTATGATTCTTGGATCATGCATTGTACTAATGTTGATCTCTTGTGATTTCTCGGACAACCTTGGGGATTTGTCTTGATTAGTGGGGAATGGGTCTAACCTTCCATCCTTAGGTGCCTTAGAGAGGTTTTCACCTTTGGCTATGTCATTTTTCTTATCTTTTTCTATGTCTATAGGCGCCTTTTCGTTTTCACCTACAAACTTGTCGTTCTTTATTTTTTCTATTTTGCAATTAGAAGGTGAGGTTGACTCCTCACAGTATGTAGTTGTATAAAAATAAATTGTGAATCCAACTTTGTGATCCCCACTCGGTATACCATCTCTAAGTCCCATGAACTCAGCAATTAATTCATCTTTTTCGAGGAGGTCCAGGCTCGATGGACCTTGTTGGTCCCAATCGATCAATTGGGGATGGAGTAACGAAATGTTATTATCAATATCAATAAATTTGAAGGATGAGGTAGATAGGGTAAAGATGGATGAATCATCAGAACCCCAAAAGTTATTGATCTAGGCTTGGCCTTTAGTTTCGTCAGTAGGGGATTCAAGTTTGGTAACAACCCTAGATGTCTCAAAAAAATTAAATGCGTTAACAACTTCCTTCCAAAATATTGTAGCACTAGGAGCTTTCACTATAAGTGATTGATATCCCCTCCCTTTATTTTTTGGTCTTTTACTCAAAAGGATAGTTTTGGTACCACCCTATTTCTATAGTCCAAGGCCACTATGATCATTGTAGCCTTTTTGTTTCATTATTTCGAAACTCTTTCCATATTTTTCCATAGGTAGATTCACATGTATCTCATTCTCTTTGTCTCTATATATTGATTTGGAGAGATCTTCATTGATACATTCCTTTCCTAACTCCACCCACTTGGTGAAGGTTTTCGATGGGTGATACTGAATTGTCACATTGGGATATTTCTTGATGTGATGGGGTTTACCATAATGTTTAGGTGCAAACAATAGATTTCCCACATAGAAAAAACTTTCAATATTATACTTTCCAACTCCGTCATCATAGACCTAGACCTTGGTTTGAGGGAATTTTGTTCACAATGTCAAAGCTTTTGATAGAGAATTTGGGTCAATGTAGTGTGATGATGAGGGTGTAGATGGGTCTTACCTATGGCTAGGAATCTAATGATCCTGTGTACCTCTCAGGTTATTGCAATATTGGAAGGGGTCAGGATCATCAGAAATAGTAATCTCTACACCATTGTAAGGAAACTTCAAATATTGATGGTGTATTGAAGGGACAACCTTCATGGCATGAATCCATGGGCATCCAAGAAAAAGGTTATAGGGAAAGTACATATCCAAAACTTGAAAATTCATGTCTTTTATAGTAGTACCTTCTCTGATTGGAAGAAATATGATTCCCTTGGAAGAGCATTCCATATCATCATATCCTCATATTATAATCTTCTTTGACTCGTCTATACAAGCCTTAGAGAATCCCATGGTAGTCACCAATTTTGAAGTACATATGTGCAGCCCAAATCCACCATCTACCAAAACTTGTCTGATTTTGTGTTTATTAACATATACTTTGAGGTGCAAAGGTTCATTGTGATTTGGTTTATGTGAAGTACAGTCATTCTTGGTGAATGTTATATGATGGGTGGTAGTCAAAAACCCTACCATGGCTTGAAACTAGTTCACATTTAATTATGTGGAGACAAATGAATCTTGCAATGCTTTGTCTAGAATAGCCTTATGCTCGAGAGAGCTGCATAGCAACTCAAGAATTGATATTTGAGAAACAATTGTCTCGGATGGTCGAGTAAGTTATACTCATGTGTCATTCAAGGATTAAAAGGGGCTCCTTTCATAGTCACCTTTGATCACCTAGTGGTAACTGCACATTCATGATTTTTATTTTTGATGGTGACGGTGGATATGTTATGGTTTGATGATCGAATATGGTTTATTGTGTACACATATGTGACACTATTATAATTTTCATCAACTTCTTCACCTATTTTGAAAATCTAGGATTTTCCCTTCCCATGGTTTTTTAAAGGATCTTTGAAGATCGTATGATCTGCATTAGTGGTTTTCAGTTGGTTATATATTTGAATATCACCCTACTCTATGTGATCTTGTATGATTTTATTTAATTTAAAGCAGGTGGATGTCTTATGTCCTTTATTTTTGTGATAGTCACATAAATTGTTATCATTCCACCAAGCTGGTTTGAATGGACCTGGCTCATAATGTCTAATCTTAGGTAGTTGGATGAAATTATTTTATAGAAATTTTTTCATAATCACCTCAATTGGTTCCCCTAAGGGAGTATACTTTTGTATTAGCTGGGGGGGGCTAGGAGGACCACGTAGTGTGTTTTTTCACACCACATTAGCATTTAGTTCCTTCTTCTATGGAGATTTATTGGTGTTCATTGTTGGGGGTCCTTTTAGATTGAGCATAGGATGTGATTTATTTATGAGCTTCATATCTACAATGTCATCATTTATCACGTTTTTGTTTCATGACCAAAATTTGTTTTCCTTTAGTTTAGAATCATGAGAACGATAATTTTTACTCTCCTTAAATATTTTCACAAGCCCTTTGGCAATGAGGGATTTCTCGATGGACAATCATTTCTCTATAACCTCCTCAAACATGTTAGAACAATGGATCTGTAAGTGGAATATCACCTTCTTGTTGAGGTTCTCCATTAAAATCTGGACCAGTTGCTTCTCTAGTATATAGCAGACACACTTACTGGCTAAGCTTTGCCATCTTTGTAGGAATGACGAGAAGGTCTCACCATCTTTTTTATTTTCAGCACACAAATGGGTAATGTTGATATGTTGTAGGAAAAGTGTGTGATGAGCTTATCCATTAGTTCACTCCAATTTTGTATACCTGCGGGTATATGCACAAACCATTCGAGGTCTTGTCCACCCATACATCATGGAAAAAGTCTCATGAGATATGTATGTTCATATGTCATATCTAAAGAGGTTGTATGGAACTCCCATGGGTGTTCAATGAGGTATCCCTTTCCCTTATATTTTTCAAATTTATGGATTATAAAATTCTTGGGAAAGGGGGGTCATGTGAATTCTCCTATCGAAAGGGTAGGAACATAATTCCTCTACTAAGTAGGTTTCCCTACTCCTAGTGTAAATATTGTTCATATGGTGTTGCAACATCTATAACTGTTGAGCCATCAGATCCATGGGAAATGGTACCACAAAAATAAGTTGTGTTGGATGTATTGTGAGGAACCTTGTGAGGGGTTCTCGAATGGGTTAGTGTTGTTTGTTTGTGTTGTGGATTGAATCCATGCATATTTATATGTTGATGTATGGGTGGAAAATGTTGGTGAAATTGTGATGTGTATGTAGGATTTTGAGTAAATGATAATGGTGGTGGTGGAATATTAACACTAGTTGTGAATGGTGTACCAAGATTTTTTCTTCACTGTGGAGGGGGTTGATTAAACCTAGTTGTGTATGCAGAACCATGACAGTTTAGTTGTTGTGAAGGGGTTTGAGAAAAATGAACTATGGAGTGTGAACCAATATTATTTGGTTGTTGTGGAGGTGGGGGTTGATTAAACCCAAATGTATACATATAACCATGATTGATTGGTTGTTGTGGAGGTGGGGTTGATTAAACCCAAATGGTGATGATGAACAAAGATTTTTTTGTTGTTGTGGAGGGGGTTGAGAAAACCCAGATGTGGATTAAGAACAAAGATTGTTTGGTTATTTTTGGGGTGGAGTGATGTTTGGACCTATTATGAAAAGGATCAAGTCCTTGCGAGAGGTGTGTTTTCATTTTGTTAAGTGGATCTGGTGCCCACTTGTGGTCCTAAACACGAAGGGTTGGTCTTTTGTATCTTGGTGTTTTTGAAAGGGTGGAATTTTGGGTTTCAACCATAGTGTGAGTTGGTGTTGCAGTTCTAGATGTGGAGGTAAATGGATTTTCCATGGGTTTAGTGAATGTAGGTGGTGGTGGAACATTCACACAGTTGATGAAAAATGAGATGTTTGGGTAGGCGGCATGCCCGTGTTCAACTATGATATGGTTTGTGATGTAGTAGGTGTAAATGATGGTGGCGGTCTATTCATGGCACCTAATCCTAGTGTAATTGTGTTAGGATTCCCCCCTATGATTGATTTTATGTCGAATTTAGGTGGTAGCCTAGCTCCATGTTATGCTAATTGCATGAAATACCTATTGGGGTTTGTTGATACAATTTTCTCAATGATTCTCAAGATCCTTAGATCTTGAGACACATTTTCAATTTCCTCAGGCATGAGCCTTTGGTTTACCTCTTTCAAAGTGTAACTCTCAAAAGGGGGAATATTTTGATTTTGTGAGTTTGTGTGACCACTAGGATTTTCACCAAAGTTCATATCACTAGTCGGGTTGTACATTAGATTAGATGATGATTCCATCTCTTTTCTTTTGATTTATGATTTTGTGACAACCATAAAAGTGATGGTGTGTTGACTTTGTATTTTTCTAGATTTTTATTTTTTTAGTTTTTGTGAAGTTTTGGGTATGGATACAAGGTAGAATGAATCTACCCTATGTTTTGGGTATTTTTTATTTTTGGAAATTTTGAAAGGTGCAAGACTAAAATGACAACTATGATTTTTTTATTTTTTTGGTGATGGTATTTTGGAAAATGAAAAAGACCTTTGATATCTTGACTTTGGATCGTTAAAGATGATTACCTTTGACAAAAAAAATTAGTTTTGGACTAACATAACCAATTGAAAAAATTCTAAACCTCTAGTGATGATGGTGGTTTGATAGAAAAAATCAATTTTTAACTACACTAATGAGTTGAGAAACCTCCTTTTTGTTGATGGGGGTACTTTTGTAAAGACGAGGTTTGAGATTCTACGAAATGATAACTCTTGACTTTTGACTTCTAAACTTGTTTTCAGTTTTTAGACTTCAAGATTTTCAAGACAAGATTGTTAAGGACTTGTATGATATGATGCTAAAATTATGATGTTTTAACCTAGGAAAGCTAAAAATTACTGAAAATGTAGGAAAAGGTAATTGTTCATGTTTTGGATTTTTCTGTAAAAAGATCAATTTTATGTAGCCTCTATAAATAAACGTTTTTTTATCTATCAAATAGATGTGACAGAGAAAACCACCTATGTGGTGCACTAAATTGTGACTGCAGTAAAGTCTACAACATATGCATTGCAAAACCCATCAAATGTGTTGCACATAGTTGTAGTTTTGTTTGTTTTACTAGGAATAATTTTGACTGACGGAGAGATGCAGTTTTTTAATAGACAAATGTTTCACAATCACTAACGGATGCATCGCATTGTTTTTGCAGTGTAGATACATAGTTGTGAAACATAAGATAACAAATGTAGTGCACAAGTTTTGTCAAAAATCCAACATCTAGGGAATCCTAATCTTGATTGTTTTTCAAATTTTAGATGTGATTTAGTTTGAGAAAACACAAAATATAGTTGTTTGATAAGTTATTAGTGTTTATTTTTTGATAGTTTTATGTCAAATGATAAGGCCATTTACACTTGTAATAACAAGACTCAAAACATTCACAACCTAATTTAGTAGGAGAATGGGTGTGTAACTATAGGTAGGCCCACCTCTCATTTAAGGGGTAAATACTTAGAAAGATTGGGTTTTTAAACAGTTGTGTCAATTGTAAAAACACCTTCTCTAAACGAAGGCAAATAGTAGATGTCTAGTGACATAAGTTAATTGATAGATGCCATACGCACACCTTCTTTCACTTCTTAAGAACTATTACTAGTAACTCAAGAAGATCTATCTCAACCTAAGAAAGTACATGGTGAGTATCTTTAGGGTAAAATCCACATCCATTGCACCACTTTATAAGTTACATTTGAAGGACTTTATTGGCCTCTACAATAAAAGGTTTTTAGTGGGTAGATATTTTTGAACGTCATCGAATTCTCAGGCGTCTCCTCAAGGCCCAAAAAATAAGACACCCCTAGCAAAATTTTGGAGCGCTACATGCATGGATCAAACTACAACTTTTTCTCTCATCCAATTTCTATAGCGCACTAGTATACGTCACTTGAGGTCAATCCCTTGGGTTCTCTACGAGGATGTATCCCAAGGAAGGCCTCCTACTTTTAAAAAAATGGGGAAGGCTTACGTGTTATCATTTCTCATCACCAAAGATTGCATGAAGCACAAGGTGAGAGGATGCATAGCAATACACCTTGGTAACAAGATTGACAAGTGCAAGTCTACCAAATGCAATACTCATTGGTTCATTTTAATTACACCAAAGGAAATGTGCAATTTGTTTGTTAATTTTAGAGCACCAAGTGAAATATTGCATCTTCAATCACACAATTAATTTTAAACCTAGATTGCAAAGTGAGAATTACATTTCTTTTTAAGAGCACTAAAACTAGATGTTTGAGATTGTATTATTCTTTTTAAGAGCACTAAAAGGAAATATGTGGAATAATTTAAAAAATTGCCACAAGCTGGAAAGAAAAGGATCAATAACACCAAAAACCTTACCCTATTGAAAAAAATTCAAAAAATAGAAAATTACAACTCAACATTTTACCTTTCTATCTATGATAGTCACTTGTGGTATAGGAAGACTCAGATGTGTCACACAAAGAAGTGACTACAGTGCACAAAAACCCAGATGTGGCATTTAGACAAGTTATTGTGACATTCTATGTAACCATTGCGGTGTAGGAAGGCATAGATGTGGGGTATTAATTCAATCTAAAAAAATACAAAAAATACCAGTGACAAACATGACACAAAAAACCTTGTATGTGTCATTGAGATCAATAGATGCATTGAACAAATAGTCATTTACGGTGTAGAATCCCATGATTGCAATGTTTTTTTCTACAATTGCATCACACTTCTTGTAGCTTCACAAAAACTTTGTTTCATATAGAAATTGTTAAAAATTTGAGATTCACATCGGGTTCACCAAAATGTAAATAAAAAATTTAACGTTCTTTCATAGAGATTATAGGGAATCAATGCAAACAACCATAATCTGCAATCCTAAACTCAATAAGATCCAATTTAATCAATAGAAAACATGGAATAAGGATTAAATCAAAAATAAATCTGGTATTTTGTAATTTTGTTCATAAAATTAATATAACTATCTAGGCTCAGGCCTTTTGTCGATAAAAAAAAAAGGATGAAATCAAATTTAAACAAATAATATTTTTACCTTTACTGTATTTTCATGGATGAATTCCATTGTTCCTCTTAGTTTTCTTTTGCTCTCATAAATTGGCATGCTCTTTTGTCTTAAGCTTCAAGTGTATGTGATGATTGCAATGATGCAAAGGCCAAAGTTTTATGGTTAGCCATCAACGTGCAATGAAGGCTTTCTTTTATAGAAATTCTTGATTCAAATGAATAATCTAGGTTCAAAGATGAAAGATGGAGATCAACTGTCAAGCTTTGTTGAGAGGAAATAGATTAGAGAGTTAACTGGCTTGATTATTTAATCAAGGGAATTGATTGGTCAATAAATGGAATTTGATTTATTAATTCATGGGATTGATTTATTAGCCAATGGAATTGATTGATTAATCAATTTATGGGATGATAATAATTAATTAATTAATCATTAAAAGAACGTGCAAGTAAAGATTGATTAATAAATAGATGTTTATTTATTAATGGATAATGTTGAAGATGAAATGAGAGAATTAAATAATTTATTTAATTATTTAACTTAGAAGTGGGAAAGTAGTTCAATTAAATAATTAGTAACAAATATTTAATTTAAGAAGGGTATTGATGTTTAATTAAACTATTAATGATAACTATTTAATTAAAGTAGAAGAATAAGTTTAATTAGCGACATAATTAAGTAAATAAAATTTATTTAATTAATCAAGAAGATTAATATTAACTAGGACATAATTAAATAAATAAGATTTATTTAATTAATCATAAAGGGTGGATTGGAATGAATTAATTAAATAGCATAAAGTCAATTAATAGTAAAATATGATATTTGATGATAATTAAATAATAAGGTATTATTTAATAATTATGAGAAAAGGGTGAAAATTAGTAAAAAGGTGTTACTCATAGACTAAGACAATTTTGGGTATCTACAATGTCACTTCAAGAATTCAAACTTGGATTTACACAATGAGAGCCCAATAATTTAACTATTTGAACATAACCCCTTTTTACCTTCAACTTTAGATTCTAATTTTTCAAATAAGAAATAATCATATAGAAGGTAATTATGGTAAAGATGAGGAAATATGTAACTCTTTACATCTTAAGCAAGCCAAGAACAACAAAGCCAATCATTTCTCTCATGAACATCTTATTATTTTTTAAACCTTAAGAAAATCCTTTATATTACAACATAACATGCACTTTTTTATCATATCTTCCACTAGAATGTTCAAGCACAATTTGGCTAAATTCTAGAAATTGATCTAATTAGGATGATAAATATGTTAAAGTCTAATATTGTCTAAAAAATTACTTTGGCACCATAGCATTAATAAAATGATCAAAATTTGCATTCTAAGTTTACACTTCTACTTACCTCCTCCTCCTCATTGGATTATGTATCATATCCTCACAAAAGAACCAAATCTAAAGTTAAACTATACTAGAAGCACACACTTTTGTGACTTTTACACTACATTCTAAAGATAGTTATTTCTACATTGAAAAGAAGTAGAACATTATTGTTAAAAAAATTTCCACACATTTAAATATGTATTGAATAACTTTGTCTTTGGTTTTCCTTCACTTATTCTACAATTTTATCTTTCACTAAAATATGGTTGTCCTCTACATATCCTAACGTCCAAATCAAATTAATATCTCATGACCATAAATAATTTACTTGATACTTATTACATCTAGGGAATGCCCATAAGAATAAAGAATAGATTTTTCTTAAAGATCACCCATCTCAATATTATTTTAGTTTAAATGCACTCAATCATGAAGTTTCCCTTTAACTTTAACTTATAAATAACTATATGTATAAACATGCTTAAACCACAATAATACTAAAAATAAATGACCTCTAAAATTTTATTGATACTTTGCACTGATAAAAATCATTTAATATAATAAATATTAAACTATTTCTAATCATTAAATTCTTTTAAACTATTTTTTTATAAAATATAAATTAACTTAAAATACACAATTAAATCTTAATAAATAATCTCACACTAAACCATTTCATTTATTTTAATCTCGCCTCATTAAAATTTAGGATTAAACATTATATCCTTTAATTGTAAGGTGCAAAAGTAGGGGGGGACAACTAACCATAGAAGGATCACCTAACCAATAAAAAAAAAGGTGTTAAAGTAGTTGGAGTATTGTGGTAAGAATAATTAATAAAGCTCACGATGTTCTTTTCAAAGGATAAAAACTTTGGATAGCACATGTTGCGGTTGGGAAGAGAACCAAAAAAAAGTAGAATTCAATTATGAAATACAAAGGGCTGAAATCCAATAACAAAAATAAAGCAAATCTACATTCTAAGTTCAAAGTTGGGGGCAAGGTACATAAAAATACGTGCTTATTTTTGGAAACTGCTAGGAAATAACATAAGTATACATGTGCCCCTTATGTGAGATGTTTTTATACACATATTCTATTTTGTAAAGTGTATAATTTATATTTAAGTTGATAAAAAAATATTTTTTTAAGATATTTTTCATTTCAAATTATGAATATTTTATAATTTGATTCGAAAATGTTTTTATTTATATTTTAAGTTCAAATCTATTATTGAAAATCTAATATAATTAGAAATTTGTTGTCAGAATATTTTCAACTATTTCCATCTTAAATATTTTGTTGGTCCCTCACAATTGTCTCACACAACATTGCTACCACTTGTTAGTACCTAGAAAATAATTGAAATTGTGTATAATGAACCATCCCGATTTTTCTCTTGCATTCTTTTTATTAATATAATGAAATTATTATTACTATAGATAATCTCAATTTAGATGTAAGGATGAGGATTTTAATTAAATAAACAAACAAAAGAACTCATAAATTATGTACCTATAAACATGATTAATATGGTCTAATTGGATCTAATGCTAAATGTAATGTCATTTTTCTCCCTAAACTAATTAAGTATTTGTAACAAATTTAAATATTGTTAATATTAAAGTTAACATAACTTGCAATATATAATGTTGTCAAAATAGATATAAATAACAATGTACAATATACATGTGATAATTTATAAGAATTTTAAAATAAATTATTAACATAATAAATTGAATAACACAACCACATGTTTCAAGCAAATTAACATCATAATCATAGTATTCTTAGTAACTTTTAATATTAATGGTTTTCAATACTTATCTAAATCACAACACTTGAAAATGTCACTCTCACCTTTGGAAGATTTCAGTGGCATTGGCCTTTACTATGGCATACTTACAAGACTTGTGTAACAACATAGTTTGTTCCTACTTGCACCATGCTTACCCACATAAAGCCCTAACAAGGACAATCCCAACTGTACTTTGTACCTAAGTTGAACACACTTTGTGTGCCCCTTCTCTAGTTCTCTTGCTCACCAAACCACTTTCTTCTTCCTTGAGTGTTCTTTGTGCATTTTCAAAATATCACATAAATTTTTTATATAAGGCTGAAGGGATAGTTTTTTATATGCCCTTAATATTTGAGTACATAAGATTATGAATAGTCAAATTGTGACTATATTAACTCTTATTTAATTCATATTATCATTATTATATTATTATTTAGTTAGTTAGGTCAGCCTAAGACTTATATATGGTAATCTAAGCCCTCCTAGGTGATATTTTAGGCATAAGTAGGGTATATATAAGACGTGGTGAGTCTTATTTGTTCATCAAATTGTGAATTGTGTTTTCATTGAAGATATTTGGAGGTTTTCTCCCTCAAAATGGCTTGTTATTCTTAGCTATTATCAAGTATTTGTAGTATATTTCATTTTATATTTTATATTGTGTAAGTTATTTTATTACAAGTGGTATTAGAGGATGATCTTGACATTGTGAAGGCAAGATATTTTTCAATTTTAGAGATCATTTTACGAAGTGCATATCTCTCAAAAAACTAAAAAAGAAGATTTTTAAAGGGTTTTTGAAAAACATACTGAACTAGATATAATCTATATTTTAGAGAAATTGGAGGAGAATTAAGGAATTTATTATAGAATCAGGATTTCTATGCAATTTATTTGGAAAGTGAATAGCTCCCATATCTTGGTTAATTTGTTCCTAATATTTAGTGAGTTTTTTAAGAACTAAGAAAGGTGTCTAGAATCCAGATTTTAGAATAATTAGAGCATAACTAAGTGATTTATTGCATAATTAGGTTCTCTAATAAATTTGTTCTCAAAATTGTAAACCACCCAATTTTTGGGGTATTTTTTTGAGAAATTATGACCTAGGTCCTAGTAATTAGTTACAATAAAAAAATTATATTATTTTGACTTTATTTATGTGATTTATCACAAAATTATTTCTCACTATCATGACGTGGCTTACAAAAAGAGGCAAAATGAATGTTACCACACATGAGAAATATTTATATAAGGACGATGTAGAAATTGACAATATTAACCCTACTAATGAAATCAACACGTTCAATGGTGAAATTTCATCAATTAGGAATTAGATAAATGAAGTTTATAAGAATTTGGACACACTTATTTAGGGGATGCAGTATAAGGGATACGATTCACCTAGTAAGGTGGAAGATAATGTTTTTTACATGAACTTTGTGTGCTTCACTCATATTTTAATAATGATCATCACTTTAATTATCCTATGCCTAGGCCATTCATACCCAACTTGGATATGAGAAAGTTTGATGGCAAAGTTTCAACCAATTGGATTTGTCAAATGGAGCAATTATTTGATCTTCATCATGATTCAAGTCAATAAAAGGTGTTTATAGCATCGTTATACTTGGAACCAAATCAATTTATTTGGTATCATTGGTTATGTGATGAGAAGAGAAAGATGGGTTGTGTGGTAACATGATTAATTTTTCAAGAGGAATGTGCTACCCATTATGGAGATAACTTTATGGATAGCTACTTCTACCAATTCATTAAATTAAAGAAAATAGGAATGGTCAAGGACTACACTCAAAAATTTCAAGCCCTTTTCCTACGAGTGGAGAATGTGACAGAAGAAAATTTGAAGGAATTATTTCTAGAAGGTTTAAAGGACTACATAAAATATGAGCTACCTTTGATCCAACCATAATCCTTGTCACAAGTTATACTTATGGAACAAAAAATTGAGAAGTTTTGGCCAATAGGTGACAAGGGATTGCAAGTGTAAGAGAAAGGAGCTCTCCTACACATTCATTATCTCAACCTACTAGGTTGACTCCATAAAAAATTGAGGAGAAGAGAGGAAAATTTATATGCTTCAAGTGTGATAAAAAATATAACTGAGGACATAAATGTAGTGAGAATAAAGTGTTCTATATATTGAAGGTCTGAGCAAGGAAGAAAAGGAGAAACCAATATAAGAGGGTGATAGTGAGTTAGATGAGGAATCACATAATTCCCAACCAATCATTTATTTTCATATACTCTCAAGTTTTAGTTCCCCACAAACTCTCAAGGTAGTGGTTTCTTAAAGAATCATAAAGTAATAGTGTTGATTGAATCAAGTAGTTATCATAATTTCATCAACAAAAAGTAGGCTACTCATCTAAATTATTTTATATATCCAATTATACAGTGATCTAGGAGGATCCAAAAGACCTTAAAAATTCATAGTCTCATAATCATATGGAACTAGCTCCATCGCATAGGGCTCACCTACATGGTCCCGACTTAACTTGAATCGTGTCAAAAGGAGACTGTACGCTCGAGATATGCTTTGGTCAAATTTGGGGTCAAAATCGGTGCAAGGGCCAGTCAGAAAGGCAAACAAATTGATCATCTCAAAAATGGTCAAAAGCCACATCATGTTGAAGAGCTCATTTCCATGATTCCAACGTTGTTCGTTTCGTCAAAAACAAAGCTCAGATGGCCAAGTTATGACCAGTCAAAGTTTTGGTCAAACTTGGTCAAAATGGTGGTGTGGCATCACCAAAGCTTGACACTTAGCAGGACACGTGGCATATGACATGGCATATGACGTGATAGGAGTAGTGATTTGGCATGAATATGGATTAAACCATAACTATTAAAGGAAAAAAAAAAAGAGGATTTAGTGGGATTTGATCCCTTAACCCATGCCTTAAAATCCTCTTGCCTTTCCCATAAAACAAGGAGAGAAATAAAGCCCGTAAACTCATATTTCAACAAATTAACCCCTTTAACCACCTTTCTCATATCTCAACGAATTATAATATTTTAACGGGCTTAAAATAATTGGTTAAAGATTTTTAAGGGAAGCCTTAAGGTGAAAAATGATGAAGCCCGATTTTTTAAAAAGATTTAAAGATTAAAGGGCTCAATATAGGTGATATGGGGAGATATGGAAATAATTTGGTTTAACCCCCTAATTAGCATTTTTAAATGTATTTAAAGGGGGGCTTTTTCTCTTGTAAGGGAAATCAATTATTTTGATTGGAAATTATTGGGAAAAAATGAAAATTCTCTTGGAGAGAATAATTGTATTATGGGAAAATTATAGGAATTGTGATAGTTTGAGGAGTGAGAATTCTTTCGGAGGAGATTTTCGTAAACATGAAGACATTTGAATTGTCTTAAAGTGTTGAGAGAGACTCTGAGGAGATTTTTATGTAGGTTTGGAGCTTGCATATTGTAACAAGGCATTTTCATTGTTTGGCGATATTAATGTAAGCAGTCCAACGTTGAGAAGCGGACCCAAAGCCATAGTCCTTATTGGACGAACTCTATTATCAATCTCCTTTGTTAAATTCTCTTTTGTCTAATTTCCTCTCTATTTCATTTTAGTTTATTTTTCAATTCAGTATTTGATTTCTAATAACAAAATTTTAGTACTTAGTAACTTCATTGATTTATGTAAAAGTGAACCTAGTTTGTAATTTCAACAGTTAAACAATAGAGTCACACAACTCTATCTGGATCGGGAATAATTGTAATTAAGGTTAAATACATTTGAATTTTTAACCTCTAATTACATATCAAAGTGGTATCAGATCTTCTTAACAGGAAATTGCAAAAGTGAATGTTAACCAGGTTGAAATTGAAGCGAGGAGAAGGTGCACTTATAGAGTTCAATCCTGAGATCGGAAAATGAAGGTCTTTTCCATATCAAAAATGGAAACTGAACAAAGTCCTATAGAGCTTGATGAGAAATCTTTCCAAAAATCATTTCTCAAAATGAAGGCTATGGTGGAAGTTCTTTTCCAAGAGAGACAAGAGCGACAGAAGAAAAAGGAACTCAAGAACAGAAAGAAGAATGAAGGTGAATCCACTTCAAAAGATGATAAAGGTAAAGAAGTAGGAGGTGGTAGTGACCCTCCTGAACCTCCATCCCCATCTTCTTCTTCATCCTCTTCATCTTCTTTGTCTACTTCAAAAAAAAAAAAACAACCTGTACAGTCTGAAGCTAATACACCTTTGTTAAAGCTTGATGTTAAATTTGAATTGCCAACTTATAATGGAGAACTAGATGTATAAAAAATTGATAATTGGATAAAACAAATTGAAGTTTATTGTAGAATTCACAAGTTTACTAAGGATTCTCAAAAAATCCAATTATCCACTCTTCGCCTAGGAGGCACAACCTTGATCTGGTGGGAGATCAAAACTTGGGAAGATCTAAGCCGATATGGTAAAATTATTTTTTCTTGGTTTGATTTTATAGTTGCATTAAAGAAAAAATTCTATCAATTAGGTCATACTCAAAAATAAGTAATGAATTGGAAATCA
>CM021107.1:172082977-172107831 GCA_007115665.2 Sequoiadendron giganteum | reverse complement strand
CATTAATGCAAAATAATAGACAACACCAACAACTACACATACTCTTGAAACAATATTCTTCTCATGCAGTTGACACCAATGACAACACAAGCATGTTGACATAAATGACAATAATTGCTCATACTTGCAATACTTATATTTATTAGTAACTTATAGATAGATTTATTCTCATGTTTGGGTACCCAATTGGCTCATAGTTTTCTACCATCCTCAATTTTATGGGTAAACTAAGTTGTTAATAAGTGTGTGGAAGGATATCTACATTGTTTTACTTTTGATAAATAATCTCAATGAGTAGGTTGGCTACCACTAGAAAAATGTGTTGGTATGTGTAGTCTGATCATGCTCTAGGTTATGATTTCGGTCACTTTTCTAGCCATGATTTCCCCCCAAAATTATTAACAAAGGAAATTTATAATTGTTGGAAGAATAAGGAGATGACATTGATGAGTGTTTTGGAAACATGAGCATGTGGGATGAGCACAAAGTGAATAGTTATGCATTATAGTATTGTCATTGATGTCAACATTGTATCCTAGTACAAAGACTATGGTGCAGATAATTTTGGGTGTCTTAAACATGTTTAAGGATTATTATGAAAGGAAAATTTGCAAGAAGATTTGATCTAGTGAAGGAAATAGTTGTAGAAATTTACTAAGTGTCAATTCAAGTGATTCTATGTATAAGGGATTCAATATTTGGGTCCACATTGGTCCGTTGATGAAGATCTTGCTAGACTACACTTCTAACATAATTTTTTTGGTTGATAGAAGATCCTAATTCCAAAGTCTCATCTTTTTTTGGCTCCTAGTGTGGAATTTATTAATAACAGAAGTTTGGACTGGCAAAAAATTACCCTTCATGATAGGTTTTTGATTAATAATTTGTTCTTATTACATCATTTTCTTAGGATTGAGATATCTTTGTCAACTTATAAGATCATCATTGCATAGTCCAATTATGATATATAGTTTCTCTCATATTTTCACATGGCTTATTGCAAGCCTACTCTAACTCCCTTTCATTATAGAGTCAAACTTGAGGTTTAATGTTCTTCACCTTTGGTTGATTGCAATTTGTATTGATAGTTTGTTGGGAGGCTTGATTATTTTCCTCATGTGAGGTTTGATATTTGATTTGATTCAAGCACAGTCTCTCAATTTATGTAGGACCCCTATGAATCAAAGTGGAACGGAGCTAGATAGATTCTCCATTACATTCAAGGTACTCATAATTTTTGGATTCACTATGTAATGAGATCATTGATATTGACTTGTTAGGCTACCTAAATTTATATTGAGTAGGAAATTCTCAGTATCACAAATCCAATTTTAGTTATATCTTCTCTCTTGGTTCATATCCTAATTTTTGGTCATGTAAATAATAATATATTATTCCTCCATTTAATTGAGGCCAAGTATCAGTGTCATAAATTCCACCATTGAGGCCACTTAGCTATAGCACATCATCACTAATTTTGGTATCTCATTCATATGATCAATTATATTTTGTGATAACCAAAGTGGCATACAAATTTCATAGAACACAATCCATTATTAATGAACCAAACACAAATAGTTTCATATTTAATACATTTGAAATCTTATCCATAGATAAGGAATTGATCTCTACTACTATCCAACTTCGAATGAGTTCCCTCATATTTTTTTCAAAACCCTCATAGAAAGAAATTACCTTTAAATCTATAATATTTTCTAGGGATGTTGGAGGCTTCATCTTTGGGGGGGGCGTTACTTAGGCCTTCCTTTCTCTCTCAACTCTAGGGGATTTTCTCCTTCTATTTGAGGGGTACTATTCTTTCTTGGGAGCATATATTTGGGGGGGGTTTATATACATGGACACCTCATCAATTTTTATTTTTTGGGACCCATCTTTTCATCCACCTAAGATGTACTTAAGGGGGTGTTAGTCTAAGTTTTATTTTCCAAGTTAATATTTATTTTCATACTATCTAGTTTTTTATAATTTTAATTAATATTTCTTAACTTAATAAAGTAGGAATTAGTATGAGTGGACAAAGGTGTGGGCATCTTCCATGGGAGATACACATTTATTTTTGAGACTTTTGGTATAGTCTCCCTATTAGTTGTAATTTCAGCAACTACCCTCTTGTGTCAGCTTTGTGTTAAACTTTATGTTTTCCTCATCCCCACCATTTTTAAGCATGATGTGTCTAGACACTAGCATGTCGTGCAGATGTCCACATTTCATGCTAGCACCCATGACATTTCAAAGTTCAAACAGTCATTTATGAGCATGTTGCCACTTGTCACCTGCCTTGGTCAGTGGAAATAGCTCGAGACGCCTTATAACAGCTCAAGAACCTTCTTTTCACTCCTATTCTCTTTAAAATCCATCTTCTCAATTCATTTTATCTTCTTCTTGGTCTCTCTTACTCTCTTGGACATTCTCCCTTCTCTTTCTTTCTTTCTCTCTTGCTTTCTATAGCACTCTCATGTTATTACAATAGTACTTGCAACTCTCTTGGCTCTCACAACCCTTTCTCCTTCTCTCTCTTTGGATTCTTCAAGCCTTGTAGGTGATATCTATCTCTAGTCTTGTGTCTTTGAGCATCTTGGAATTTCTCACATCCCTTGTCCATGCATTTTACTATCTTGTCTATTTATCTTTCTATCTATTTGTCTATTTGGTTGTCCATGGAGGTGGACACATTGAAATGGGGGTTTGACTGAGGCAAGCCCCTAAACAGCCCCAAAATTTTCTCTTGGTATTATGTGTGTAGGTATTGAAGATATTTATTTTCTAGAGGCTTCATTTCTTTCTCTATTGTGATAACTTTCTTTCTCCTTATTTTTATCATCTACATTTTATTTACTCTAAATTTTGTTTAGTTTTCTTTACTTTAGATTTGTTACCTTCTTTCATTTCCCTATATTCTCAAAGTTCTTAGCAATCAGATTATTAGTATTCCTTTTTTTGTTTTTACAAGATGCCAATGTGTCATGTTGTCATCCTTGGGTTGTACTATCATCCTTAACTGAGAATTCACCAATCTATCTAGAAAACCTTTATGATCTACTCTTTCCAATTTTGAAACTCTCATCATTTTATCCCATCACCTAAGATTTATTCCTTGAGGTAGTTGAGTACCATTTTCTCCTTGTAGACTCTTCTTTGTCCTAGAGACTTTGAGAGTAGTGAATTCCCTCCTTTACATTTTGGTGAACCTAACGTGAACAATCATTCCATAAAAAAAAGAACAAATCCAATATGTATCCTTATAAGAAAAAGAATTGGGGCACTACCCCAAACCCCATTCTAGCTCATCAAAGTAGAAATGATATGTCGGCCTTCAACCAACTCATTTATGCATTATTTATTATATTTATCTTATTATTCTCAAAATACATTTAATATCTTCTTTTATTACTTCAGTTTCTAAATTTATTTAAAGTGTTAATGATATTCCATTCCATGCATGTGATTGAGACTTTGATTTTCCTATGTCACTCAGTAT
Organism: Sequoiadendron giganteum; assembly: GCA_007115665.2. NCBI lineage: Eukaryota > Viridiplantae > Streptophyta > Pinopsida > Cupressales > Cupressaceae > Sequoiadendron > Sequoiadendron giganteum. The sequence goes on along the minus strand of CM021107.1, from coordinate 172,104,332 downwards.
CTTTGATCCTTCTCATAAAATTCCTCTTGTTTTAGAGGATATTTTATTGCAAGAAGATGAAATCATTGATACCTTTCTTAATGTTACTCTGCCTTCTCTTCTTTTCAATGCACTCTCTTCTAGAGACATTGCATTAGTGAGTGATGGAATTTCTATTTATTCTAATGCGCTCTCTTCTAGAGATGATGTATTGGTGAATGATAATCCTATTCCACATCTGATCCCTCATAGATCAATATTGCTCGAATATTTCTTCAAATAATTCTTCTAAAAGTCATGATGAATCCATAAATATAATCATAGTCTCTACCACTCCTCAAAGGCCTAAAAGACCATTCATTTATGTGACTCTTCCTAGTCCTTCTCCCAAAAGGATTCATTCTATTCATGGTGTTCTATTTAAATCTCCTCCTTATAATACAATAGCTCACACTTATAATACTATAAGGAATAAACTAAATTTTAATCAAACTACTTCTTTACCACCTTCTTAAGCAAGCCTTCCTTGGGCACCTAGACCTATGACTAAGTGACCAAGTGAGTATGATATTTTCAAGAAAATTTGTGTTACTCCTACCAAGATATCACTTTGGGATTTTCTTCAAACTGCTCGAGTTTACCAAGGTATGCTTCAAGAAGCCTTTCAAAATATTATCTTTACTTCTTTCGCTAGGCCGACAAACATTAATGCATTGATAGATCATATTTGTGTGGATTCATCGAATATTACATTCTATCCATAGGAACTCTCACCTCCCAAAGTATAGAAGCAAGTGGAACCTTTAATGATAATAATTAACATTAACAATATTGGCATTGGATGTACTCTCATTGACACCAATTTGGCACTCAATGTATGTAGCATTGATCTATTGCCTAAAATTAAAATTGATTTGACCTCTCTTACTACTTCTTCCTTATATATTTTTGGATTCGATAATATTTCCTTTAAGGTTGGGACCTGTTACTGCACCCACCCTGGTATATGTTATGTTAGGAAAATTACCATATAATATTCATCTTGGTAGATCATGGATTCACACTATGGGTACAGTCCTATATACCTATAGATCCATCAAATTCATTCATAATAATAAAGTAGTCACAATTAAGGTTGACCCTAATGTCATAAACTTATATGATATGATAGCTATTGGTCAGGCTTCAGTTGCACCTACTCTTAAAAATATTGTCCCTTCAATATCTTTTGATGTGTCTACCTCTACTTGGATAGTACCTATTATAAAGGATACTCTTGAGATAGATGTCCCTGAAGAAGACCCTTCTACTTTTTCTCAAGAAAATGCATGTCTCGGTGATGATTGGGGTTCTTTAGACTTTACAACATCATTCATTTTGGAATATAAAGTCAACCCAATCCAGTTGGACATCCCGATAATATCATTCACACCTGCTATTGAAGATTATTATTCTTTTGTATTGTGGGATAATGTGAACAAAAATTTTAATGTCCTTAATGTTGATCATATCCCTTCATATGAGTTTCAACCATGTTATAGATTTAGATTTAATATTATTTCTAAGCATGGGTACAAAGGAAATGGTCTTGGTTGCATGGAACAAGGAGCTAGGGTCCCTTTGGAACTGAAACCTTACTTTGTTGCAAGGGGTTTAGGTTACAAGCCTTCCTATTTTTCCCCATCCCCTCCTCTATTATCTATTGTCCTTACGTCTTCTTCTTGTGAGCATTCAAACTTTTCTCCACAAGAGAAAGGGTTGCTTCCTACTCCTCATTCTTTATCTGAGAAAGAGCATATCTTTTGAGGCTTCTCAAAGCCCACTTGATTACTCTTCCTCCTCCTACACACAATAAATTTCATAAGAATGATAAATAAAAACACTTTTTGTGCATATCATCAAGTGCTTGGTCATTCCACCAGTGAATGTTGAGCCTTGAAGGAAAAAATAAAAATTTGTGATTCTGGTATCATCACTCTTCCATTTGTTGATGCACCTATCTTTTCTTAGCATGACAAGTGATATCAAGGTTTGCCTTTATCTTGTCTATTCTAAATTATAAATCTCCCTTCTATTGTGTTGCTACCCACTATGTAGAATTCGTAGCTTTTCTTTCTCATTTCCATTCGTGGTAGTACATTATTGTGTGCAACCATACTTTCTATGTGGTAGCGACACAATATTATCTAGCATGGTTATACTCCCATATATGTTGGGGCTAGGGGTAAAGTTTTCTAGAGATGTGTGTGTCCTTTTTGAGGACCCCCTCCCTTCTTTCTTCCCCTCTTCTTCTCCTTAGAATGACATGTGCTCCTTTGCGTAAAACACATCATTCTATGGGGGGCATCATATCCACTTGTTCTAAGTTTTCAAAAATTTATCTTAAGAAAAATATGTCTTGATGTCTTATAATCTTGTCATATAGCTTGAGGGAAACCTAATTAGACTTGTCTTGTATTTTATGTGATTGTCTTGTAACATAGCTTGCAATAGCCACAATCTTTATGTGCTTTCCGTATGGTCCCTAGCTTGCTAGCCATACTTATCAACATCATCTTTATGTGCTTGTTGTATGGTCCCTAGCTTGATATAAATACTTATCAACATTGTCTTTATCCATTTGTTCTATGGTCCCTAGCCTTGCTATCCATACTTGTTAGCAATTTATTTTTATCTGATCAGATTATGCCATGACATGTCTATTAATTTTATCATGTTTTTTCTCTTTTCCGCAATGTGTTTATCTACAATGAACATGTTTTTGGTTAATTTGTAGTCAAATCTATACAATAGGAGACTTTTTTCCTCTTCATTTTATAGCTTAGCTTTATAAATGGTATATACCAGATCGAAGACCTACAACTTCTTCATCCTAAGTATATGCTCTTTCTCTCTCTTTTTCTCTTCAATATTGATTACTTCCCTATCTTCTAGATGTATTACTCTCTTGAAGTGATCAATCCTTACATTCTTCTCTCCATTTAAGAATTCTTCTATGTGTTACTTTTTTTTATTATGGGAATGACACATAGTATTGAGACTACCCCTCGCATCGAGGTCTCCTTCACTTTGTTGACTCAAATCTTGTTAGTTTGTTTGTCATGTGACTTTGTGTATGTGTTATCAATTTTTTTATCTGTGTTCTAACCCCATGATTTGGTAGCATTTCATATTCTAACCTTGTTGTCATGTGTATATTTTTCTTATCTAAATTTTTTATTTTGTAGGTCTGCACCCTAGGGGCATGCTTCCTTGGTTTGAAGAGTTATCTTCTTCCTCTACAATATCCTTTTGGCATCACAATGTTGTCTAAATGTTTCGTAGATTTCCTTTAGAATGCATATTCATGTAGATTCATATGCCTCCTAAAGTGGGGGTGATCCATAATAGCCTACGAGTGCTTGAGAGGTGCTAATTCAAGCAAAGATGAAAAATATTGAAAATTCAATTTTTTTAGTATCTTCAATATTTTAGTAAATCATATTTCAGAGGTCTTTGGGGAAAAATTTGAGTTCTAATTTTTTTTGGGTACTTTAAGATGAATAGTAAATAATTCATCTTAAGGGACTGAAATTAGATCTCTTTGATACCTTTCTGATGAGGTATAGAAGTTCAAATTTTGACCATCGGGCTAGGAATTATGACCCCACCAAGTTGGGGTGGAAAATAACACATGTTTTTTTGAATTTTTTATGCTTTATTGCTTTATTTTTGTAATTTTGAATTCCAAACAATGTGATGACTATTGAAATTCCTCTTTCTATGTACATATTCCAGTTTTGAATGTAAATATTTCAATTTTGGAGTTGCATACAACTCTTCGAGTTTGTTGTTATTTTTGAAAACTCTCACAATACCGCAGGTTGTGCGCTAGGTATGATCTTAAAATTTTTAAACTTGGATCAATGGTATCAAAGTAGGAACGGTCCTGAATGTAAATTCATACGAGATCAAGCTATCAAAAATTAGGATTAAAAACATAAAGTTTGTCAGGTTATCCCACTTTAAGACACACACAACTAAAGATGGTAGAAGAACAGGGTAATTCATCAGACCCTATCAAGATAATTTTGGAAGAAGCTTTGAATAAGAAGTGAGAAGAAATGATGAATCAATTTGCACATTTATTCTAACAAAACCAAGGTAACCAAAAACCAAACAAGGAAAAAACACCATTTCGTGGACACACTCCATTCAAGGTGCAAGTAAATTTTGACATCCCAATTTTTGAAGGAAAATTTGATGTTAATGCTATTGATGATTGGATATCAAAATTGGGATAGTATTTCCCTATGAATAATTTCTTAGATGTGGAGAAAATAAATTTTACCCTCCTTAAAGTTGAGAGCCATGTGAATCAAGCATGGGAAATCAAGGTAGCAAATAGACAAATACCTATCGAACCAGAATTGGAGTTAAACTTTGATAAAAAACCTACATGGGTGAATTTGTGGAGTATATCAAACAAGCATTCTTCCCTGAGGATACCTATGAACAAAAATATATGCAGTGGAAGTTGCTTCAACAAAAAAAAGATCAATCTGTGTAAGATTACACCAATACCTTCTATGCGCTAAAGACAAAGCTAGGCATCGAGCATTTTGAGAAGCATCACATGTTGAAGTATTGCAACAAAGTTCGTAGATATATCTAGATTGAGATGATTTTTTAAAATATTAGAATAGTAGTGACTGCTTACAAATATTCCATAAAAAATGAAGAGAAATTCAAACAAAAAGGGAAGAAATATTATTTTGTCAATAATAAATCAAAGGGCGAAGGTAGCAATAAATTTGTAGGGAAGCAAGTGGCCAAAGAATGTCCCTCAAATTTACCAACAAAAAAGAAGACCTGGGTTACCAAGAAGATGAAAGATACATGCATTTGGTGTGAAATACATAAGAGTGCATATCATAACACCAAGGATTGTAGAACCATTAAGAATATGATGACAGAGAAATGTGGAGAGAAATTTGAGCCTGAATCACTACCAATAGACCCTCTTAAACATAATGATAATGAACAAATCATAGAGGCGGACCCATATGCCACACTTACAATTGCTAAAATATTGTCTCGTGAGGATGAAGAATGGTTGTTCCATTCATAAATGTGGGTCGGTGGAAAGGCTCTACATTTTATTGTTAAAAATGGTAGCCAAAAGAATTTAATTTCTACGGAGACAGTTAAGAGACTAAGTCTAAAAACAACAAAGCATCTACAACCATACTCCATGGGATGGGTAAGCCGAGGATGAGATATTTGAGTGAATAAATAGTATCATCTGTCATATACAATAAAACCATTCAAGGATGAAATAATATGTGATGTAGCACCTTTGGATGTATGTGATGTCTTGTTGGGGAAACCATACATGTATCAACACCATGGTGTAAATGAGTCCAGACCATGTAGTGTCACAATAAAGCTTGGTGAACAAAAGTATCATATATCAGAGGTATGTCCTAAACAATTTGCATCTTTGATTATTGTTAAACAATGCAAATTTTTGATTGCTTAAACTTGATATTTTTTATTGCTTATGGTTCGTTTTGAGAAACAAAATCAATCCTTTTAAATAAACATGCTAAAGTGACCACAACAACATACCAACAGAAGAAAATGGATCAAATCTTAAAGAAATATCAAAATGTGTTTAATTCACTAGTAGGGGTTCCAATGCATTTCCAAGTTAAACATTCTATTGATCTAGTGTCAGGGACACCATTACCAAATGAACTAGTGTATAGGAGGTTAGTCTTGGAGAATGATGAAATAAAGAGGTAGAATTAAGAGCTAATTCAGAAAGGACACCTTTGTCCAAGTGCTTCACCATGTGGTAGCCCGATTGTTCTTGCTAAGAAGAAAGATGGGACATGGTGACTCTGTAATGATTATCAAGCATTAAATAAAATCATTGTGAAAAATAGATATCCAATTCCTCAAATTGATGATCTCTTGGACCAGCTTAGAGGGGCTAAGTTCTTCACCAAAATTGACTTGAAATTTTGGTATCACCAAGTACCAATTGAACCATCACATGTGGAAGACTTCTTTTAAATCTAAGGAAGGTTTTTTTGAATGGTTGATCATGCCTTTTGGGCTAACTAACACTCATGCCACTTTCATGAGGCTAATGAATGATGTTCTTAGGACATTCATTAACTCTTTTGTGGCTGTCTATTTGGATGACATACTCACCTTAGGCAAAACATGGACTAAGTATTTGCAACATGTTGAACAAGTGCTTTTAACTCTACAAAAACACAAACACTATGCTAACATAGAAAAGTGTTCCTTTGGTATGTAAAGCATCCAATACTTGGGGTACATTATTGATAGTGATGGTGTTCATGTTGACACTACAAAGATTCAAGTTATCAAGGACTAGCCATCTCCTAAAAATATGACAGACCTTTGTAGTTTCTTGGGTCTAGAAAACTTCTATCATAGGTTTGTTTTTGGTTTCTCACATTTTCATGGCATCTAAATGAATCATTAAGGGGTGGAGCACAAGAAAAATTTAATTGGATAGATATAAAGCAACAATAATTTGATGAATTAAAGAGAAGACTATGCTCAAGACCAGTGTTGGACCTTCTAGACCTACAACAACCCTTTGAAACATAAATATATGCATCAGAGTATGCCCTTCACGCTATAGTCATGCAACATGGAAATCTAATTGCCTACCACAATAAGACTTTCTTAGATATTCTCTGTAGATACGTCACATATGACAAGGAGTTATATGCCATTGTTTAGGCCTGCAAATAGTGGAAACATTATATTTTGGGAAATGAGACTGTTATACATACAAATCACAAGCCCCTTCATTTTTTGCAGAAATAAGGGAAGTTGTAGAACTATAGGCATCAATGGTGGTTTTCTTATATGCAACAATTCCATATCAAAAAATTTCATAAGAAGGGAAGCAATAATAAAGTAGCGGATTGTTTGAGCAGGCCTCCAATTGCAAATTTTATAATGGTGTTGGATTCATGTGGTCATCAAATAGTGGATTGGCCCTAATTATATGGTAATGACCTAGATTTTTCTGAAATTTACAATAAATTGGTAGAAGGCAAGTATATCCCTGATTTTCACTTGCAAGATGGGATGCTTTGTCACATTAGTCATATATGTGTTCCCAAAGAAGAACACAAAAAGATGATATGGGAAGCACACTATAGTCGTGTTGCAGGCTATTTTGGCATTGATAAGACCATTGTTGTCCTTCAAAAAGACTTTTATTGGCCAAAATTGAAACATGATGATATTTCATATATTCAAGCTTATGTAGCCTATGCAATTGCAAAGCCTACAAATTGTAAACTAGGCCTGTACTTACCCCTACCTATCCCTGATAAACCATGGAAATTAATTTCAATGGATTTTATGTCCAAGCTTCCAACTACCAAACAAGGTCATGATTGTGTATATGTGGTGGTTGATAGGTTTTCCAAGATGGCTAGATCATGGTGGCATGTAAGAAGATGATTTATATAGAAGAGAGTACTAAGATATATTTTGAACATGTTTGGGTTCATTTTGGTTTGCCAAAAATCATTATTTTTGATAGGGATAGTAGAGTCATCAGCAATTGTTGGTCTTGACTATGGGCTAAGATGGACACAAAGTTGAAAAAGTCTACAACATTCCATCCTCAAGCAGATGAACAAACAAAGGTGGTAAATTGAATGATCATTCACATCTTACAAATGTATCATTCAAAGAATGCTCATATATGGGATGATAGTCTACCCTATTTCCAACATAGCTACAACCATGTACTCCATAGTTCTACAGGGCATAGTCCATTTGAAGTGTGTCTTGGGTATCAACTATTGGAACCTATGGATATAAAACTACTTATACTACAACCTAAAATTTCACCATACACTAAGAAGGAGGTAGAAAAATTAGAAAAGTAAATTGATAAGATCAGACACCTATAACAACAGGTTCATGAGATTTTGGAGAACAATAATAAGAAGTATAAGGACATACACAATCAACATAAAATTCCTCATCAATTTCATGTTGGGTACAAGGTGTGGTAACATCTTCAGAAGGAGCACCTTCAAGGACCAAACATAAAACTTTGTCCTCTTCGCTATGGCACATACACCATTATCAAACAAGTTGGTGAAAATGCATTTGAGCTTAATTTTCCACCATTCCTGGGGTTGCATCTCGTTTTCAATGTGGAGTTGTTGAAACCTTAATTTCCTCCTTTGTTGGACATTTCACATGCCACTGAACACATTCATGTTGTAGAATTGAATCCATAAAACACTCTTCCATTATAGAGTGATCATGTTACCAAAGTATTTTTGAAGAATCTCATAAATCAGCAAATCCCTCTCTACCGCGTAGCTCGAGTAGGTTAGCTTTCTCACCAAGGTAAGCGGTTAACTAAGGAACAGATTCAAATCCAATTTCCTCATCTACTACAACTGAATGCAATGGGTCCCATTACCTTTGAAGGGGGAAGAATGATCCAAAATAGCCTAGTGGTGTTTCAGAGGTTCCAGTCCAAGCGGAGATGCAAAATACTAAAAATTCAATTTTTCGGTATTTTTTTCATATCTTAGTAAATCGCATTTTAAAGGTCTTCGAAGCGGAATTTGGGTTCAAAACTTTCATCAGTTATTTAAGATGAATTACAAAGCCTTCATCTTAAGGGACTAAAATTAGATCTCTTCAAGACCTTTCTGATGAGGTAGAGAAGTTCAGATTTCGACCACCGGGCTAGGAGTTATGACCCTGCCAAGTTGGGGTAGAAAATAACACATGTTATTTGAAAATTCTATGTTTTATTGATTGTAATTTCAAATTCCAAAAAATGTGATGATTGTTGGAATTTCTCTTTCTATGTACATATTCTAGTTTCGAATGCAAATATTTTAGTTTTGGAGCTACATATAACTCTCTTCAATTTTGTTGTTCTTTTGAAGACTCACAATATCATAGGTTATGCATTAAGTATTATCTCCAAATTTTTAAATTCAAATTAGGGGAAAAAATAATGTGTCATAAAATTGCACCCCTTACAATTTCACCCACATTTTTGTATCCACTTTAGTGTCCACTCCCTTAGTATTTGTGTAGGCTCATTTTAGCCCTTGCATTAGCCTTTTTCCCCTTAGGATGCTCAAGACCCCTTTTCAACAACTACCCTCTTTTGACAACTTTGCATTAAACCTTTTGTTTTACTTGTTCCCACTATTTTTAAACATGATTTGTTTGGATTCTAGTGTTTCACGTGGACGTTCCAGTGTCATGCTAGCATCCTATGACATTTCAACATTCAAATGGTCATTTTTGAGCATGTTGCCACTTGTCACCTACCTTGGTCAGTGGAAACAACCCATCGAGAAGCTTATTTTCCCTCCTATTCTCTCTTTAAATCCATCTTTTCAATTCATTTGGTCTTCTTCTTGGTCTCTATTGATCTCTTGGACATTCTCCCTTCTCTTTCTCTCTTTCTTTCTTGCTTGCTACAACATTCTCATGTTCTTAGAATAGTCTTTGCAACTCTCTTAGCTCTCACAACCCTTTCTCCTTCTCTCTCTCTCTTTGTGGCTTCTTCAAGCCTTGCAAGTGATATATATCTCTTGTCTTATGTCTTTGAGAATCTTAGGATTTCTCACATCACTTTTCTATACATTTTACTATATTTTCTATTTATATTTTTTTGTATCTATCTATTTGGTTGTTTGTGGAGGTGGAAACACCAAAACAAGGCTTTGAATGAGACAAGCCCCTAAACAACCCCAAAATTTTCTCTCGGTCTTATGTGTGTAGGTATTGAAGACATTTCTTCGATAGAGGCTTCACTGCTTGGTCTATTGTGAGAACTATCTTTCTCCTCCTTAGTTTTATCATCTGCATTCTATTTAGTCTAAATTTCATTTAGTTTTCTTTACTTTAGCTTTGTTACTTTCTATCATTTCCCTACATTCTCAAATTTCTTAGCAATCAAATTGTTAGTAGTCATTTTTTTGTTTTATGTGATAGTCTTAGTTATCAGTCTGTACAAGACACCAATGCACCACTGAGATGCCAGTGTGTTGCACTATTGTCTTTGGGCCATGCTATTGTACTTGACTGAGAATTTTCCAATTTATATAGAAAACCTCTGTGATCTACTCTTTCTAATTTTGAAACTCATCATTTTATCCCGTCACCTAAGCTTTTTTACTTGAGGTAGTTGAGGATCATTTTCTCCTTGTAGACTCTTCTTGCAAATTTCTTCCTCTACACATAGTTTATATTTTCTACATAGGTTTATGGGTTATCCCCTATTTTGTAGATTCTAATACATAGCTAACAATAAACCTTGCCACATCCTTTAAATTTTTCTTTTGAAATTTAATATTTAAACTTTCCTTTTTAAGCTTATACTAAATATTAAAATAATATATAATTTTATATTATATATAATAATTTTATTTTTTGTATTTATTTATGTAATAATATATAATAATTTAATGTAAGTAAATAATATATAATCATATACTAGTATAAATAAATAACAAAGTCATATATATGAGTAAATGTTTATAATGGATGTAATCTTAATGGTGAATATTAAATATGAAAAATTGAATATTGTTAAACAATATTTTCAAATTAAATTAATATATTTATAGGTATAATCTAACAATTAGAATATATTTGATAAGATCTTAATAAATTTAGATAAAATGTCCAACCTATCTAATTGAAGATTAAATTATAGATAGATCTTCCTTGATTAAAGTGATATAAATTATGGTTGAATATAATAATCTTACATTTTTAAATAAAGTGTAACCCTATAACACTATTGAAATATGAACTTAACTATACATACTCAATGTGAAATGAATAACTATACTTAACCTAGTATTACAACACTAGATTCAATTAAATTAGTACTATAGATTCATTTGATTATATAATTTTGGAAAAGAATCAAGTAATATGATGGATTTTATATTTTTTTGAAGAGATCAACTAAAGGTGTTTTTAGTGTATTTCTCTCTAAATTATGAACTAAAATATTGTACTATAATAAAAGAAATATCAATTAATTTCAAATTTTCAAGTGGTATTTTTATGGGTAAAATACTAACATACTCTCACCCCAATGCGATAGGAGGAAAATGGAGAGCTATTTAGTTTTTTGTTCAGTATCCTTATAAAATAATGCAATAATTCAACTTCCATGACTACAAAACCTCTTCTAGACCATAATTGAGCCCATCAATTAGGAAAACAACAATGAGAAATCAAAAGAGTAGCATAAATCATATAGATGTGAAAATTAGTTAAAGAGATTCAATAGGTGGTAAAATTTTAAGAATTGTGTCTCATTTGACTCCCTAGAGAAGGATGTGTAGTTAGTCTACAATAGGAAAGTGTCAAGGAATTATAATGGTTTCTATGATATTAGGACAATGCAAATAAATTAGTAACCTAGTAGAAATAAAATTGAAGAGAAGCACTTTAGATAATAGATCACTCCTTTACTAATAAGTTTTATGAACAAATTGTCAAGGTAATTTGAATCCATAGAATTAATAGTTGTGAAAAAAGAGTAAAACAAAAGAGGTTTTAAAGTGGCAAGTGATAGGGAGGTTGGATGAATCAATCACTGATTCATGCTCTAGGTCTTGCTTGGAAGACCTCTAGGGTGTCTCACTCCACCACTTGCAACCTATAGGACCTCTTCCATCTTAGGATCCCTTGGTTCTCCTTGCCAACCCAACTATCAACATAAAGCCTCCTACCAAGTCAAGACTTGGTGCAATCTTGAAACACTTACCCTAGCCCTTAATCCACCCTAAAGGCTACCAATCCTCCTAATTCTTGAATTTAGTTTCACAGGGGTGTGAAGGTGCTTCCACAGTCTTCAATCCATACTACTAAGGGTATTAGGGGTCCACCTAGCTCCATCTGCAAGTCGCTTTCACCTAACCTCACTATTTGGCTTAGAAGGTTACTAGCCCTAATAGGTCTCCTTCTCTGAGAAATCGGGTTTTTTTTCCAAATCTTTCCAAAGAACACCCAATCTTTGCTTGGGATTCCTGGTTCATGTGCCCACCTCTCATAGTCTTTTGGGGTCTTGGGTCTCAACTGTCCGTACCAAGCCCTAACCTGAGAAAAAGAGAAAACTGGGCCTTTTAAGCCTTTTGTGACCTCCCTGCAAATTGTTAAGTCCTTCCCTCACCAGATGGATTGATGGAGTTTCCTTCTCCTTACTATGTCTTGGCAAGACTCATAGCTGCCCTCTCCAAAATGTAATTTTTCAGGAAATTGACACCCCTGCAAATCAAGTGCTCTGCACTTTGGTCTTTCCTAGTCGGGCTCTTCCCTGGCTCACCTAGGAGAAGACTTCCATAGTAGCTCATGTGTTGTCAAAGACTCCTAACCCTACTATGTACATCCATGGAGTCTAGTCATAATTCCCAAAGGGCCGTACAATTTGTACAGTGGGAAAGTGAACTAACACTCCATACTTACAAAATGCCTGGTTCATACCAGTAACAATATGAAAACCAAAATCAACTACAAACAATGCTTGAAACTGAATAAAGAAACTATCTAATGCCACACAATGCTTGAGGAACAATTACTCTACATCCTACACACATTACAGTGCCATGATCAATCCATTAACACACCACTTCAATGCAAAAACCAGAAAATTCACTCTAAATCACAATTGCTTTCCTTGAATTCAAAACTTCAAAATAATCTCAAATGCTTCCAACCTCACTTCAATGCCAATTCATCCCATAAATAGGGTCACTAAATCAGTTATCCTCTCCCTTAACCTCTCCTTGGCCGCTTGTAGCTCCCATTGAGCAACATTTTCAAAAATTTGCAAAACCTCCTCAAAGTCCTAAACCTCAATTTGAGTTCAAACATTTGACACCTATTCTATGGTCAACATGACCTTCATCAGAGCAAGACACAACAAAAATTCCACTAAGGCACACACACAAATGAACCAAGATAGATTTCTTAGTTGTCCTAGACAAAGTTGTCCTAGTCAACCTCCTAAACAACCTAAGGCAACCTAAGGGTGCTCCTGCACCAGCAAGACTGTAAGAAGAAATGAGTGCAGTCTCAACTCATAGGTTAAACACTTTATGTATGCTTAATTTTAGACATTTAAGTTGTGGTCTTATGAATGTACCATTTAATTGCCAAAGACTATCAAGTGTTCTTTTGACCATTTAAGCTAAATCATTTAAATATTATAAAAATAAAAATTTAATTATTAATTAGTGAACTTAGTGTAGAGTAGACATGGATCAATGATTGAGAAAAGGAAACCAAGAGATTATTGCTATGTAGTAACCAAAATTGAGATTATTTACTTTTGAATGTACAAAATTTGACACTGGGGTTTTACAATTGGAAACTTATTAATTCATGGTAATAAAACACTAGTTAATATATATTGATCTAGGTTCAAGTGTTTGAATCTAATAAGATGAATGATTATTAGTTTATAACCTTATTGGTCTCAAGTAATCACTTACATGAACAAAGGTTGAAGCAATATTAAATCAACAAGCTAATTACCTAGTATATTGTTTGTATCTAGAATAAAAATTAAATTAAATTAAATATGTTGAATAGTCTGGATAACTGAGGGGGGGTGAATCGGTTATCATAAAACAATTTTCTCGACTTTAATTAATCCAAAGCAATCTTAAATCAATCAAATAATAATTAAAACATATACATAACAACACCATGCACAATGAACACCAAAATTTACGTGGAAACCCAAGATGGGAAAAACCACAGAGAATGCTAATTCTCAATTATAAAACACCGGTTAAGGTTACACTGATTAAGGTGACTTTAACAAGGGCTCACTGCCAAAATGCTCAGTGCAGGTAAGGCTCATTGTTGATGGGCTCAATTCCTGATTAATACAAAAGCATCTGATTACAAAATAGACAAAACATGAACTAATGAAGCTACATCTACATATGCATGAAGTCAGTTCTGGTTAAGAGCACAATATCTATCTGTAGCAAATCTGGTCAAGAATCTTCTTCCCACCTTCCTTGCACAATATCTTCAATACACATTACTTCTTCTTGACACTTACCTTCAATTCCTTCTATGTTTCTTGTTGCACAATCCTTCACACCCTTATCACTATTCGCACACACCACACTTCTTGTTTTGAACCAAAGAGATGTTCAATATATATATAATATATATGCTTGTAGAACAAAATAAGTTGGCCTAGAAAAGCATTTCGGCTTTGAAGAACAACCATCATACATATAGCATAATTATCAAAGGATAGTGAATATTGAATTACATGAGATATATTCCAAAGCTGATGGGAATGCCACAACCGAGATCAAGTCTTGATCTCCATAAATTTCAGTATCAATCGGAGGAATGAAATTAGACATACCAAAATTTGTAACATGCTATATGAATGTACAAATAGCAAGGATACTTGGAAAATTCTTTGAGCATAGTATCCAATATTAAAAGATTATTCTTCATTATTCTACATCAACTTTCTTCCATAGATGTTCCAAAAAGAATTACTGCCATATCCGGATCAAGGATAACATCCATACTACACAATAGGATAGATCATTTCTATGTATCATCTGGAGCACAACATTTCGGATCCTAGGTTTTGACATCAATGACAACAACATCAAATCTTCTCAACAATCTCCCCCTTTGGCATTGATGGAAAAATATCAGAAATACAAAAATTGCAAACAAAAGACTCCAAAAACTCCCCTTTGTCAAGAAATTCAATTCCTCTTTTTCTTTTTGTTTTTCTCTTCATTTTCTCCCCCTTTTTTCCATCAAAGGCAAAGGTCCAAATAAGAACATTCAAGAAATCAAGTAAAAATAACACTTTTCACACGAAAAAAATTCTTGTACCTTTCTCTCACAGTTGGAAGAATCCTCTTCCAAGCTTGCACAACAAAATATATTTTGGCACACATATTGTCTAGTAGAGCCAACAACTCAAATGATGATGACTAGCCTGAAGATAGGAATTGTAGTTCACAATCCTCTACATCAGAAAGTATCCCAGAGATATGATTCAACCAGACCTCAACAAATTCTTTGACCAACCAAAAAGTTTTAACCAAATCTTTCCTTTGTCTCTTAGTAGACAATAACTCATCTTGCAACTCACCAACTCTTATTCTTTGTTTTCCTTCTTTATCTTTGAAGAAGTCAAAACACTTCCCAATATCATTCAATTCAGATTCGATAGCTTCAATTCTACTCCTAAAGTTGTCAATATCAGCAAGCCATTGAAGATACTACTTGTAGATGTCAAACATCTCCTTAATGCATTCTCTTGTCTCACCAATGTGTTTGGATTTGACACACCTTTCAATCATAGCTTGGATCTTATGTTCTTCAAATCCCTCCCGCAATAACCTTTCTTCAACAAATTCTACCAGATCATCTGGTAATGAGTCAAAAACATCAAAAATAGTAATACCCTTTTTTAGCAGATAATCATCTAAACCATCTTCAATTCAAGGCCTACTAGCCAGAGATCAGGCATACCACATTTCACCAATATTTTTCATATCACCCTCATCCAACACCGAATGAACTTCATCAGATCTAGGTAGAGATTCTTCTTCCTTCTTTACAAATTGTGAGAAATGATTTGAAACTCCATCTTTTATCCTTAATTTCTCATGATTATTTCGCCACCAAAAATGTACATCGATGACGCCAACAATTATAATTCACTTTTCAATCGTTCGGATTAAGCTTCATCATGCATAACCAACCAGATCAAACTTAGTCATGTTGAAAACACATCAATATTACTTTAGAGAGGGGGAACCAATAGGTTATGTATTGCAAAACTCCCCCTAAGCCAAGGCAGTTGGCTTAGATTTTGGAAGAGATTATACCGAGATTCGGTACCACAAAAGAGCTCGCCACACTCGTTTCCTTTTTCTTCCAAACCATGATGGTCTTCTTCTTAGATTCATCTGATTCTGCAACCTCCTTTTTATTTTTAGACTTTCTCATAGCAACATATTTGCATGTGTTAGCATAATATCTAGATTGACTACACTTGCAATATCTTTGTCCTGAATCAACTAAGTGAACCCTAGATCTTCATTGATTAGCTTTGTGACCATAACCATGGCATAAACATAAACAACCATGAAAGAGATTATTCATTCCATTCCTTCTAGCCGGAATAGATAATTGACTTCTACAATGACTTGCTTTGTGACCAAACTTGTGACTGTTAAAGCATTGAGTACTCAGTTCCTTCTTGCTTCTACACTCTACAGACTTATGTCCAAAAATTTTGTAGAGAAAACAATGAGCATTAAAGGATAAGTACCTTTGAGCATTTGGTTACCTGATCAGAGGTCTTTTTGTAGATGTTCTAGAGTTCTGGACCTTGCTTGTTACAACAGATCTTTCTTCAGCTTCAACTACTTTGTCTTTACCGTTATCCTTGTGACATTTCTGTAGGGACAAGAGTTGATCTAGAATTATGCTACTTTCGCATACTCTTGCTTCTAATTTCAGCCTTCTTAACTCTTGATCTAATTTCCCATTTTCTTCTAATTTTTGTTTGATGGTATCCTTGAGATTTTCTTCAGTCTTCTTCTATTCTTCCATTTTCTATTTGATGGTATCTTTGATATTTTCTTCAGTTTTCTTGCATTCATCCAACTGTAGCTTTATATTCACAACACTTTCCTTTGACTCCTTTAATTCCTTCCTGACCACTTTGTGTCTTGCTTTGAATTTACAAATTTTCTCCCTTAGCTTTGAGATACAAGCATTTTCCTCCTTGATGTTTTCTTTCAATTCTTCATTTTTAGATTTCGTGCTTTCCATATCATCTAAGATTGTCTTCAGTTCTTCATCAAATTAATAATCTCTTGCCAACTTGTTCATACTACGAAGATCTCCCTCAAGTAGTTAAGCTCTATTTGCAAGGGATTAGGCTCCGATACCAATTGTTGAACAGTTCAGATCACTAAGAGGGGGGTGAATAAGTTATCATAAAATAATTTTCTTGACTTTAATTAATTCAAAGCAATCTTCAATCAATCAAATAATAATTAAAATAGATACATAACAACACCATGCAAAATGAGCACCAGAATTTATGTGGAAACCTAAGATGGGAAAAAACATAGAGAATGCTAATTCTCAATTATAAAACACTGATTAAGGTGACATCAGTTAAGGTGATCTTTATAAGGGTTCATTGCCAAAATGCTCACTATAGGTAGGGCTCATTTCTGGTGGACTCACTGCCCGATTAATACAAAAGCATCTAATTACAAAATAGACAAAAACATGAACTGATGAAGCTGCATCTACATATGCATGAAGCCAGCTCAGGTTAAGGGCACAATATCTATCTGCAACAAATCCGGTCAAGAATCTTTTTCCCACCTTCCTTGCATAATCTATGGAATACATATTACTTCTTCCTGACACTTGCCTTCACTTCCTTCTTTTTTTCTTTTCACATAATCCTTCGCACCTTTATCACTGTTCGCACACACCACACTTCTTGTTTTGAACCAAAGAGATGTTCAATATATATATATATATATGCCCATAGAAAAAAATAAGTCAGCCTAGCAAAACATGTCAACTTTGAAGAACAACCTTGAAATATTTAGTAAGGCTTGGCACACTAGCACCAAACCCAAAGGATAGGTCGCACATAAAGATATCCTTACCATGGGACCCATAGATAAGTCATACATATAGCATACTTATCAAAGGATAATGAACATTGAATTACATGAGATATATTCTGGAGCCGATAGGAATGCCACAACCAACACCAAATATTGATCTCCATCAATTTCAGTATCAACCAGAGGAATGCAATTAGACATTCCAAAACTTTTAACATGCTATATGAATGTTCGGATAGTAAGGATACCCGAAAAAATGCTTTGAGCACAGTAGCCAATATCAAAATATTAGTCTTCATTATTTTGCATTAACTATCTTCCACATATGCTCCAAAAAGAAGTACTGTCATATCCAGATCAAGGATAACATCCATACTACATGATAGGATAGATCATTTTTGTATATCATTTGGAACAAAATATTTCGGATCCTAGGTTTTTCCATCAATGACAACAATGCCAAATATTCTCAACAACTTCTCAACAAAATACTGTTGTGCATATCCACTAAGGTTGAGTAATATTATTATAAAGAATTCATAATTTAATGGTTGTGATGATGAATTTAGAATAGGACATCAATAATTGCGATCACCATAGATTAGAATGCCATTTGAATTTTTTTATATACATTTATAAGAATTCCATAGCAACATGGTTTTAAGATTGTTGCATGTTCAATATAATAACTTAAAGTTGATCAGATGACCTTTAAGTGCCAAACTAAGAATCCAATGAAATATTTTAATTTTCTTTAAGTAGAAGAGATAAAAGGGATATGTAATATTCCTAAGAGCACTAGTGCATAGTTTAATAGTTGTAACAAAAAAAAGACATGATATTGGCCATCCCATCCCAAATTGTCAGGATGTATTATTGTATTATTGTGTGTGTGAATTATGATAAATCATTTGATTCCTATAAGTAAATATGTATAGGTGAGCCATGGGAAGGGTGCAGGAAGATGGGTAGCAATTTTGTGGCCAATTTACTTTTTCATCCCAAAATAGCAAAAATGTGAGCCCTTTATAGTAAAACGCGCTCACGTTATGGCTTGGTAATGATCGAGCCTAGGATCGGTCATTACCAAGCCATAACGCGAGCGCGTTATGGTTTAAATTCCAAAAAATGTGTGCATTTTTTAAAATAAAAAAAAAATCCAAAACGCAAGCACATTATAACGTGCTCATGTTTTGGTCTACATTGAAATTTTGTTCTTCTCTTTTTCTTGTCTCTTTCTTCTTGTTATCTTTCAAGGAAACTATATACATGAAATAGACATTTAAGTATAAGTTGACATTTATATATGGACATTTAATTTCTTATACTTTAAGTTATATTTCATGTATATAGGCAAGATGTTTGAGAGTGGTTTCAAATCTCTAGGAGTTATAATGCAAATTCTAGTTTTTGGAAGATCTTAAAAATTTAAAACTTAGTCAAATTTCAGTAATCAGCATGTCAAATTTTAGTAATCAGGAGGTCAAATTTTAGTAAGCAAATTATATCATCTTTATCTCTCACTCTCTCCTCTCTACTCTCTATCTCTCCACTCCCTCTCTCTCCCTTCCTCCATCTCTCCCCTCTCTCTCTCACACACCCCTCTCTACTTCTCTCTATCTCTTCTCTCTCTCTACATCTCCTTCCCTCTCTACTTATCTGTATCTCCTCTCTCTCTCTCTCTCTCTTTACCTACCTCTCCCTCCATCACTTTGTATCTCACCTATGTCTCCCTCCCTACCTCTTTTCCTCTCTACTCTCTATCTCTCCTCTCCCTCCCTCTACCTACATCTCTCTCTCACTCTCTATCCCTCTCTATCCCTCTCTTGCCCCTCTTTCTGTCTAACGCTCTCCTCTCTATCTCATAATTCTCTCTCCCTCCCTCTTACTCTCTCCTCTCTATCTCATCGCTCTCTCTATCTCTCTCTCTCACACACACACAAACCTCTATCTCCCTCCCTAACACTCCCTCCCTCCCTCCTTCCCTCCCTCTCTCGACCTCACCCTCCCTCCCATTCTTTATGTCTCTCCTCCCAATATCTCTCACTATTTTCCCTCCCTTCCTCCCTCCTCTTTCTCTCTTAATTGCTTATTTTCTCTATCTAACCATTCTATCTCTCTCTCACTCACACACACACCTCTATCTCCCTCCCTACCTCTACCTCCATCACTCTCTCTTCATCCCTCTCTATCTCACCTATGTCTCCATCCCTACCTCTTTCCCTCTCTGCTCTCTATCTCTCCTCTCCCTTCCTCTACCTACCTCTGTCTTTGTATCTCCATCCCTCTCTTTGTCTCTCACTGTCTCCTTCTCTTTATCTCACCACTATCTCTATCCCTACCTCTCACTCCCTCCTCTCTAAATCACCATTCTCTCTCTCCCACTTTCCCTCCTTCCCTTTCACTCCCTCCTCTCTAAATCACCATTCTCTCTATCCAACTTTCCCTCCTTCCCTCTCTCTATCTCACCTATCCCTTTCTACCTCTCCCTCTCTCTCTTTATCTCTCTTTCTCATTCTATCCTTACCTCTCAACTCTCTATCTCACCACTCTCTCTCCATCTCACTCTCCCTCCTTCCCTCTCTTCATCATATCCCTCCCTCTCTCCTTCCCTCTCTACCTACCTCTCCCTCCACTACCTACCACTCTCTCTACCTCTCTCTCCCTCCCCCCACTTTCTCTCTTACTCTCTCCTTCCCTCTCTACTCTCTATCTCTCCCGCCTTCCCTCTCTCCCCCATTCCCTCTCTCCCCCTTCCTCTCTCCCCTCATTTTCTGTCCTCTCATACACACTCACCTCTATCTCCTCATTTCCTCTCCCTCCATCCCTCCACTCTCTACTTCTCTCTATCTATCATTTGTCTCTACATCTCCTTCCCTCTCTATTTATCTATATCTCCCCTCTCCCTCTCTTTACCCACCTCTCCATCCATCACTCTATATCTCAACTATGTCTCCTCCCTACCTATTTCCCTCTCTACTCTTTATCTCTCCTCTCCCTCCCACTACCTCTCTCTCTCTACCCCCCTCTCTCTTTCACACACACACACATGCACGCACACACACACACACACTCACCTTTATCTCCTCCCTACCTCTCCCTCCCTCCCCTTTCTACTTTTCTCTATCTCTCCTTTTTCTACATCTCCTTCCCTCTTCACGTATATTTATCTCCCCTCTCCCTCTGTTTACCTACCTCTCCCTTTATCACTTTGTATCTCACCTATGTTTCCCTACCTACCTAGGGTTGAGGGATTAAGGGTTGAAGGTTGAGGGTTTAATGTATAGGATAGAGTGTAGAGGGTAGAGGGTATATGGTTGAGGGTCCAATGTATAGGGTAGAGGGTATAAGGGTTGAGGGATTAGGGTTTAAGGGTTGAGGGTTAAGGGTAGAGGGTAGAGGGTTTAGGGTTTAGGGTAGAGAGTTTACTTGAGTTTAAGGGTTGAGGGTTGAGGGTTGAGGGTTGAGGGTTGAGGGTTGAGGGTAGAGGGTAGAGGGTAGAGGGTAGAGGGCTTAATGGTTTAGGGTTTAAGGGTTAAGGGTTAAGGTTTAAGGGTTTAGGGTTGAGAGTTTATGGGTTTAAGGGTTGAGGGTATAGGGTTAAGGGATTAGGGTGGAGAGGGAGGGATGGAGGGAGGGAGATATGGAGGGAGAAGTGAGATAGAGAG
>CM021107.1:172052296-172082877 GCA_007115665.2 Sequoiadendron giganteum | reverse complement strand
AAGTGATACACCCAACTTAAAAAGGGATGATGGAAATCAGAACTTTACACTTAGTTCAATTTGGTAGAAATTAAATTTGCACAACCTGTTACAGTAAGCTTTTGCATAATTATTTCACTAAAGGGTTTGAATGGAATAACTAACAAAAGGAAGACCATCTTCACAACTGAAAAGTATTCACACCTGTTGACACAATTAACAACCTGCATTAGTTTACAATTTTCATAAAAGGTGTAACTTATGAGACAAGGTTACAAGGAAAAATGAGAAAGTCTCACTAATAACCTGATCAATCACCTAACACAAAGAAATCTACAAGAACAAGTAGGCAAGAACCTCATTACCAAAAATAAACAAGGCATTCATGGTATTCCATCTCCAAAGAGTTACAAAAGCCTGCTAGTCTAAGAAAGGAGTGTAAAAGTCACTAACTTCTGAAAATCATAATGAGAACTGAGTACAATAAAGTCACTAAAGTGACTATAAGCATAATCTCTCCAAAAAAAATCCTTAAAAAGAGGTTCTAGAAACTCCATAACTCGGATGCAACAATAAGGCCTAAAATCTAGCAATTAGATCTCACCCAAAAGGACTCCAAAGTGTTGAAAAAGTCAAATTTGACCTTGTCCAACATGATGACAAGTAAAAAGTGCTCCTAGATGCTCTCAAACTCTTAACAAGGCCAATAATATCTTTCCTAAATCTTCTCCAAATTTTTGTAAACTGATTTCAATTCCCCTACATTCGTGGCATGTGTTTGAAAACTTCCTCTCAACCTCCCCTACATGTTCTCAAGAGTAACCTCCAAACAAAATTCATAAAGGCATCTATAATTCTCTATTTCCTTGCATCTAAATATAACTTTAAAATCAAAATGATGTATAATGATGTCAAAATGATTAATTTCTTTACATTTGGTATTTGCCAAGGAAAATACAATAAAGAACCTAAGTATTGTTAACTCACATATAACACGTTTGTCATAGTCGACTCAAATGTTATCATATGTGTTAGCATCTCCTTGGGTTTTAAAGTCTTGGGTCACGGGGTCATTTTCCTAAAAGGTTTTTATTTAAAAGAAATGGAAAAAATGCCATCATACCATGGAAGCTTCCATTTACAATTAGAAAACCCTAATCAAAACTATCAAAATTCAGAATCAAAATATATCATTTTGCTTTTCTACATTTGCATGAGAGAGTGAAGCTCCAAGGGTTTCTTCGCCCTGCCATGAAACTGCTACTTTGAGCTCTGAATATAGCTTTTTGTGGTTCAAAAGACAACAAAACTTGAGCATTTTCTCACACAGGTGAGTAGATACTCATGCTTACATTTTCCTTTCTTGTTCTTAATAGTTTCAAGCATTTTGAGGGCTTCATTCTGAGTATATTATTTATATGAAAGCTCCTTGGCTTGGCCTATGTATCTTTTGTATTGAAACTTATTTCAAAATATAGAAATGAGAATAATTCTCGCAAAATTGTTGCGGCTAGTTATATGCTCTTGTCACCTTCATTTTCATTAATCAGCTTCTTTGATAATGGTATCTTTTTCTGCCTATAGTCTCTATTCTCTGTAGCTGCATTTTGCACACAAAAATATGAAAGAAACATCCATATTTTTCTTGTATACACTAGGGTTTTATAATGAATTATCAATTTCTGGGTATGAGCTTTGATAGTTCCCTCTATCACACTACCATTGGTTTTGATCTGCATTTTTAGTATTTTCATTCTCCTTCATGCAATTGTCTGTGAACATAATATTGCAATGAGCACTTTTACTTTGTTTAGAGATTCATCATTTAGAAAAAATGAAAAAGGTATCTCAATTCTTTTGCATATCCCTGTATATGAATGTCTTCTTTCTCTCTTGTAGACAGCAATAACTCTCATATATTTTATTTTATGTAGAAAGCATTTCTTATTTTATAGCTTTAACTCAGGTCTTGACCCTCCTTTAACTTTGATAGGATTGTAGCTCCATATTGCTCTTGGAGTCTTTAGCTAGGTCTAGAAATGTTTGTTAGTAAAATACACCTTCAACCTTGACTGTATTGATCATTCCAACCTACTGATGACTGCTTTCTTTGATATCTACCCGAGGAAGTCAAAATTTAAACACCCTTTGTACGATTCTTATCTCTACATACTCTATGAGGTTGATCCATTTGAATACATCTTAACTCAATACGACTATTGACTTTATTTGAATATGCACTTAAGATATCAAATTGCTTTGCAATGGATCTGTCTTATATAGTATACCATGATAATCCTCATGTTGGTGAATGTCATAATTATACATTGATATTTGCATCTATGTTTATATCAACATGGTATTGTTAATGAAAAATTACAAATGATGGTTCTCTATTGCATATGATCATTATGAACAAGATAAGCTATCAATGAGATGAACCTTTATGATATGATCTTTATCATGGTATTGTTTGACAAGAAAAGATACTTCCATGGTCTTCACATCTCATATTCATTGCACTCTATTGTTTATGACTCTTCATGCAATCTCCTATAGCACTATGAGCTTGTAATAGTTATTCTCATGATTTGAAACACATTGCACTCTTAATGTAGCTATTGATGAGAAATGATATATCACATCTACATTTACTCATGATATTTCTATATGCACACTTTATTATGAGTTGGGCTCAACCCTTGTGGGAGCCAAATTTTCCTCCACTCACAATGTAAAATGATTGATCAAGGAAGTAAAACAAACACACCTATATCTGCACATGAAGTAAACAGATTAGAAAACAAAATGCATGTCTTTTGTGTGTATGTTGATCACATGGTTTTCCTAGACACCTAAGGCATGCATTTCTTGTTTAATGCATATTAAGAGAAATCTATACATGCATAGGTGAATATTCATATGATGATAGTGACTCGTCATTTTTTAGAGCATTTCTCTAACATTATTTTTGTTTTCATGCAGGGACCAGAAACAATGAAGAGCCAGGAGGGACAAATAACTTGGGGCAGTAGTAGAGCAAGACAACGCATCTCGAACTAGTCATTGTCAAGCAATGGCTGGTTACTCTCCTTATATGCATACTTTCTTATATACTCTTCTTTATTTGCATTGAATAAGTTAAATCTCATGGCTTGTGTGAGATAATGTGCATTTATACATTCAATAAAGATTACTTTTCTCTATTATATGCACTTGTATAAATGCAATAATCTATTACAACCTTTTTAATCTCTTCTAATTTTCTTGTTTATACAAATGAATGTAATGAAGAAATGTTTTAGAATGCACCTCATTCACATGAAATCCATAAGCAATTCTACCTATTTGAGCTTATGAGTGAAAAATTGGTAACATTTTGGCGACCTCTACGCAGTGTTTGCCTACTAAACACTATTGACCAGTTTCCTAGACCTATCCTTGGGCATGGAGTCACTCAGAAACTAGGCTCAAAACTAAGGAAAATAGATTCAGAACCTCTGTAACTCAATTTGACAGTATGAATGACACCCTAAAACTTATTGAAAAAAAAGCAATAGAAAGGGAACTACCTAACTATGTTGATACAACACTTAGGGAATTGAAAACTAAAACATTAAACCTATGCTAACCAGCACAAAAGTTGTTCAAACAAAACCATTCACAGGATGATTTAAATAACTGCCTTTTCTAAGCAATATGCAGTGATTTGCATGCATGATGGCAGCTAAGTAAAAATAGGACACAGAGAAATACCCAACAAGATGATGTACTTCCTCGAAAAAGAGAAAAACAAGTTCACTTACCTCACTAGACTAATTATGTATATAGTTATTCAAAGGAAGGTAAGCGAGTTGAACATACTCTTGTTTAGTTGCAAGTGCATCCTCGATGATATCTTTAGTTGTAACTTCATGTGTAAGTGTATGATTAATTATTGATGCTTCATTGGACTCCATCCGAGCTAAGTATCTGATTGGACAACCTCTTGAATGAATAAAACTTGGGCTTTCCTTGATGGATGCCTCTCCTTATTCTGGTTTCACATGGCTGTCCTACATCTTAGTCAATTCTGAAAAACAATCTAAATGCTCAGAAACAACAACACTAGCTTCATCTTGCATAATAAGTTCTCAAGCCGATTCCTCCTCCATAGTCAATGAGAAATCCTCTTCCACTAAGGTGGCTAATAGCTCATCAAAGTTGTTAGCTCTTGGGAGTCTTTTAGGAACAACTGGCTCAAGTTCCAACTCCTCATTATCATCCAAGGAATTACACTCTAACTCAGGCTTACCATCTTCTTCAATGAAGGAAGGAAAAAATTCAAACAATGCAAAAGTCTCTTGAAATAACCCTTTGTCTGAAAAAGTAGCTTCAACCTCTGTTATACCGCAGAAAGGAAGCTCTTGCAACCAGCTAAGATCTTGCAAACTAGGTTCATGAGATATTTCTTGATATGAGAGAATAGGCTCCTCCATATCAAGACTGTGTTCCTCCTGTTCCTTCAACATTTGTTCAAGTTTATGAACTTTTTGTTCTAGTTCATCATGATTATCAACTACTTCTAGTTGGTCTGCCTCTTTTTCATCCAATGTTGAACAAAAAATTTCAATAATATTTGTGCATACCTCCTCATAAATCTCAAGATTAGCATCTTCATTCATAACATGCTCAAAAACATCAAATCTCATATCCTGGAAGAAGGTATTAGGTTTAGTTTCAAGCTCTTCTCCCTGAGTTAAACCTCCATCATCTTGTTGGTCATAATTAATCAACAACTCATCAACTAGTTTGATGTCTTCCTGCTATCTTGGAACAACTATCTCACTATCTTGGAGAGCTTCTTTTTGCATTAACTGATACTGCTCCAAAGCCATTTGCAATAGATTTGGAGTTCTAGTCTCTTCAATGGTGAGTGAGCTTGAGTTAGTTTGATCAAGGGTCTGCTCTTCTTTAGCTGCAACTCTCTGCTTTTCAAGACCACCTTCAAATTGCCTTTTCTGAACCTCCTCATGTAGATTGCAATGATACTCTAGGTAAGCTTGACTTCTTTGCACCCGAGCCGACAAAATCCTCATGTGCCCCTCCTTAGCAAATATCTCACGTTCAAGACCTTCTTCAAACTGCATCCTCTACACCCTCAACTCCTGATCATAAGAATAGGTTTGTTTAGCCATTTCTTGTTGTAGATTAATAATCCTTTTCTACTTCTTGACATCAACCAACATTCTATTCATGTGTGAGAACCATTTTCTAATATCATTAATCTTCATACAGTCAACATTTTGGCTCAAATCACATAATATATGATCAAATTGTTTGACCAAAACCAACACACTCTGATAGGGGTGTTTTTGAGGCAGGTCATGTGAATATTCATGTTGATTAGCATCTAAAACCTCCTCTTGGGGGTGATTTTGATAAAAAAAATTGGCTAAAACAAAGGTTGAACCGAAGTGGGAGGGTGGAAAACATGATAAAAATGTTGATTAGTTGTTGTTGCAAGAGAAATTGGGATAAAACCTACACTGTATTTGGTTGGATGTGACTAATAAGAAGGTTTAGGAGCAACATTCTCATGGTATGGAGGGTAATAGTAAGCATTTTCATGAATATTTGACATCTAGTTTTTTATTCAAAGAACTAGAACCTAAGAACTAACATATTCTCTTGAGACATACCAGCACTTGTGTCTATGAAACCAAAATATTTGAGCTTGGAGTCGTCAGGTGTTATTCTAACTGCCTCCAAAGGTTGATAACATTGATACAACACCAATTTCTTGATGTTGTGATGTAATAGTAGCACTGGTTTTCCACTAAACTAGAGTCTCAGAGTCGCTAGGTGTATGTAACTGCCTCCAAAGGTTGATAACATTGATACAACACCAATTTCTTGATGTTGTGATGTAATAGTAGCACTGGTTTTCCACTAAACTAGAGTCTCAGAGTCGCTAGGTATGTATTTGAAATACCTCAAAATGCAGAAATTAATCTTCCAACTATGTACACACCAAACAATAGCCAAAATGCAAAAAACTTGAAATGAAACAAATTATAGTCCCACCGGGCATGCCAAAATTGTTCTCACTTGGATTTTTCACCCTGTTGAATGTGACATTCAACAATCCAGTGTAACATGGGAAGACCTCTCAAAGTGTGGGCTTTGAAAGAAGAGGTCAACCTCTGGAGAAGTTCAACTTCCTAGTTGGGTACCACTCTAAAACTACTAACTTATGAGGAAAAGGGGAAGAAAGATAACTTAGAAATGTAAAACCTAAGACTGAAAGAAAACTATGAAGTGATACACCCAACTTAAAAGGGGATGATGGAAATCAGAACTTTACACTTAGTTCAATCTAACAAAAATTAAATTTGCACAACCTGTTACAGTAAGCTTTTGCATAATTATTTCACTAAAGGGTCTAATGGAATAACTAACAGAAGGAAGACCATTTTCACAACTAAAAAGTATTCACACCTTTCGACACAATTAACAACCTTCATTAGCTTACAATTTGCATAAAAGGTGTAACTTATGAGACAAGGTTAAAAGGAAAAATGAGAAAGTCTCACTAATAACCTGATCAATCACCTAACACACATAAATCTACAAGAACAAGTAGGAAAGAATCTTATTACTAGAAATAAACAAGGCATTCACTATATTCCATCTCCAAAGAGTTACAAAAGTCTTCTAGTCTAAGAAAGGACTGTAAAATTCACTAACTTCTGAAAAGAATAATAAGAACTAAGTACAATAAAGTCACTAAAGTGACTATAAGCATAATCTCTCCAAAACAAATCCTTAAAGAGAGGTTCTAGAAACTCCATAACTCAGATGCAACAATAAGGCCTAAAATCTAGCAATTAGATCTCACCCAAAAGGACTCCAAAGTGTTGAAAAAGTCAAATTTGACCTTGTCCAACATGATGACAAGTCAAAAGTGCTCTAGATGCTCTCAAACTCTTAACAAGGCCAATAATAGCTTTCCTAAATCTTCTCCAAATGTTTGCAAACTGATTTCAACTCCCCTACATTTGTGGCATATGTTTGAAAACTTCCTCTCAACCTCCCCTACATGTTCTCAAGAGTAACCTCCAAACAAAATTCATAAAGGCATCTATAATTCTCTATTTCCTTGCATCTAAAGATAACAATAAAATCAAAATGACTTATAATGATGTCAAAATGATTAATTGCTTTACATTTGGTATTTGCCAAGGAAAATACAATAAAGAACCTAAGTATTGTTAACTCACATATAACACGTGTGTCATAGTCGACTCAAATGTTATCATATGTGTTAGCATCTCCTTAGGTTTTAAAGTCTTGGGTCACAAGGTCATTTGACTGAAAGGTTTTTATTTAAAAGAAATGGCAAAAATGCCATCATACCATCGAAGCTTCCATTTACAATTAGAAAACCCTAATCAAAACTATCAAAAGTCAAAACAAAAGATATCATTTTGCTTTTCTACATTTTCATGAGAGAGTGAAGCTCCAAGGGTTTATTCACGTCGACATGAAACTGCTACTTTGAGCTCTGAATATAGCTTTTTGTGGTTCAAAAGATAGCAAAAGTTCAGCATTTTCTCACATAGGTGAGTAGATACTCATGCTTACCTTTTCCTTTCTTGTTCTTAATAGTTTCAAGCATTTTGAGGTCTTCATTTTGAGTATATTAATTATATGAAAGCTCCTTGGCTTTGGCCTGTGTATCTTTTGTATTGAAACTTAGTTCAAAATATAGAAATGAGAAGAATTCTTGCAAAATGGCTGTAGCCAGTTATATGCTCTTGTCACCTTCATTTTAATTACTCAGCTTCTTTGATAATGGTATCTTTTTCTGCCTATAGTCTCTATTCTCTGTAGCTGCATTTTGCACACAAAAATATGAAAGAAACATCCATATTTTTCTTATATACACTAGGGTTTTATAATGAATCATCAATTTTTGGGTATGAGCTTTGATAGCTCCCTCCTTCACACTGCCACTGGTTTGGATTTGCATTTTCAATATTTTCATTCTCCTTCATGCAATTGTCTGTGAACATAATACTGCAATGAGCACTTTTACTTTGTTTAGAGATTCATCATTTAGAAAAAATAAAAAAAGTATCTCAATTCTTTTGCATATCCCTGTATATGAATGTCTTCTTTCTCTCCTGTAGACAACAATAACTCTCATATATTTTATTTTCTGTAGAAATCATTTCTTGTTTTATAGCTTTCACTTAGGTCTTGACCCTCCTTTAACTTGACCGACCTTTAGCTACATATTGCTCTTGGAGTCTTTAGCTAGGTCTGGAAATTTTTGTTAGTAAAATACACCATCAACCTTGACTGTATTGATCAGTCCAACCTACTGATGATTTATTTCTTTGATATCTACTTGAGGAAGTCAAAACTTAAACACCCTATGTACGATTCTTATCTTTGCATACCCTATGAGGTTGATCCGTTTGAATGCATCTTAACTCAATATGACTATTGACTTTATTTGAATATGCACTTAAGATGTCAAATTGCTTTGCAATGGATCTGTCTTATATAGTATACCATGATAATCCTCCTGTTGGTGAATGTCATAATTATACATTGTTATTTGCATCTATGTTTATATCAACATGGTATTGTTAATGCAAAATTACAATGATGGTTCTCTATTGCATATGATCATTATGAACAAGATAAGCTATCAATGAGATGAACCTTTATGATATGATCTTTATCATGATACTATTTGACAAGAAAAGATACTTCCATGCTCTTTACATCTCATATTCATTGCACTCTACTATTTATGATTCTTCATGCAATCTCCTATAGCACTATGAGCTTGTAATAGTTATGCTCATGATATGAAACACATTGCACTCTTACTATAGTTGTTGATGAGAAATGATATATCACATCTGCATTTACTCATGATATTTTTGTATGCACACTTTATTATGAGTTGGGCTCAACCCTTGTGGGAGCCAAATTTTCCTCCACTCACAATGTAAAATGATTGATCAAGGAAGTAAAGCAATCACACCTGTTTCTGCACATGAAGCAAACAAATTAGAAAACAAAATGCATGTCTTTTGTGTGTATGTTGATCA
Organism: Sequoiadendron giganteum; assembly: GCA_007115665.2. NCBI lineage: Eukaryota > Viridiplantae > Streptophyta > Pinopsida > Cupressales > Cupressaceae > Sequoiadendron > Sequoiadendron giganteum. Next base: position 172,073,788 of record CM021107.1, on the reverse strand, counting down.
GATGGTTTTCCTAAACACCTAAGGCATGCATTGCTTGTTTAATGCATATTAAGAGCAGTCTATACATGCATAGGTGAATATTCATATCATGATAGTGACTCGTCCTTGTTTAGAGAATTTCTCTAACATTATTATTATTTTCGTGCAAGGACCAGAAACAATGTAGAGCTAAGAGGGACAAACAACTTGGGGCAGCAACAGAGGAAGACAATGCATCTCGAACCAGTCATTCTCAAGCAATGGTTGGTTAATCTCCTTATATGCACATTTTCTTATATACTCTTCTTTATTTTCATTGAATAAGTTAAATCTCACGGCTTGTGTGAGATAATGTACATTTATCCATTCAATAAAGATTACTTTTCTCTATTATATGCACTTGTGTAAATGCAATAATTTATTACAACCTTTGTAATCTCTTCTAATTTTCCTATTTATACAAATGAATGTAATGAAGAAATGTTTTAGAATGCACCTCATTCACATGAAATCCATAAGAAATTCTACCTGTTTGAGCTTATGAGTGAATAACTGGTAATAGGTAGAGAGAGGGAGAGAGGAGATAAAGATAAGTAGAGATGGAAGGAGAGGTAGAGAGAGAGGAGAGATAGAGAGAAGTAGAGAGGGAATGAGGGAGGGAGGGAGAGGTAGCGAGGGCAAGAAAGGTGAGATAGAGACGTGTAGAGAGAGAGTGGTAAGGTTTGATGTATGCAAAGATAGGTAGAGAGAGGGATTGGGAGATAGAAACTAGATAGGGAAGAAGAGAGGGAGAGATAAGTATGGACGGAGAGAGAGAGAGAGAGAGAGATTACGTAGAGAGAAATAGAGAGAGTGGTAGGGAGTGATGGAGGGAGAGGTAGGTAGGTAGAGAGAGAGAGAGAGAGAGAGAGAGAGAGAGAGAGAGAGAGAGAGGTAGGTAGAGAGAGAGAGAGAGAGAGAGAGAGAGAGAGATGGAGGGAGGGAGATAGAGATAAGTAGAGAGGGAAGGAGGGAGGGAGGGACATAGAAGTTAGGTAGAGAGAATTAGAGGGCAAAGGAGAGAGAGACAGAAAGAGAGAGAGAGTTCTTGAGATCAAGGGAAGGAGTCAGAAAAAGGGATGGAGATAGTGAGAGAGAGGTCTAGAGTGTAAGGAATGAAAATGATTGAGATAGAGAGAGAAATAATACAATTTTCAGATTGCTAAAATTTGACCTGGGTACGTGCACCAATCTGTGACACAATTTAGGTGCCAAATTGAAAAATCGATCAAAAAAACCCCGAAATAAGGCCTTTGGCATGCTCCAAATGCCTTTTTAGACATAAAATGCAAAAGTCGGGTTTGGAACCCTGATTTTGTCTTCAACCCATGGCTTGAGAAGGAAGATTTCAGGTCTGCAACTCGTGCTCACCAAATCTCTTCCATTGTTTGCATCCTTAGCTTTCCATTTTCCATGAGGATGCCACCAACACGTCAGAGAGGTCAAAGATTGCAAAGAGGTGTGTATTTTTATTCTATTTATTTCGAATTTGATTTGGAATGCAACTTTAAATAGATTTTTATAATAAAACTTTTTTCTAATTCTCAAGGAATGAATCTCCACCTCAAAACATCGAGAATTCACAATCACCCCCTCATCAAGAGCCTCTTATACATGAACAACCTGAAACCCCTCCATCAATTCATAGGAATCCTCAAGGAACACAAGAAAATATTCAAAATCAAATTGAACACAATAAAAGAGACATTCAACGATTAATTACAAGATTAACTGAGCATGCCGAAACCCACCCTTATAGGAGAGGGATTGTTGAATCATTGAAGTCAATTTTAACTCATGTAGGAGAAATGAGCGAGCAAATGAATTTTTGGTCAACTAAGAGAGATGAGATGAGGCAATTTTATGTAATGGTTTGTCATATGCAGATGTCAAAAAACTAAAAATTAGCAAAGCCGAGTTGTGTGCCCTATTTAAAGACCCAAAAACCAATGAACCTTTGTCCCATGCATGCAGGAGGTTCCCCATCCATTAGTGCCACCATAATTTAATTAGAAACAAAATTTGGGAGTGGTGGTGGATGGTATTTGACCAACCTCCATGCAATAACCATGAGGTGCCGCAATAATTTTTGAGGAAACTCTATTGCGAGTTTGTCCTCAATAAAATACCAAAATATTTTAACATCTTAGACTTTAGGGGTAGAGGTGGGGGATCCACACACGATAGGCCTATTGCACGACGTAATCCACAGTTGACACCGAGAGCCTTGGGTAGACCCATGGTGGAGCATGTCGTTGTTCCTTCGATTGTTAAGGACAGTGTAGAGGTGGACACGATGAAGTCAATTGGCTCACTCACCTAGACCATTTTATAGTGTGTGAGTCCTCTAGTAGAGCGTGGTGTGGAGGAGATGTGTAGGCCCCGAGCTCCACCCCACCATTGTGGCGCTTGTGGTGTTGTTTGCACGTACGATTATTAGGGTGCTCATGATGCAACTACATAGCCTACATCAGTTGCAGAGGTGATGGCTTTCACAAATGATATTCTGAATGATACATTCGGCATTGACACTCAAGTAAAATTTAGCAAGTTATTTTAATGTTTATTAAAATATATTTTGAAATTTAAGAATAACTAAATTAGTAGAATTTTAATATGATGAAATTTCAGGGTCGCACTGTTCATGAGGGATGTTTTATTCCTACAGACCCTTATACATTCTCGATGATGATTCCACAGGTATGCAACTAGTATTAAAGATATTATTATTGCATTTGAACAGTTGAATGTTATATTTGAATGTTTGTCTCATAACATGCTTCGGATTTCAAATAGTTTCCTGGCACACCTTCTTCCTCCACACCTCATGATTCATATCCTCAAACAATGTACACTTAGGTAGCCATTATTCATTAATAGGGTTGTAAATCTATGTTAGCTAGTTTTTGTAATTTTAAGTATATACAAATCTAAAAAATTGATGAGAAACACAAACATTGCATTCAAGTATTCCTTGATCATGTCACATTATGCTCTCCTATATCAACATGATACCTGAGATATTGTTTCATTTACAGCTATTGACAAGAGATAGCCCTAGTGATGTTGGTGGCACGATGGACCATGGAGTTCTTGCAGTAATAGCTAGTTCTGATCCATTGAGAGAGGTATGGAATAGATTAGTTGATTTGACATTATATTTTCTCTTTTATGGTCTATTATAGAAAATTTTCACGATAATTTTATGTAGTTTAATTTCTATCTTAATGGTTGCTATAGGTGGTTGTCACTCCAGATCATGGACATGGTGATGCTTTAAATGTGCATGATGACTATATGTATGCGGTAAGTGATTATATTTTGTTATATGCCATTCCATAATTCAATTTCTATATTTTAACATCTTTACTTTTAATTGTATCAGTTGAAGGTCCAGAGTGAAGAGAGGAGGAGTAGCGGGCGTGTTCGAAAGACAAGACAAGCAATAGTCACTCCATCCAGCCGAATTTCAAAGGCAGCACGGGATCTATTTCCTTCCCCTAGAGGGAAATGACTATGTATTAGTGTTGTTTGTTGTATGCCTATGTGGCATTTTGGAACATATGTTTTGTACTATTGATATATATACGTGATATTTTATGTCCAAATGGCTCCTTTGTACTAAGCCTATATGGTTTTTTTGGATATATTTAAATACTTTTATCAATATATATCATTGTATAGCCTTTAAGATTTTTGATTAAAGAAACTCTTATTTTGCTACTGCCATTCTTGAATGATGTTATCATGCGTATCGTGTAATTTGTATGCTTGAATGTTGTAGGCATGGATTTTTTTTACATCTAATGCTTAATTAATTACTGTTGAATGCTTAATAAGTCCCATCTAAAGCGTATTGTATAAATAATCTCCATTCCTGGTGGTTTGTATCCTTTGGAATGCTTCAATTACTTGTGCCTCACCGATGCAGAGGCAAGGAGGCTCAAACCCAATCAGTCTGACAACCTGCCTTCAAGGGGCTCCTAACAAGATTAATACAACCTATTTTGAGCAATCTCCACAACCTTAAAGCCCCATCAAACCAAACTCTTCATTCAACACCTTACCCAACAATCCACCCTTGTAGCACTCTGATGTAGAGCCAAGGTGGAGCAAACTCACAACAATGGAAATGTCAATTCTCAATCAAGAATTCTTCTTCATAATGATTCAGCCTAATAGGCATCAACCCACCCTCAACGATCTCAACTCCTCAACCTTGAAAATGAAAAAAAAGACTCCACCAAGCCCTACAAATACCATCAACATTCATACAATGACAATTGAATCAATTGAGAACAATCCCTAAGTCAGATTCATCAAGATTTCCAAAACTCACATTTGTGACTGGTTATTCTTGTGATACTCAAAACTCAATTTTAGCCAGATTTCTCCCAACCTTTCCAAAACACTAGAAAATTACAATATGGATTGAGATACCATTTTCAAGGCTACACAACATACCAAAGAATCATTGGTCACTCTTCTAGACCGACATAGACTTTTAGCACACCTACTTCAATTTTGGCTTCACAATTAGCCCTTTTTTTCCAAAGGGACCACCCTTCCAACTTTAGGTATCTACCCAAACACCTTGGACAGTCTTAGGTCATGGTTCCAATCCTCAAATTTTGTCATTATTTTGTGTCTATAGAGCCTCTAACTCACTATCCAAAGAAACCCTCCTAAACCTTCACAAAATCAAGGGTTTTAAAGAAACATACAACTCTAGACCTCTCTTAACACTTCCAAAGCCCCAAACACCTCAAAATACTTCTGAAAAAACTCATAAGACCCTCACATAACCCTTAAAGGCATTAATTCTTAAAAACCTCTCTTTGGTTCCTCACTTCCATGTTGGGAAACCCTTGCTCAGTCTTAGAACAGTCACAAAAATGCCACATAATTATGACTCCTTAGACCAAAATGAGTTGAAACACTTATTATAACATGTTTTCAATCAATCCACTAAGATACAGTAGCAAACAGTAGGTGGATTGATTGTTACATCACAAATTTCCCCTCAAACCCTTGATTCAGCAACACTGGGACAACCACTGTTTGTGTTGGTTCTCTCTACAAACAAAGAGTTAAGACCCCAAATAAAAAATAAATGAATTAGAAAACATATAGACACATCCTCTAAAACTATTAGACCATGAATAACCTGTATGTTCCCATACAACACTCAAAAATATCAAGAAAACATTATTTTTCCACAAAATTGCTCAAAACTGTGGTGTTTATTGTGTAACATTGTTACAAAAATTCTTCCACTCTCTCATTCGAGCCCTGGTAAGGATTTTTAAATAATTTTCCAACAACCATCTCCTCCCAAATGCCCATAACTAACCTTGGGATTATTTGGTCCCTTAATTACATTTGTTTGTGTTAAAGTTGCTTTGTCAGCATTTTACAACTTATATGATTTCTAATTGACTTCTAAGACACAAAACACCCTTTATTTGCATTATGCTTGATCTATCAAAGCTTATTAGACAAAATAAACCTAAAGACACTAAAATTTCCCTATTGATGTATTCAAATAAAAAAAAATTGATGATGTGGTGTAGGTGCTCCTGCACCAAACTCAGAACCCGATCCAAGCCTAATTTCTCCCAACCTTTTGAAAACACCTAACCATTTAAAGGTGGATTAAGATACCCTTTTAAGGGTTACACAACATATGCCAAAACCAATAGTAACTCTTTTGGACCAACATGAACTTTCAATACACCTCCCTCGCTCTAGGCTTCACAATTAGGCCTAATTTCCAAAGGAACCCCCTCACAAACTCACCTCCAAACCAAGGAAACTTGAAACAGTCTTGGGGATGCTCACCAAACTCAGGATTCTCCTATTTTAAGATCCCCAAGAACTTGTTCTATTCCTCTACTCATAAACCATCCTAAACCTTCACAAAAACAAGGGTTTTAAAGAAACTCATAACCCCAAACCTCCCCCAATCCTTCCAAAGGTCCAAACACCACACAATACCTCTACCCTAACTTAAAAGACACTCACAATCCCATTCCTTTCAGTATTTCTCATATTCACTACTTGAGTTCCTTACTTTCATGGTGGAAACACCCTTGAACAGCATTATAACTTCACACCCCACTGATTTTACTCATTCTCTCGGCCTCCAAAGTATTCACACACCAAACTAATCATGGTACAGGCTAATCCACCAAGAAATAGGGCTATAATAGTAGGTGGATTGGCTAATGTGTCACGATGTTGCCCTCAAAACCCCTAACACAAAAAACAGAGCAGTAACCAAGTTTTATGATCCCACACACACCAATGGTGGATTTAAACCTTCAGAACAAATGCAAAGAGAGTAAACACATATGCAATCAAGTATCCAAAGCCTCAAGTCATGATAGACTTGTATGGGCTTGTGCAAGGCAAATAAAATTTAGGAAAATAAAGAAAATCAGTGATTAGCATTTTCAAAAGTATATTTTCTTATTAGAAACTGAACAAAATCAACCCTCAACTCAGGGTATTACAGCAATATATCTTGATACCACCTTCCAAATACCCCTTGAGCTGATCAACCACCATAACCACCCTTTGTTAGACTTCTAAGATGGCAATTTGCCAATTTTTCTCTTAATTACCATTCATTCACAACTTGATTTTGCAAATACCACCTAATTGACCTATTAAGCCTTTTAAATACAATTGCAAGGTATTTCCATAGAATATAGAGATATAGAGAGCAAATACAATAAATATTTTAAGTAATGAATTGTTAAAAATAGATTTTTGTAGTTTATATTCATCTCGTTAATTACATTGCATTGCACATCTTTCAAAGTCAAAGCATTACTTCACTTTTCATAACTAATAAGCAGATGCTGATAGATGCCAGAAATTTAATTACAATATAGTTTGAACAAAGTCAACCTAAGCAGTTATGCAATTTCTTCACATTGCATAACTAATAACTAGGAGCAGCTGCCAATTGCATTTTTTTATCATGGAAATCTATGAGACCAAATTTCTTTGAGATATTTTTTCAAATAGTTCCCTGCCTTGTCTATGTTACCACATATTTCATACATGTCTACCAAAGCATCTTGTCAAACAGTTCACTGCCTTGTTGCTATGGCTAAAAGCCTAAAACAAGTGATTTTGAACAAGCTATGGATGCTTCGAAAAAATATATCAAAAGCATAATAGTAAGCAATAGCATAGACAAGGCAGTGAACTGTTTGAAAAATGTTGGAGTTGAGAAGATACAACACCATAGGAGCCCAGGAACCTCTGCAAGCAAATAACCTGTTACAAGGAGAAGCAAAGAGAAGCAACAAAGAGAATGCTCAAGAATGTGGAGCAATGTATTCACCCAAAATGTAAAATGAATTAATGATATAAAAGATAGTTTTCAACCACATATAGGTGAAAACCCTAAAAAGGAAAACCCTAACATTAGGTGCATAATAATTAATTACTTAATTAATTATTATGCACCTAATGTTAGGGTTTTCCTTTTTAGGGTTTTCACCTATATGTGGTTGAAAACTATCTTTTATATCATTAATTCATTTTACATTTTGGGTGAATACATTGCTCCACATTCTTGAGCATTCTCTTTGTTGCTTCTCTTTGCTTCTCCTTGTAACAGGTTATTTGCTTGCAGAGGTCCCTGGGCTCCTGTGGTGTTGTATCTTCTCAACTCCAACATGGTATCAGAGCTTCACACCTGCTGCTTCCTGTTCTCATTTTGAAGATTTTTGGAGCTTCAAGGGTTTGGGGTTTGTTTTTTTGATCCAGGGCATACCTACAATTTTGAAGCATTTTCAATTCAAACGAACCTCGCCATTGTGTCCGCAGCGGTCCAAAACCCTTAAATCAACTGTTCATTCATCCATTTTGGACAAAGTCAAAATTTGAAGCAAAATTTTTTTTGCAGTTCGGTCGTACGGCCATCCGCCTGCCTGATAAATTTTATTTTTCTGAATTGTTTTTTCTACCTATTTTTTGGAAAAAAATTTGTCAAACTTTTTATTGCAAAAAACAATTGTGAATGAAATTTTTGTTTTGATTTTTTTATTAAAAAAATCAGAGAAAAAAAAACAAAAATTTAAAGAGCCTTTTTAAGGCTTGCTCGGGCCTCAGGTTTGGGACCTGTGCAGGCCGCAAGTACCTGCATAGCCCTATGCAGTGTACCCTGTGCAGTCCACTGCACAGGGGTACAGAGGGGGTGGCCCACTTGCCTCCCCACCTCCAAATTTTTTTAAAATTTTTTTGTAAAGTTTTTTTAATTTTTAAAAAAACAATTTTTTCATGTATATGCCCTATCGCACTTACAGTGATAGCTGTTTGGCAGTCAAATTTAATCCAATGTTTTTGCTGCGACGACTGTATGACCGTCAAATTTAGCCCAACGTTGGTTTTTTTCCCTCTTCGGAGCTGTTTTATTCCAGAGGTTGTAACTTGGGCATACGAAATCATTTTTTGGCAAACGAGATATCGTCGGAAAGCTGGTTTTCTCATCTTTCCAGTGGTGTGGGTCTCATCACATATTTTTTTCGTTGGTGCATTCTACAGTCATTTTTTTGGCTGTTCTTCATGTATTTCCAGCTTTGTCCTTTTTGCACATTTTGAGCATCATTTGTAAGCAATATATTTTATGTAAACGCACTGAGATAAAGTGTCACACTATTGTACATGCATTTTTGGGATTTTTGCACATAAGGTTGTGTCATATTTTGTACTCGCACTGATATTATAAAGTGCCATGAGGGGTTGTGTAGTTTTGCCTTTGTTTTGCCATCACATCTTTGTCTGGTGAGTATCCCTCCACGACGAAAGTGAATCCATACCATGGGGGATTGTGTAGTTTACCTTTATTTGCCATCACACCTTTTTATGGTAAGTGTCCCTCCACGATGACCATGGATCCATATGATTCCAGCCTCATGCATGTGTGCTTTCTTTTGCACACCACTTTTTTAGTTGCAGGTGCTTTCTTGTGCAATTTCAGATGTTTCTTCTTCCTCATGCACTATAGGGTGTTTCACATCATTTAAGTGGATCTGTCAGGCTCTCCCAGTTCAACATTATGGGGGGGTTATTATACTATTCGTGCTTATGCTTCCTTGGCTTTTCCTTGGAAGGGATCTTCCATTCTCAGTTGATCAATGTTTCAGACTATTGGTTCTTGTGCCATATGTATCTTCATTCCAGGTGTTTGCCTTTGTTTGCCATCTGATTCAAGTAGTGTCGTATGGGCACTTATGCAAATTGTTGTCTTCTTGTTCCTGATCATCCTATCTTCAGCGGAGGTTCTTCAGCACCATAGCAGTCATCTTTCGACAGCTGTTTGCAACTTCTTCTGCTTCAGTGATGTTCTTCTTGGCCTTTTGCATCTCTTTTTGGAGTAGAGCTTTTTCCCATGAGGTTTTCTCTATTTCTCCATTTTACAGAGATTTGGTTGTATTTGGGTACCTGATCTGGCCTAGTTGTCGGGACCCATGTTTGCCTTCTTGCATTGTAGTTACCTTTGCTTTTTTGCATTTGTTTGTAGCTGCATTGTTGCTCATCTTAAGGGGGGGTGTTAGAGTAAAGGTTTTAACTTAATTATGTTGATTAAGTTACCTTTATTCCCTTCTTAAGATTTCATGTTAGTTTGCATAAAGTGACATTTAATAATTATATTAATTATTAAATGTTATCCTATTAGGGCTTCTATTAGGGTTTTTCCTATTAGGGTTTGCATGATCTCCTTTTTATAAGGATTGATCCCATTGTATTTTATATCAATTTATTTTCTCAACTCCTACAAAAAAATGCATCAAAAAAATTTCTTTGAAATGATAAATTTAGTTGTGCTTTCACTCTTCTTTAACATTGTATATCTACTCCTTTTTATAACAAGAGATAAAAAAACGTAAAAAATTGTATAACAAGAGATAAAAACTATCTTTTTTGAAATCGAAAGGCATTTCCATAGCATAGAGATATAAAGAGCAAATAAAATAAAGAGTTTAACTAATGAAATGTAGAAAATAAAATTTTGTAGTTTATATTCATGCATTGCACATCTGTCAAACTCAAAGCATCACTTCACATTGCATAACAAATAACTAGATGCTGATAGATGACAAAATTTCAATTACAATATAGCTTTTTACAAATTCAACCTAAGTAGTTATGCAATTACTTCACGTTTCATAACTAATAACTAGGAGCAACTGCCAATTGCTTTAGCTTGTCATGGAATTCCATGAGACCACATTTCTTTGAGGCATTTTTTCAAATAGTTCATTCTCTTGTCTATGCTATGACATTTTTCATATATGTCTACCAAAGCATTTTATCAAATAGTTCATTCCCTTCTTGCTATGGCTAAAAGCCTAAAACAGATGCTTTCGAACAAGCCATGGATGCTTGGAAAAAATATATCAAAGCATAATAGTAAGCAATAGCATAGACAAGCCATTGAACTTTTTGAAAAAATGCCTCAAAGAAAAGTGGTCTCATGGTGATGGAATGCCATGACAAGCCATAGACAAGAAAGTGAATTGTTTGAAAATATGTCTCAAATAAATGTGGTCTCATGGTGATGGACTCTCATGGCATTCCATCACCATGAGAACACATTTCTTTGAGGCATCTTTTCAAACAGTTCACCGCCTTGTCTATGGTATGACATTTTTCATACATATCTACCAGAGCATTTCATCAAATAGTTCACTGCCTTGCTGCTATGGCTAAAAGCCTAAAATAGGTGATTTCGAACAAGCTATGGATGCTTGGAAAAAGTCTATCAAAGAATAATAGTAAGCAACAAGCTATGGTCTCATTGTTTTTTTTCACATGAAAATCAGCACGATTTTATTTACGTTTTTTTGCAGGTTTTAAAAGATTTTTTTTTTGAGTTTTTAGTTTTTTCCAATCAGACGAGAAGTTTCTAAGCATCACGGTGTCCGAGTAATAGCATGCTGAGGTTCATAGCCATTTTGCACTTTGGACCCTTAAGAGATCAATCCGGTTGAACGTAGCTCAGAGTGATTCTGCATATTTGGGTACGAAGAGGACCATGCCTAGCGTAAACATACCTATTCGGATGCATTGGAACAATTCATTTGGTCACATGAGCTGCAAAACCAAAGTTGCACCACTTTGCAACTTTCAACTACTTGCATTTGACAACTTTTTCCTCGAGTGAAAATTCGCCACCATAGGAAAAACTCTCTGAGATAGCTAAAACCAAGCAAGGTTATTGTAGAGGGGCCCAACATGATCCCATAGGATCAAACAAGAAGTTTCTAAGCATCACAATGTCCGAGTAATAGCATGTTGAAGTTCGTAGCCATTTTGCACTTTGGACCCTTAAGGGATCGATCTGGTTGGACGTAGCCCGGAGCCATTCCGCATGTTTAGGTGTGAAAGAGGACCGTGCCTAGCATAAATGTACTCACCCAGACATGTTGGAACAATCCGTTTGGTCACACGAGCTGTAGAATGAAAGTTGCACCACTTTGCAACTTTCAACTACTTGCATTTGATAACTTTTTTCTCGAGTGAAAATTTGCTAGCACAAGAAAATGCCTCCAAAATAGCAAAAACTAAGAGAGGTTATTGTAGAGGGGCCCAACATGATCCCATTGGATTAGACGATAATTTTTTAAGCATCATGATGTCCGAGTAATAGCATGTTGAAGTTTGTAGCTATTTTGCACTTTGGACCCTTAAGGGATCGATCCGGTTGTACGTAGCTCAGAGCGATTTCGGGTGTTTGGGTGCGAAAGAGGACCATGTCTAGCGTAAACATACCCAGTCGAATGTGTTGGAATAGTTCGTTTGGTCACACAAGTTGTAGAACGAAAATTGCACCACTTTGCAACTTTCAACTACTTGCATTTGACAACTTTTTCCCTGAGTGAAAATTCGCCAGCAAAGGAAAATGCCTTCGAGATAGCAAAAACTGAGCGAGGTTATTTTAGATAGGCCCAACATGATCTTGTAGGATTAGATGAGAATTTTCTAAGCATCATGGTGTCTGAGTAATAGCAGGCTGAATTTCACAACCATTTTGTACTTTGGACCTTAAGGGATTGATCTGGTTGAACGTAGCTCGGAGCGATTCTACGTGTTTGGGTACGAATGGGTACGAAAGAGGATCATGCCTAGTGTAAAAGTACCCACCCAGATGTGTTGGAATAGTCTATTTGGTCAGACGAGCTATAGAACGAAAGTTGCACCACATTGCAACTTTCAACTACTTGCATTTGACAACTTTTTCCTCGAGTGAAAATTCGTCAGCACAGGAAAATGCCTCTGAGATAGAAAAAACCGAGCGAGGTTATTGTAGATGGGCCCAATGTGATCTTGTATGATCAGATGATAATTTTTTAAGCATCACGGTGTCCGAGTAATAGCATGTTGAATTTTGCAGCCATTTTGCACTTTGGACCCTTAAGGGATCGATCCGGTTGAATGTAGCTCAGAGCGATTCTACGTGTTTGGGTGTGAAAGAGGACCATTCCTAACGTAAACGTACCCATCCAGATGCATTGGAATAGTCTATTTGATCACACGAGCTGTAGAACGAAAGTTGCACCACTTTACAACTTTCAACTGCTTGCATTTGACAACTTTTTCCCTGAGTGAAAATTCACTAGCACAGGAAAATGCCTCCAAGATAGCGAAAACCGAGTGAGGTTATTGTAGATGGGCCCAATGTGATCTTGTAGGATCATATGAGAATTTTTTAAGCGTCACGGTGTCCGAGTAATAGTATGCTGAATTTTGCAACCATTTTGCACTTTAAACCCTTAAGGGATCGATCCGGTTGAACGTAGCTCAGAGCGATTTTGCATGTTTGGGTGTGAAAGAGGACCGTGCCTAGCGTAAAAGTACCCACCAAGATGCGTTGGAATAGTCTGTTTGGTCAGACGAGCTACATAAAAAAATTTGCACCACTTTGCAACTTTCAACTACTTGCATTTGACAACTTTTTCCCCGAGTGAAAATTCGCCAACACAGGAAAATGCCTCCAAGATAGCGAAAATTGAGCGAGGTTATTGTATATGGGCCTAACATGATCTTGTAGGATTAGATGAGAAGTTTCTAAGCATCATGGTGTCCAAGTAATAGCATGCTGAATTTCGCAATCATTTTGCACTTTGGACCCTTGAGGGATCGATCCGGTTGAATGTAGCTCGGAGCGATTCTGTGTGTTTGGGTGCGAAAGAGGACTGTGCCTAGCATAAACGTACCCACCTGAATGCATTGGAATAGTCCATTTGGTCAAATGAGCTACAGAATGAAAGTTGCACCACTTTGCAACTTTCAACTACTTGCATTTGACAACTTTTTCCCCGAGTGAAAATTTTTCAGCATAGGAAAATGCCTTTGAGATAGAAATAATCGAGAAAGGTTATTATAGAGGGGTCCAACATGATCCCATAGAGTTAGACGAGAAGTTACTAAGCATCACGGTTTCCGAGTAATAGTATGTTGAATTTTGTAGCCATTTTACACTTTGGACCCTTAAGGGATCGATTCGGTTGAACGTAGCTCGAAGCGATTCCGCGTATTTGGGTGCGAAAGAGGACCATGCCTAGCATTAACATACCCACCTGGATGCATTGGAACAATTTTTTTGGTCACACGAGCTACAGAACGAAAGTTGTACCACTTTCCAACTTTCAACTACTTGCATTTGACAATTCTTTCCCCGAGTGAAAATTTGCCACCGCAGAAAAATGCCTCTGAGATAGAAATAACCGAGAGAGGTTAACGTAGAGGGGTCCAACATGATCTCGTAGGTTTAGATAGATATTTTGTAATCACCACGGTTTATGAGTAATACCCTGTCAAATATTGTTGCCCTTTTGCACTTTGCACCCTTAAGGGATCGAGTCAATTGAACCATAGTAGTTGTTTTGTTGAATGTCATACCCTAAGGTATGTTAGAGATGACCTCGGTTGCATCGATTTCTCTAAGGCATAAGCTGCCCCTACCTTGTCAACCCTAAGCAATATGATTTTAGGGGTACTCTCGATGTTAGGAGTAGCGTATAATGAATCATACCCAAGCCCTTGATATTTTTGTCATTTCTCTAGAAAATGGATTATCTTATTCCTTGTTGATGTAGACCAAGGCTACCATGTCATGTGAATCCACCATGTTCTTAATGACTTGGAAACCCTTACCACATTGATCTATTGGTAGGGTTGCTTTCTCTTTCTCATATTGGTACAACAATTTTGAGATGTCTTCCTCTATAACCTCTTTGTTTAGCTCTCCCCACTTGGAGAAATCCATGGGTTCAAATTTGATGATAGAAGAGTCTTTTTTCTATGTGTTATGGTTTTTCATATGTCTTAGGAGAATATGGGAGTTGTCCTACATAAAAATACCCTTTAAGACCATAGTTTCTACAACCCTTGTCTTCTCTCGTATTTGGACCTTGATATTTGGAAAGGATTTATGTGAGGTGGATGATGAGGCTAAAGTGGATGGATCAATATAGGATGATGAATGTGAGGCAATATCATTGTTAGGCACTTGGAGTAGTTTTTGATATTTTTCTTCAAAGTTATGATAATAATGGAAAGGCCAAGGGTGAAGGGCACACAATCAACTAAGAGGGGGGATGAATTGGTAGATCCAAACAATTACAATTGTTAGTCTTTGTTCAATCCTTTAGGTTCAAAACAACCTTTTCTTTTAAAATTTGTAAGAGGTTAGTCTCTAATGCCTTGAATGAGTCAAATTCACATGCATGAGTAGGTTGTTTTGTTATGATTGAATTTAATAAAGAATGAGTTGAGATGTTAGGGTTTTGTTACCTTTTAGGTCTCTTCTACCAATTTTTGGAGCTTTCATGGCAGTCAAATGTGCTACAAGCTTTCAAATGGAAGACTACAAAGTTAATGTCAGTTCTCACAGGAGTGAAGTGATGGCATATGACAGTTAATTGGAAAAAGATAGCAGCAACATATCAAATCATCAAGAGATAACATAGATTGAAGAAATCCTAGATGTTCAGATAGAGGGACCATTCAAGATTTCAAGGAAGATAACTGCTAATAGTTGGTTAGGGTATTTGAAAGTCCATCAGAAGGTTTTTTGAATGAGGTTAGACAGTCTTTAGATGAATATAATATTTTATTTTGTGGCTTTTGGGCTAGATAATCTGGTGTTTCTTGCTAGTCTTATGCACTTTCAAGGAATAAAACTAGAGCCAAGGATTAATAAACTATGGTCATCATTTAGCAAGGAGGGTGCAACACTAAATGATGTAGTTTCTGCAAGTGGTAATGAAGATGATGCCCTTTTTGGATATCCTTTCTTTGAGGTCGGTCACTTCCTTATTATGAGGGTATTGAAAAGATCCAATTTAGGAGAGATGGAATTGGATAGGAAAAAAACAAATGTGCATTCAATTGACAGTGTCAAGGGAAGTGAGGTATGAAGACAGTCATCATTTCATCAAAGGACAATAGATTTAAAGGAAGGTTATTCATTAAGACAAGCATCATGAATGTATGAACACAAGGGAACTGTGAAGGGTCACTGTACATGGCAATGTGCAAATGAAAAGGACATATTAGAAATGAGTAGTGATCAATTGTTAAGTACAGTGAGTGTATGATTATAAAGTGCTTGACAATCAAATTCACTCACCACAGTTAATGTCCTATGACTATCAAGTCTATGTCTGTCAGTGTCTCAAGACTCCAAGAGTTATGGTTGTGTATGCAATAATAGGTCCTTATGAATGTGGAGTCTTCAATTAATTCTTTAAATTTAAACCATGAAGCATTACAACTAATTTTAAATGTAATATACATATTTAATTGAGGCATGTATTAAGGAATATACACATTTGCATGTATTAATTTCTCATGATTTCAATATATCAAAAAATACACTAAGTCAATGACAAATATTACAATAGTGATGGAAGAACATCTTGAAAATATTCTCATTTATCAATACTTGTAGCAATACATGTAGGGAAATAATCCTCCCATTTCCAGCATAGATCATGAAATATATTGTACTTGAGAAAAGGACAAAAGGAGTTGCTACCCGGTTTCATTTTTCCATTCCACCTCAGCTGGCCCAACTATTTGCATTCCAAAATGGTTCAAAACATGTACATCCCCTGCTCCCTACGAAAAACATGGGTAGTAGCCTCTCTGTGGTTGTGTATTATCATAGGAATTTGGTCCACAAAAAACTTGCAAAAGCCTCTCAATCTTAGACATAGACTCGCATAAAAATCATTAAAAGAGAAATAACGAAATAATGTCAGTCATACAGCTAACGAGACCTACTATCACCTTCATGCATGCTAGATAAGGAGGTCGATTGAAGGTCCTACAATGGTGATGTGCCCCTTCACTACTTTATCATCTCTCGATGACCCTATGTATAAATTTCAAATATATCACTAAGAGGCTTAACATAAAACATGTAGCATATAAGAATCTGATAAATCTAGGAGATGGAAAAGAAAGAGAAGATTGACAACCAGAAAATGCACCAGCAACCGATGTTTCTCATACCACTGAACACTTGCACCAGCAACCGATGTTCTTTTCTTATATACTTTCACAAAATTCAGTATTACCTATAGTCACAATTAGAAAAGGATCAATGACAGTCGTAAATGCATATGAAATCAAACAGTAATGGTGAAAAAGCATTATTGCAAGGTGTTGGTCCAAAAGAGTGATCAATAACATAGCTTTACAAATTCAATGTGCATACTTACAAATCAATCCAGGGAACCATCCGGTTCTACTCTACTCTTTATTGTGTTGAGTATTGCCTTGTGGTCAGACTCACGCACTTTCCACAAGTTCTTGTTCGTAGGTCTACCCTTATATTTGACCAAATGAACGTTGGTGGCGACGAAAAGATTTGAATAGTGAACAATTTTTTGATGCATGTCGAAGTCCTCAAACAACCAAACTGCAACATTCTTAACTGGATACCTTTGAAGCCATGTTCCAATAACAACCACCGAACCTGTAGGATATTCTATGTTTTCTCCATCTATAACTGGGGACTCCAATTTCTTTTTGGCCTCGATACAACAGCACAAGTAATAATTTGTACCCTCTTCATTTGCAATCATCGCATAAGTGTGCCCTGCATTGATATGTTCATCTTGTTAGATTTATTTACTGAGCAACATAATAAAACTTGTAAGTAATATATATTACCTGGTTCTAGTAGGTCTGATACATGATCAAAGTCAATGGATGATTGCATCTTTGTGACATCACAAGTAATAATTTGTACCCTCTTCATTGTCTTCATCTGCAATCACCGCATAAACGTGCCCTACATTGATATGTTCATCTTGTTAGATTTATTTACTGAGCAACATAATAAAACTTGTAAGTAAGATATATTACCTAGTTCTAGTAGGTCCGATACATGATCAAAGTCAATGGATGATTGCATCTCTGTTATTCGTAGAGCCGTCGGGATCTGATAAGTGTCAAGTGGGGTTAGACTTCTTCCAGACCATTCATCAACCCACTCTATTGACTCGCAATCATTCCATGATTGAAGTGTACATGCATAAAAAAAGCATGTCATCTTCCTTGTATGGATAGTCCATGTACCTGCATTGGAGCTTCTAAAAGAGTGTAGCTCGCTCGATCCAGTTAGTGTACAAAAATCCTCATATTTTGCAATGTTAGTATCATCTACTAAATGAAAAAATCTACGAACTAAAGAATTACCTTCACTACCTGGACCCATTGAACCATTGCACCACTGGACAATTGATCTTTCATCTATCAACTTTACACTGTTTGTGTACTTTAACTCTTCTCGTGCTAGGGCTCTTTTGATACATGCACCTACTCCATCATGCTCCCCCTTTCCATGCCTGGCCTCTGAGAAGTTCCACATATGTTGAACACCACTAATCCTATGCATCCTGATCAACTAGTAAAACATTCTAGCGTTCTTGAATTGTGATGTACAATTATCTAACCATATGATATGCTGACTAAATGATATACCCCTACTAGCCAGATCGGCATAGAACATATGAAAGCAACCTTGAACAAACTTTGTAGAATGTGTGCAATCATCATTGATGTAAAAGTGATACTCCCTCAATACTTTCCTATTTTCCTTTGTACTATCATTTGCATGAATGAATGTTATATGTACAAATATAGATACCTGCACAGAGTTGTAGTACTATGATTGCACCTCGTTCTATGGTTGTAGTGTGTAGTTCTCAACGAAGTCGACAACTGAAACGATATGATGAAGTGGAAATGTGTCCTTGCATAAATTGAACTATGAGTCCAGCCATTGTGCTCTGTGTGTATGTGTTGCATAATCATAAACCACTTGATCACAAAAAATGCCCATAAATTGATACACTGGAATCTTATCACTGACTAATTCACACTTCTTTGCTTCTTTTCCATCTTTTAGACTGTATGCCACTATCTTATATTTGCCAAATTCCAAAATTTTGTCTCCAATTGTGTGTGTACTAGCCATGTGTTGGAAAATTGGAAAATGTTGCATGCCACCACAATGATCACATGTGCCATCCAAACATGATTTTTTGTAAAAAATTTGACCATCCTCTCTTTCACATAAAATGGAAGACAAAAATTTCCTTCACGATTTAGGTGGAGGCATTATGTTACATTCCTGCAAAACATTGTCAATATGCATATCTACACATATACGTCGATAAACATCATAATGGTTAGAAAACTAAATATGAACCCTACAACAACAAGTAGTGCATGCGTGATTTATTTTGACATAAAAAGGCTTTAGCATTTCAAAATACCTTTGACATATTTTAATTTCAGGAAACTTCTGTACAAAATCAGCAATAAATTGGGTTTGAGTGGTATCCAAACAATGCATTGGATGTGGCTCACGGTTTTTACTACCAATTCTCCTTCTTACAACATATCTTTGATTAGGAGAGGTCCTTGTGTTATCCTTCCAATAATTCACTATTAAAGATCTCAAGCCTTGAGAAATTCTTGTGTCTTTCCGTGGCACTCTACCTGAAAATGCCCATACCTCATTGCTATTTGGATCCTTCACTCTTTCACAACTTCCTTTGGCTCTCATTAGAGATTATCTACTTATTTTCCAAGACTTACTTGCCTTTGTAAGGTTCACCTTGTTCCTTGTTTGACTGCTTAATAGTGTTGTTGTCATCACACGTCATGTGGCACAACTATCCTTCGTGCGTGAGGTGGAACCCATGCTCTCATATGCACTCATCAAGTTCTTTACAATGGAATTTTCACTTGATTCATTCAAAACTCTTAGCCCAAGAGCCTTCATGGTGGGCCTAGATTTGAGTTGCCTCATCATTTCAACAAATAGTTGGCATCTTCCACCCTCACTTAGCTTCGCAAAAAACAAACTCCGTATCCTTTCTACATATCTTTGACATGTACGTTTTGGAATCTTATTATGCATCCATTTCAAAATATTGGAATCAATTTCAATCAAAAATGTAGGTTTTCTATGCAAAACTCTAGGAGGAGTTCTCAAATGTAAATTTGTGTCAATATTGGGAAGGTCAACAACATCGGGGATAGATCATGTACCTTCAATTGGAGGTGCAATTGATGACATACCTTGAGATTTACATGTAAATGATGTTGTACCTCCAACTTGAGATTTCGTTTGTGGAGTTCCTTCAAATAGAGATGTGTTTGTTGATGTACTTTCAAAATGCAATGTTTTTGATGGTGTGTATTCAATTGGAGATGCGATTTCTGATGTACCTATAAAACCACATGTTGTTGTCAATGTGTCTTCAACAAGAGATGTGCATTAAGCTTCACCTATGGTTGATGATGTGCCCCCAACTTTTATATCCATTCTTGTCCTTCCATGAACTTTCCTCATTCGTGCCCTTTGTTTTTCCAATTTGACATCTCTCTTAGATTGCACAAGAATTTATGGTTGTATGGGCTGCAATTCCTTTGCTTCACAAGCTACATTTTTTTATTCTCTTCTCTTTGCATTTTTAACTGCACGTTCTTCAGGTGTTAGAGGCTTCGATCATTTCCTCGACATGACCTTGAATGCTACATGTCCACAAACACACATAGAACAAAAGTAAGTTATGCATTTTACAAAAATATTGATGCGGAGAGGGGTGGAAACCATTCAATACAACAAATCAATGAGAATCACAAACCTAGGGTATAAATTTCTGCCACCTAAATGAAAACTAGAGACTCTTGTGTTTATTTTTCTCAAAACCAAATTTTTGATTGTCAACAAAGTCATGAAGAATATGGATTCAAAGAAGGGTTTGTGATGCTATATCTTATCATTATTCACTATTTCTTTGGCAATGAGGTAACTTAGAAAGACAATAAACATTCTCAACTATGTCAACTCACTTGAATTTATCTAAGCATATGTGATGAAGCTGAATTTTTTATGGAACAAAAAAATTAATGGACGCTTGCATTAACATTGATGAAAGCTATTAGGTTTTCCAAATAAGATGAAAATAAAAATTTTCCAAATTAGTTGAAAAAAGAATCAAATACAGTGAATTCCACTAGCCATGCTGGAAATGGACTACTATAAGCAATGCAAATAGAATTCATAAGTAAATTTATGTTAAGTAAATGTCATGTTTTTATTTTTTTTGTTCTTCAAACTCATAAAAATTGAACTTTTTTATGCAAATCTAAAAATTGAACTTTTTTATGCAAATCCCATCTAATTCAATGTTGAATTCTAAGTCCAATTGTTATGATTAATAAAATCATTAAGGAAATTTAGTTTATATTGTCAAAAACAAACAAATATACTAAATACAAACATTTCAATTTACCAAAATGAATATATTACCTCAGATAATGTAAAATGATGTAGAAAATTCAAAATGTCTTCTTCTATGTTGTCTACCATGCATATTGGTGGTAAAAAGGTGATGGATCAAGCATAGATTGGTACAATATGAAGTCAACTACAAAAAAAAGGTGTTTCTGACTCGAATAAAGCACTGAACCAGAATCATGGGGTCAACCCTTATTTTTACCATTTCAAGGTCAAACCCATTTGGCAAGCACCAAATATGTTCCTCTAAAAAGGAGAGACTTCAGAGAGAGGGAGGGACACAAAGTGGGAGAGAGATAGAGGGAGTGGGAGAGAGAGGGAATGGGAGAAAGAGAGGGGGGAGGGAGAGGGTGTGGGAGGGAGAAACCTAAGAGAGAGAGAGGGAGAGAGGCTAGGAGGGAGACACCTGAGAGAAGGAGAGGGAGTCAAAGTGGGAAAGAGGGGGTGGGAGGTAAGTGAGGCCTGACAAAGAGGGATTGTGAGATAAGTGGGGCCTAATCCATCAACCCCTATACCCTATCAACCCTCAACCCTTAACCCTCAACCTTTAAACCCTAATCCCTCAACCCCTATACCCTCTTAATCCCTCAACCCTCAACACTTAACCCTCAACCCTCAACCCT